>JAZKJV010004972.1:1200000-1746861 GCA_037367405.1 Ottelia alismoides | reverse complement strand
GTAGGATGCCATGGACCATGTGTGCTCGGTTTCACTTTCTGGGGAGTGCATCCGATCTGTCGGATTCGAGACCGAGTATTTGATTTTCAGAGCATGAATTTGATGTTTCTCTCCTCGACGACCCTTGATGAATCTCAGATTCATCACTCTAAGTCTCATTTATTAAGCTCAAATCCCTCAAAATCAATAGCATTTCTACATTTATTTTGCACAATTAGCATTCATGCATGTTTTCGTAAGATTGGCATTTTATCCATCATTTTTTCCACAAAATAAGAAGCCAAGAATCCAAGCCAATTGACCTGTAAATAGCCTAATTTCCTGGATTTTTAACTCCTCCATGCTAACTCCGAATGACACAAAACTACCTCTACTATGTACATATCACTAACAAGAATAAATATAAAATACAAAAAAATCACTAACCCTGTTAAGTGGACCAAAAACCCAAACCCTAGTTTCAGGATTTTGGGACTAAAAGCCCCATATCTTCCCCATCTAGTGTCCGATTTGATCCTACTCACTTTTGAACTAATGTACATTCAATTACCTTCAAAACAAGACCAAGTTCAAGTGAATCGGAGCTCGTATATGAAAGTTGAGTTTTGGGCCTCTTTTGTACATTATATATTTTAGCGGTTTTTGACTCGTATTTTATGTACATACTTTCTTAATCAATAAAATAAAAAAATAGATTTAGATGTCTTTTATTTATCTTTGATTTCTCCATATTTTTCCGGATTTTTTATCTTGTTTAGAAATGATAAAAAAATTAGAAAACCCAAAAATCTAGGTATTCTATGTACATGGGATACCCCAAAAATTCACTTTTTACATTTGATCGATTTTGGCTTTGATGTCTTCATAAAAGTTGTAGATCTCATCGGAGACGGGCATTTTTCGTGAAGGAACATTTTCAATCCGAGGTCATTTACTATTTCTTTTTGATTTTACAAAACATTTTTTTACCGATTTTCTGGTGCTGACACGTGGCAGCCCCAGAAGCCGCCATGTGTCAGCGGTTTTTCGCCCTTTTTAATATCATTTTTATAAAATAAATAAATAAAATAAAAAAAGTAATTAAGGGATGCACGTGCGTCGCACGTTCCCCTCACCCTCTCTCCTCCTCAGCCACGTGTCACGATCCGGGCTGTCCGATCTCGGCCGATCAGACGGCCCTTGACCATCTTCCTCCCTCGCCCCCCCTTTCCGCAAAAGGCCGCCGCCTCCCTCCCACACCGGCCCTCCGCCAACCACCGCTCCGCTAACTGTCCCCACCTTCGCAACAGCCAACCGCTTCTGCCTATCTCGCGCCGCCAGCCGCTCGTCCCCTTCTCTCATATATATAGAGCGGCGCCGACATCCAGGAGACCCATCCGTCGATTGCATCTTCTCCTACTGCTGGCGGTGGTGACAACACATGCACGGCCATTCTATCTCGGCGAGATCCAAGCTCTCTGAGCTTGTCGCAATGCCGCGCATCTTGCGCGATTGCCCCTGCTCCGCATCTCCTGTGGTCGAGCCTACGACGCCACTGCTCCGCTTCCCATCTCCGATCGCCGGCGATCACTCCAACAACGACATCCATCACCTCCGACCTCCGCCCTACAACAACTCTGCCCTACGACAACTCCGCCCATGACGACGCCTTCGACCTCGACCTGCTTCACGCGTCACCACCTACGGACCGAACTCCGCCGCCGACCACCACCTCCTCCGCAGCTCGCCTCTCACCGGCTACCACCACGACAAAGCTCTCCACCGCCGCCCCTGGCCGTGTGTCGGCTCGGCATCAACCGCCGCCCTTCGCTCCACCGCCTGGGCTGAGGATACCCAACGACTCGCCAACGCCATCGTTATCGTCTTCGATCATCTGCCAAGACCACCTCAGCCGCAGCTCCTCCATCGACCTCCAGCCACTTCGTCACCTCCGCTGCCTCGGCTGGGCGCTAGACCCGAGATCCTTCGCACGTGCTTCGCACGTGAGTGGGGAAACGGCAGAAGAAGCATCCCTGGGTCACATGCATTGCACGTGCACCCTTGGGAAAATTGCACAGTAGCCCCGGTCTTTCTGCCTTATTGCATTCCAATCCAAGACTAGAGGGCACGTGCTGCGTACGTGCCTCTCTATGAAATTTGCAATCCACATCCCCAAACTCTGGTAATTTAACTTAGGTCCCCGTCTGCACAATTTTTCTTATATTATTGCATTGATACCCCTGTCTTTCCCTATAATTTTGAACTTTACATGACATTATTTAATTATTTAAAAAATAGCATGATGTTCATCTTTTAATTCTCTACGTCTTGACATATCATGGATATTTTTTTGATTGGGCGGTTAATTAGTAATTAATTATTTTGTGGAAAATTGCCAACTTTGCCCCTTTCATGCTCTTAAATTTGTCATTGATTAACATTGCTCTAAAAATTCCCAAAATCATATAGTGTAGAGTTAATTTTGCTTGACATTGTGCCCAAAAAGATTTACATTTGCATGCATAATTTGCTCTGTAAAAATCATTTTGTATATTTTAGTATTTAATTTTTAATAGGTATTAAACCCCACATTTTCAAGGTTTAGGCTTTTTCTGAGGTCCATCACCTAGTGATAGATCTTAGATAATTTTATCTCTTGAAAACAAGTAGGTTTAATATTTATTATAATTAAATATTGAAAATCATTCTGTTTGCATTTAAAATTCATAAAAAATCATATTACATCAAAAATTCCAAAAAATTTACAGTGCATTCATTACATTGTATTTTGCATTATAGCCAAGTTTCGTATTTTTCGGACCTCAGTTTGATTGAATTTCACATTTAGTCCTTAAAATAGGCTGAAATTGCATCTTGCATTTCCTTATTTCCATTAAAAATTCCGAAAAAAAGACCGCCTTGAAAACCGTGCACGAATATTAATAGACATAATTCTAGGTTGTTCCTTTGCCCTCTTTGTGATCGACCTTGGGACTTGTCCAAGTAAAATAAACATAAAACCACTCGATTAAAAATTGAATGATATTTGTGGTTATTTCTTGACCGATTCCGATCGCCGCCTACAACGAATGACACATTGATTTTCACTCACGACGAATAAAAACAACTTCTTAACGCAGCGATTTTCGAACCCGTCAGATGGTGCCGTTGCCGGAGAGGCAAACGACTTAGTTTTGTGTTTTGAAAATTTTTGTTCGGTTTTCCGCATTCGGGTAGTCTGACACCCGAATTTTTCATTGTAAATTCTAATTTTATTTCATGCATTTATTTTCAGCATTTATTTCTTTTATTTTATTTTTGATTATTTCTGAGTCATCTCTTACACAAATCTCTCTTATTTTTCTTGTGAGGTATCCGGCGTACGTGGAGCGATTTTTCAAGAAACCGACGCATCTTCACCGACTTCCAGAAAGCCGCAATTAATTTAGATCGAGTAGAGTCGTGAGAGAGCGTATATTCTAGGTTTTTAATTTCTGCAAATTTCAATTTCTGCTCATTTATAGCGGTGTCCGTTTGGACTCTCGCGTGTGTAAAAAGACCTTGAACTCTTCTTGTGGTGTGTCATGGCCTGTTTCACTCTCCAGTGAGGGTGGGCCCGACTTGAGTGGCATTAGGATAGAACCTGCACATATGGTTCTCATAGCATTTTTTATTTTTGATGGTGCTCGTAGGATCTTCAGCCACACTGCACATTAATTGAGACGCACTTAGATCGTTCAACTTAGCCAAAATTTAACTCAATTCTTTCCCGCTAATAGAACTTTTTACTTAGATGCGGTTTTTCATCGGCTTGCATTTCATATAGAATAATTTTCAATTCTTGTATTGCATCCCACATGAAGATTGCGAGGATTCACTGTAAGTCTTCTAACTGAGCATTCATCATAGTTTTCCGCGTGCATCAGCTTTTCCCGAATTTCTCCCTCTTGTTTATCACATAATTCTAAAGGAAATCGGGACTGGATGGTAGACGTGTATTTGTGCTCATTTAAATTCTTTAGTGATCACTTAATAAAAATGGGGACTTCTAAATATAGCTGATGAGCTGCCCGATAGACTAAAGTAAAGATATCACTAGGGTCGTTGTGACCTAAGTCACTCGGGACTCAGAGCTCAATCAAGAAACAAAATCAGACCACCAATCAAAAAGATAAAAATCAATCAAAATCAAAATAGCGGCTTGCTATTTGATTAAACCTGGTATAGTTCCCAGGGTCGGTCTCAAGGGAGCACGAGTTGGCCTCACGGCCTACGAAGTAGTCAACAATAAAAGAAAACAAAAATAATGATTTTTGATGGTTTTTAAATTTTTTTAATATTTTTTTTTTGGATTTTTAATAAAAGAAAATAATAAAAAGACAAATTCAAGCAACTTAAAGCAATTATTTAAATACTCAAAAATAGTCCAAAAATTCAAACAAAAATATTTTTAGGTTTTATATGTTTTTTTACTGTTTTGGGCGAATTTTTGAGATTTTTATAATATTTATGGAATTTTCTAAAAATCAAAAAGGGTGAAAACAGTAAACTGCTGTCCAACCAAGCTAAAAGGGGCCAAGAAAAATATCAAATGGTCCTGGAAAGGCTTGAAGGTATTTTTTTATGAAAATAGAAATAATAGAGGAAAATTTAGAAGAAGAGTTATGGTTTTTTGGATTTTCTATAATTTTCTAAAATTTTTATGGGGTTTAAGGGTTTTTTTTAATTTTTTAGTTTTTATAAATCCAAAAATAGCCAAATTCACACAAGAAATTCAAACACACAAAACAAACTACCATTTTTTGGAATTTTTAACATGGTTTTAATATTTTTTTTATGATTTTATAAATTGGACAAAAGGAAAAATGAAGGTTTTTGAATTTTTAAAAATAGAAAAATGCCTCAAAAAAATGTACCAAATTTTTAGTGAAAATTTTACACAGTGGCAGGAGCCACGTGTCCAATTTTCACGAAATTTGGACTTAAATTGGTATTTTATTTAATTGGCACAAGGTCTCACAGTGCACAGGGACCTATACACAATAAAACATACTTGCAGGGGCTTAAAAGTAACAAATCTAGAAAGCCAGGGGTCCTCGTGCAAAAATTCCACGATCCCACGCATGTTGCACGTGATCTGGGCACAGAGGGACCTGAATGTAATAAAACTTACTTCCAAGGGATTATTAGCAACACGCGCTAAAAGCCCAGGGAAGAAGTTGCAAAATACCCAAAGAATTCAACACATGTCGAATACAATTATTCACAGGGGTATGATGCAAGATATCAGAAAGTATAATTCATTCATTAACACATCAAAACATCAGCCCATACAATGCAATTTCACCAAAATCACGTGACGAGCACATGTCTCACATACACAGGGATGAAAATGCAAATACAAGAAAGGTCCAGGTCCTAAGTGCAATTTTTACAAAATAAAAACAACTACATCTAATATTCACAGGGCTAAAAGTAAATGTAAAATAGGAGGGCCTAAGTATAAATTACCCCTTATTATCCGAGGCTGGAGGCGTGCCACGTGTGATATCGGACGGCTGAGGGGCGCTGCGCCTCTACGAAGGACCCTTGCTCGGATCTGACGGATGAAGCGCGCCACGGGTATGATCAAACGGCTCTGGGGAGTGCACGCCTCTCCTCTGCGATGGACAGCAATGAGGAGGCCACGTGTCGATCGGACGTGGTGAATACATGCCTCCTCTTCGTCAGATCGTGTGTCCTGATCAAAACAGGGGCTCTAGGGACGAACGAACGGCTTCTGAAGATCCTGGAAGAACACGTCGCCAGCGAGCTTCGCCGGAGCACCACGGGTGCTCTGGACCTCTGCTGCTGCTGCTGCTGGAATATGGAAAAGAATCGCCCAGGTCCTCCGCAACTACTGAGCTCCTCCGATGACGCCGGAAAGCTCTGAGGAGCTCCGACGACGAAGGCGGAGCTGAGCCTCTGTGCTCACACTTGGACCTCCAGATGAGGCCCCTTCGAGCTGTAAAATGGCACTAGAGGAATCCTGGGTCGAGGGCAAACTGCCTCGACCTGGTTAGAGGTGGCGTAGGTGACTGGATGAGGCGCGGCGAGGACCTCCAACAAAGTGACGGCGAGGGAGGTCAAGCCTTGGCTCCTGGGCGAGCCAAGGTGGGCGAGTGGGCGAAGAATGTGGAGGGAAATCTCGTGTGTGTGATGGTCGGGTCGGATGAATGAAACGATGATCGGCGTGGTCGGAATCGATGAGCGATGGCGGCAGAGCGAATTGGGGGTAGTCCAAACTTCAAGAAAGATAGGGAAATGGGTATACCTGATGAACGTGGTCGACTGTGGGTGAGCCTCTGGAGCTCTGGTCGTCGCCTCGAGGGTCGTCGGAGGCCCGAGGCTCGGGCGCTGCTCACGGCGGCGCACGACGACAAGGAGGTCGTCAGATCAGTGGCGGAGGGGTCCTCTCCTCTCTTCAACACTCGCCTCACTCAGCTGTCACTCTGGGGAGTCTAGTGGAGTCACAGGAAGAAGGGGCAGCGCCAAAGATGGCCGTGAATTGTGCGGCGGAGCTTCAGCTATATAGTCCTGCAGGTCCGAGAAGAAGGTGACGGGTCCGGCTTGGTGAAGCACGGACCCCTAGGCAAAGATGCAGGCGAGGGTCTCGGATCCACAGGGAACGGATTGGAGCCCGGGGTTTGAGGGATTGGTGATCAGATCGAGCGAGGAAAAAGGGGAGAAATCGGGTCGGTTGCTCGGATCCGCAAGGAGGGGGTCCGCAGGGGAGAGTTGACCGGGGGTCAACATCCCCCGTGAACCAATGGGAGCGCGCCATTTATTAGTTATTTGGAAATTAAATAAAAAATAATAAATGGCCGAATTCGAAAAAGTTAAAACATAAAAATGTTTGTTTATTTTTAAACTATTTTTAGTGATTTTTATTTATTTTTTTGAAATAAAAATAATGTATTTACAATATAGTATTATTATATATAGGTATATACAATATGTATTTTATTTTTGATTTTAATTATTTATTTTTATATAATTTATTCCAATTTTATATTTTATTTATTTAGAGAATAAATTTGGAATAATATGGTATTTTTATTTTATTTTTATTAGTTATTTACATAGAGTAAATAAATAGGTATATACATTTATTTACATGGTATATATACAATGTGATTTTGATTTTTATTTTATTTCTTTTTATGTTATTTTTATTTTGTGATTTTTTATTTTATTTATTTACATTATGGAATATGGATAATGTATATATTTATGGGTTTTATTAATTATTTTATTTATAAGGGGAAATAAATAGATATGTTATTTATATACATATGGTTTATGTACAATGAGAAAGGGATTTTAAATTATTTTAATTTTTGTTTATTTTTCCATTTTTATTTAATTTAATATTTACAAATATATATATTCACAAAAATGCATTTTTGTTTTAGAGGAAAAATATTTTTATTTTTATACAGGTCTATATACACATGAGCTTCCTATCTCTCTCTACTTGGGTTCTTTTTGCGGTCAGGGCCCATGCTGAGCCCACCCTTGGGATTAGGTCGCTCAATATTTATTCTAAATATCTCCTCTTTTTCTTTTTTTCTTTATTCTTTTATTTATGCACAAAGACATGCTAATAATGCATATTTACACAATGCATGCTGAATGACAATTATTGCTATTTACAGATCTACATGTGTTTTGCATAGGTTTTGTAGCTAAAATAAAAGAATAAAGAGTGATGAATGGGTATCATCACCCCTATACTTAACTTTGCTAGTCCCTTAGCAAACACTTATTTGAAAAAGAAGTGAAAAAGAAAAAGAAAAAAGAAAAAGAGGAGAAAATGCATGGATCAATGCTGATTATAAACTGCCTTCATTAAATTGAAATATGGAGCTCGATCAGATCTTTGGATCATTAATGTGTCGGAACCTTATTTGGACTTAAGTTTAAAACTCAACAGCCTCTAAGATATACTAATCTATAGTCAGGACTCCTCAACAATCTATATCAGAACAAGTTTACATACACAAACCCTGAAGACTATGACTCTTTCTTGTACAATGTATGTGAGGTCTAGCTCTCCACCTCAGAAGTAGCAACTTGACAATCCTCCCCAACAAGGTAACACTATGACCCTAGTCTGGCCACTCTTTCCTCGAGGAGCAGGGTATTCCCTTCTAAGTTCAAGTTCAACCGGCTCAAGAAGAGGGGAAGAAGAGAATGGACCATGGCCAGTGTAGCAATGTATCCTTGGGAGCTCAACCAGTGTAGCTAAGTTTCCCTGCTGCAAGCTACATAAGATGGAACATGAGTCTCAAGCTTTGCTTCTTTGCGCTATATACATACTCCGGTGGGATTATCATTTTCTATCATACCCACCACTTTTTTGGAGTTATTTTCTTTTTGCATTTTTTTTCAAGTGCATCTGTACAACATATTTACACGGTGCAACATATATACATAAGGAGTTTTCCTCTTGAGGCAGTAGACTATCCCTCTTTTGAAGCATTATTGCAACCCACAAGTCCTGTCTTTAGACCTCATGGCAACCATACCAAGTTGAGACGCACTTCCTTCACTAAAACAAGAAGAGAGGTTCCGCCTAGAAGTACTACCCTCATATGCTACCCCAAGTCAAGGAAGACTGCCTCCTCACCACCTCATCGTAGAGAGCTCGGTGTAAAGTGCGGGTCCAAGTCAAGCCATTGTCTATATGAGTCATGTCTGTGTTGTTAAGTGCTCTACTTAGGCTCATTGAGATGACATGTGATCATAGCCTAGTGGACTCAAAGAATTAAGTCACCATGGACCTGAAAAGCCTTAACCCTAAGCCCTATAGGTTCCTCTTATAATTAGGTGGATTAAGATCTTAATCAAGCTCCATTTCCCAATTTAATTACAGGCCTTTTAAATGTCAACTATAATCCATGAAAAACTATACATATATATACAAGGATGCTATTTACACAATATTTACACATATGCAAAATTTTTGAAAAATGTTTTGAAATCATCAATGTATGCATGAATGCAAGTTTGCAAAATATTTACACAAATTTTACACAAGGTTTTTGCAAACTTTTAATTTTCAAAACATTTGGAAAAAATTTTGTTACTATATACATAATTTTGATATGCACATATTACACACTATTTACACAAAAAGTTTTTGAAAACATTTTTACAAAAATAATTTGTACAATAGCTATGTATGTGCAATAAAAGAATGTTTATTTACAGGAAATTTTTTTAATTTTATGGATTTTTGGGTTTTTAGCCATTTTTATTTATTAACACACTCACACAAAGTACGAGTTATGTCTAAAGTATATATGAAATATATACACACCCCCTATACTTAGCTCGAACGATGTCTTCAGAGTCAAGAGCGATGAAGAAGACATAGCTCGTGCTTAGTATAGGAAAGTGAAAAGGAAGGCTATATACAAAGATGAAATGAAAGAATAGAAAATCAAGAGTGTCTCGGCTTTTCCCCCTATACTTAGGATCAAATAATCCAAAGTATAGCATGTTGTACACAAAGGGAAAACCGAGTGAAGGATGTACATGGTCTACCCCCCCTTACTTAGGGTAAAATATACCTAAGTATAGGCAGCAAAAACAGGGGTAAAATGAATCCAAAGAATACCCGAAAGTCCTGCATCCCCCCAATACTTAGGGTAAAGTGCACCCTAAGTATAGCATAATCATTAAGACGAGAAAAGGGATGTGGGACTAAAGAATAGAATGATATGGACAACTGGATCTATACAGGTCGGAAGAACAGTGATAATCAGGCGTGAGATGCAAAAGATGTGAGTCAAGAGACCACATCTCACGTAAAATGAATCGGGGCAACATCAACAACCCACGACTCATGATCTAGAAATGGCTTGAGCCGCTGGCCGTTCACTTGAAGGTACTCTCATAAGACAACTCAGATATATCAATACTCCCATTGTCGTGTACCTTTCTTACTAAATACGGTCCCTTCCATTTTACTCTGTAGCTTCCCTGGAAATAGACGAAGCCTAGCATCAAACAACCATACTCTCTGTCCTGGCTCAAAATGCTTGTGGCTGATATGAGAATCATGCCACTCCTTCACTCTCTCCTTGTACTTAGGCTGTTTGAGAAGGCGGTATCACGAAGCTCCTCCAAGGCGTCTAACTCTTCCCTCCTCTGATCTCCTACACTATCTAGATCCAAAAGTATATCAGTGACAACCCAAGTGACCGATGTCTCAACTCAACAGGTAAATGGCACAGCTTGCCATAAACAAGCGAAAGGGAGATGTGCCCAACGGTGTCTTGAAAGACGCCCTATATTCCCACAAGATCGAGTCCAAAACTGTGACCAATCCTTTCGGTCAGGACGGACGACTTTCTGCAATATAGTTTTGATCTCCCTGTTCGACACTTCGGCAAGACCATTCGTCTGAGGGTAGTATGGAGTGGCAACTCGATGGTCAATGCCTAACTCGCTAGCAAGGGCCTTTACCTTGTCGTTGACGCAATGAGACCCCCCGTCAGATATCAACACTCGGTACCCCGAACCATGAAATGATATGCTTCCTCAAAATCTGCAAACAGTCCTAGCATCTGCGGTTCGGGCGGGGATGGCCTCAACCAACACTAACATAATCCACTGCCAACAGAATGTACTCGAATCCCTGACTCTTAGGGAATGGACACATGAAATCGATGCCCCATGCGTCAAAACCTCACAGAAGTGAATGGGCTGCATCGGCATCATATCACGTTGTCCACAAGTGTCCATCCTCTGACAGCCAGTACACCACTTCACGAACTCATCATAGTCCTTGAAGAGGGTAGGCCACCATAGGCCGGATTGGAGCACTTTCTGTGCCGTTCTCCTCCCCAGAGTGATGTCCTCCTGCCTCAAGCTTGTGGCAGTAAGTGAGGACGCTATGGTGCTCCTCCTGAGGAATGCACCTACGCCAGATGCTATCCCCCTCCTTCATGGTAAAGGATGGGATCCTCCCAGTGGTAGGACTTGGCCTTCGCGAGGAAGGTCTCAAGTCTCTGCTGGGCCAATCTTGTGGAACCTTCTTAGTAACAAGAAAGTTCACAATATCGGCGTACCACGGGGAGAGGCGATAGCAAGGATCGCCTCATCTGGGAAGGTCTCACATATAGGCTCAGTCTGCTCAGAATCCTCAAGATGCTCTAATCGGGAGAGATGATACGCCACCACATTCTTGACTCCAGGCTTATCCTTAATTTCTATGTCAAACTCCTGGAGTAGAAGGATCCATCTGGTCAATCTGGCCTTGGCATCCTTCTTTTCCATGAGGTACCTGATGGCGGTATGATCAGTGTATATGGTCACTCTAGATCCAATGATGTTAGATCTGAACTTATCTAGGGCAAAAACTACGGCTAGCATCTCCTCCCAGTGACTGTGTAGTTCCGCTGTGCAGCATTCAATGTACGACTAGCGTAGTGAATGGCAAATGGGACTCCATCCCTCCTCTGTCCCAGCACGGCTCCTACGGCAAAATCGGAGGCATCCATCATGATCTCGAATGGGAGAGACCAATCAGGCGGCTGGAGAACATGAGCCTCAACAACACATCTCTTGAGAGTCTCAAACGACGAAAGACACTTGTCATCGACAAGGAACTCAGTGTCTTTCATCAGCAGATCAGTCAACGGCCGGGCAATCCTGCTGAAATCATGAATGAATCGTCGGTAGAAACTGACGTGCCCCAGGAAAGACTGTAACTGCCGCAGATTGGACGGCGGTGTGAGTTTTCTAATGACATCTACCTTGGACGGATCAACCTCCATGCCCCTGTTGGAGATGATATGGCCAAGCACCGTCCCTTGAGTCACCATGAAGTGACTCTTCTCCCAAGACAACACTAGGTGAACCTCAATGCATCGCTGAAGGACTCGGTCTAGGCAGTCAAGAACAGGAGTCGAATCCGTCGTCGTAGACGAGAAAATCGTCCATGAAGACCTCCAAGCACTCCCCTACCATGTCCAAAAATATAGACAGCATGCATCTCTGAAAATTTGCAGGGGCGTTGCATAGCCGGAATGTCATGCGTCTGAAAGCATATGTGCCGAATGGATAGGTGAAGGTAGTCTTGTCCTAGTCCTCGGGCGCGATGGCCACCTGATTGTAGCCGGAGTACCCATCCAGAAAGCAGTAATGACTCTTCCCTGCCAGTCTCTCAATGATCTGATCTATAAAGGGCAGGGGGAAATGATCCTTCTTGGTGGTCTGGTTGACTCGTCTGTAATCCACGCAGACCCGCCAAGAAGTGGGTACCCGGGTAGCGATCTCCTCTCCATACTCGCTGACAACTGTAGTGATGCCCGTCTTCTTGGGCACCACATGCAACAGACTGACCCACTTGGAGTCGGAGATGGGGTAGATAAAACTGGCGCTCCACCATTTCGAGATCTCCTTCATGACAACCTCTCTCATATTCGGGTTCAACCGCCGATGGAACTCATGCGACGGCTTCGCCTCCTCCTCGAGATAGATATGGTGGGAGCACAGGGCCGGACTTATCCCCTAGAGATCGGCTATGCTCCATCCTATCGCCTTGTGGTTCTTTTCAAGAACCCCCATCAGACGGGATTCATGTTCTCTAGTCAAATCGGTGGAGATAATGACTGGGTACATCTCATGCTCACCCGCAAGGAACCTATACTTCAGCGACGCAGGAAGTGGCTTCAGCTCTGGACAACTGGGTGCTGGTGGATCTGGCCTCTGAAAACTCTGAGTGAATGCTGCCAAATCCCCATGGGAAAACTGAAACTCTCGCTCACAATTAGAATCTGGAGAAGGCTGCTCTGCTGGACTTTCTCTGCTCTACATGGCATCTACCTCCTCCCTAGCTGTAGGCTCAGTAGAAGTCAAATCTGGTATGAAATCATCAAACTCTGCCCAATCAAAATCTGACTCCGAGGGATCTGTATGATCATCACAAAACAACTATGTCTCCCGGTTAAGAACCGGCTCTGCCGACTAAAAAGTATCCTGGACCAGGAATGCACTCTCCAAGCTCTCCTCTGCTGGCGTCTCCGCATCAGCAGACTCTGAAGGTGAGAGGATGGCCTGTGCATCTGGGTCTGCCCAAACTGCCTCATCATCTGTGATCACAAAGTCACAGTCCTAGTGGATGTCTGGCCTTGCATCTGTCATCTGCTCTGAATCAGTGGTCGGCTCTGAGCATGTTGAATCTCTGACTCTGATATCCTCAACCGTCTCTATTTGTACACTCTCGCCCTCGACGTGAAAGTATACCTTCCCGCTATCATGGTCGATCACTGCCTTGGCTGTGGCCAAGAACGGGTGACCTAGAATGATGGGGGTATCGGTCACCGACTCAGGGATCTCCATGTCCAACACAACGAAGTCCACGGGGAATTGCAGGCCTTGAATCGTGACGACAACGTCCCTCAGCAACCCCTTCGGCCTCTTGACAGATCGATCAGCAAACTGAAGGACTGTCCTGCTCTATCGTAGAGTGCCCAACTCGAAATGGTCGAGAAGGGCTGTCGGAAGTAGGTTGATCGATGAACCGCTGTCTAATAGAGTGCGGTCGAACCTCTGCTCTCTGATATGACATCTGACATATGGGGCCCCTAAATCTGGCCTCTTGGCCGATAGACGGTTCTGAATCGCGAAACAAGTGGCTCTGGTCAGCACATGAATCTCGAACTGGTGGTTCCTCCTCTTCCTCCTAACTGTGGTCCTATCTCTGAGTGATCTCTGGAGTAGAGGGATGTGCTGCAAAGCCTCCTAAAGAGTCAGCTGAATGTGGAAGCGGTCGATCATCTGCTGGCTGAACTCTTCCTGCTGCTTCTTTTTGGGATTTTCTAGTTTCTTCCCCTTACCCAAATGGAGTGCTCTAGGGAAGGGGATCACAGGGTCCTTCTCAGATGAAGGACTAGGAGAGGGTCTAGGCTGCTCGACGGCAGAATCCACACATACATCAAGTACCACAGGTGGACCAGAAGAAAATAAACCCTTTCCTTTATTGCCAGAAGTGTCATGAGATACATGAACAAAAGAAAAGACTACAGGACTCTCAGAAGTAAGAACGGTGGCATCAACACCACCCTCGGCTGGTCGGCTCGCGGCATCAGCACCGCGCTCTGGCTCGGCAACAATGGTGGCATCAGCACCACCTCCTCCATCTGGTAAAACGACGGCATCAGTACCGCCTGTGGGATCAGCATCCATGGTGGCATCAGTACCATCGTCATCATCTCTCGCGGCATCAGCACCGCTCTCCTCCTCGCCTGGCGCTCTAGTAGTGGCTTGGGGTCGTCGCTCAGGCGAGGCGCCGCCTACTGGCATCCTACCGCTCCTAAGTGTGACAAAGTCAGTATCAAAAAGATAGGCAGACATATCACCAAATGCATCACTAGGAGTGGCATACTCTGTGAAATCTACCTGCTTAGATTTCCTTTTGAGGTTGTTTGGGTTCGGCTCGATCTGGGCATGTATGGCGGCCTTCCCTCTCACAATCTCCCGCATCTCTTGGCGGAACTCATCCATCTCCCGTCTGAAAGTAGCCTGCTGATCAGTAAGGAGGCGGGCTATATCATCCAAGGAGGGGCTCTCATATGATGACCCATGAGAACCTGACGGGTGGCCTCGCTGGTAGTGAGGCTGCTGTTGTGGCTGGTGCTGCAGGTGAGAGGGGTACTGCTGTGGATGAAACGGCTGCTGAGGCTGATCACGCCTCCAAGAATGTCCCTGCTGATAGGGACGAGGACCATACTGTGAAGACTGCTGCTGCTACTGCTGCTGGTACACTAGGGGCTGCTGCTGCTGGTGATCTCGCTGATGGCCATACTGGCCACCCTGACCCGGAGACTGCTGCTTGGAACTGGCGCCTCCGGCCGGCCAACGGAATCCGGGATGGTCTCGTCGGATACCGGGCTATGGATGGTCGTACCAAATCCCATTGACATCCATCAACGGCTCGGGCTCAAAGGTGGCTGGTGGGAGTACGAACAGAGGCTGATCCGGCTGGTAGACCACCATCTGCGTGTCTGGAGATGGTGGCGACTGGTAGTGTGGCTGCGGCTGCTGGTACGGCTCTGCCTGTACAAGATGGACCTGTCTAGGCTGTTGGTGGCTGGAGCGCTGGGACGAGCTGCCGGTGCTACTCGGATCTCCTCGCGACTGAAGACGGGGCTGAGAAGTCGTCTGTGCCTCCTGAAGACACATGAACTGTCTTCAAGTCGCTCAGTGTGTGTGCCATCTGCTCTATCTGCGTGATACCCTGGCACTGCTTCTTATCTATGATCTCCATCCGGTCCAGCTTCTCGCTGATGATGCCCATGTCAGCGGCTGTGGACTCGGCCTGTGCTGCTGCTGCTGACGAAGTGGATGGACCGGCGTCGACCAGTGCGATCCTCTGGTACTGCACGGTCTGTGGCTGAGGGCGTCCCTGTGTATAGAGTCGGGTCTGGGACATCACCATATAGTTCTCGGCCATCTCCTCGTAGATGGCCCAGACCTGATCATGATCCTTGGCGAAGTAGGACCCGCCACATGAAGCATTCACCAGGCCCTGTAGCTCAGGTGTCAGCCCGTAGAAGAAGCTCTGAACAAGGTTCAGCTTCGAGATCTCATGGTGCGGGCATTTATCTGTCAACTCTCTGAATCTCTCCCATGCCTCGTGGAATTGCTCATTGGGGAGCATGGAGAAGTTGTTGATCAGGGCCCTCGCTGCATTCGTCCGCCCAAGTGGATAGTACTTGTTCAAGTACTCGGTGCGGAGCTGCTCCCAGGTGTAGAAAAACTTCCGCAAGTGCTTCAGCCAGGTGGCTGCTCTGTATGCTAGTGAGAAGGGGAAGGCAATCATATGTATGGTATCCTCGTCCACCTGTCTGTCGTGGACTGTGCTGTAGATCATCAGAAACTCCTGTAGGTGGAGATGGGGCTCCTCAGTGGCGAGCGCACGGAATCGGGGGAGTAGCTACAAAGTGTTCGGGGGGAACTTGAAGTCCCCCACGATGGCTGGAAGAACGACTCAAAAGTATGTCAAAGTCAATCCGGGGTTGTGTAACTCCCGCATCGGTCTCGGCTGGTCCGGTGCTGCCGCTACTGCGGCGGCTGCTGCTGTGGCTGCGGCTGCAGCTGCTGCTGCATCATCGAGTCTCCTCGGCCCGCCTCCTAGCTCGCGCTGATCGTGGCCGGCTCTCAACCGCTCCATCTCGCGCCTCTATCATGAATGCTCCTTGATCCCTCAACTGATGATGTACCGTCTCTAGGGAGGCGATCAGGGTGGAGTTGATCGCACCCTGGTCCAAGATGAATGTCTGCTCTGGCTGGGGACCTCTGGTGTGATCGTCAATGCTGCTGGCCATGGTCTCTGCAAAGGCAAAAGACCCAAACTCAAGTGACGATAAATCAGTCTGCGGTCTCTCATCTGGCACTGGTATCTCAGAAACAGAAGAAGGGTGGTCGAGGGGGAACATGGTGGAGTCGAACTCGGGTTCGGAGAGCGGGTCTCGGCTCTCGCGAACCGACCTAGATGAATGGGCGGGAGTGCGGTCAAGCGGTGCAGCCAGAGGCTGCCTAAGGGACCTCTTGCCCATCATCGTGATCTGGCGAGTCGGGCAGATGGGATCTGGAAACAAATATGATCAGCAAACAAACCCCTGATTCACTTACTTAAAGCGAGCTGAATACCGTAAGAGTTCGGTCAATTATCTTGTCAATTTTTATTAGGTGATCAAGTCAGCAGAGCGGTTACTTGACCTATTGGGAATCCAATCCACCAACCAGACTGTCCCGTATAAAAGGCCAGTAGTTTGATCGGGGCTCGGATATGGCTCTAGACTAGTGTGCGGGTCACTCTCTCGCGCATGCAAATCCGACAATGAGGGGGTTACTCTCCCCAAGACAAATTTTTCTGGTGAGAGTCTTTTAGGGTCAAGTTGAGTTAACAGTCCCAATTTCATGGTTTGAATTTTTAGGTATTTTTCAAATAAAAATAATCGCCTAACGAATTTTTCGGTTCTCCTGATTATTTAAGTCCAAAAACGGGGAGAAGTTGAAAAAGCCAATGCGTGAGAAATCAATGATGCATGCAGAGTAAGAAATACGTACCTGACTCCAGTAGTCTACATGCAAAATGATCCGCGCAGAATTGAAAGACAGAAATAAATCTACCTAAATAATGCAGACGGAAATCCGAGCCCTAAACAACAGTTCTACTCGAAAGCACAATGGCTAAGTGGTCAATCAAAGGGGTCGGTGTCCGATCTCGGATGCCGATCGGTGCCCGCCACAACGGGTCTTGCCAGCGCTGTATACGACCTCTAGCGGCGCGTGACCCCTCAGGTGACCAAATAGTCTTTTTATTAGTCTTTTATTTTGGTCCAATTAACGATCTATAGGTACAGGAAAGGTTATTAAGTGTGTGGACCCTACTACTTACGGCGCAATCAAGTGAAAATCCTAAGCTAAGGCTGAAAATCCGTGAGAAACCGAATAGGCAGGAAATAAATAAAAACCGCGATAAAAGCCGCGAGAAACCGAGGGGTCCCCCGATCACACCGGTGCTCGGCGAAACAGATCCCGAGAGTCTCAAAATGTCCAAGTATGAGTGTCCTGTCCCTATATTATTACAACAGTTCTAAATAGCAGGAAATAAAAACTTAACTAATCTAAACTACTCCCGCACTCTGTTGCCTCCTCACGCTCATCTGCGGCTCCGTACAGAAGGGAGCCACCTCCGTTTGCCGCGGTTGCATCGGCTCCACGAAAGTAGCTGCCTCGGTCCTCGGGCCCTCGCAAGCAAACAACAAAGTGTGTCAAGCCAAGCAAATAAAGCAGATAAAATAAATCAGGGTAGATGTGCAAAAATGTGAAATAAAAGTAACCAAGCAAAACAACCAAAAACAAAACAAAACAAAACAAAATAAAATAAAATAAAATGAAAAAAAAGAAAAACAAAAAGCCACGAAAAGCCGCGGACGAAGAAAAAGCCGCGGAAAACCGTGAAAAATAAAAGAAAGCAAAAATCAAAGAAAAAGAAAATGGACTATTAAGCCGTGCTCCCTGGCAACGGCGCCATTCTGATGAGCCGCCCGATAGACTAAGGTAAAGATATCACTAAGGTCGTTGTGACCTCAGTCACTCGGGGCTCAGAGCTCAATCAAGAAACAAAATCAGGCCACTAATCGAAAAGATAAAAATCAATCAAAACCAAAATTGCGGTCTTGCTATGTGATTAACCTGGTATAACTCCCAGGGTCGGTCTCAAGGAGCACGAGTTGGCCTCGCGGCCTATGAAGTAGTCAACAATAAAAGAAAACAAAATAATGATTTTTGGTGTTTTTAAAATTTTTTTATATTTTTTTATTTTTAATAAGAAGGAAAATAATAAAAAGACAAATTCAAGCAACTTCAAGAAATTATTTAAATACTAAAAAATAGTCCAAAAATTCAAACAAAAATATTTTTAGGTTTTATATTTTTTTACTGTTTTTAGTGAATTTTTGAGATTTTTATAATTTTTATGGAATTTTCTAAAAATTAAAAAGGGTGAAAACAGTGAACTACTATCCAGCCAAGCTAAAAAGGGCCAAGAAAAATATCAAATGGTCCTGTAAAGGCTGGGAGGTATTTTTATGAATAGAAATAATAAAGAAAATTTAGAAGAAGAGTTTATGATTTTTTGGATTTTCTATAATTTTCTAGAATTTTTATGAGTTTTTAAGGTTTTTTTAGTTTTTATAGTTTTTATAAATCCCAAAATAGCGAAATTCACAATGAAATTCAAACACACAAAAACAAACAACTACTATTTTTTGGAATTTTTAACACGATTTTAATATTTTTTATGATTTTATAAACTGGACAGAAGGAAAAATGAAGGTTTTTGAATTTTTAAAAATAAAAAAATGCCTCAAAAATGTACCAAGTTTTTAGTGAAAATTGTACACAGTGGCAGGAGCCACGTATCCAATTTTCACAAAATTTGGACTTAAATTGGTATTTTATTTAATTGGCACAATGTCTCACAGTGCACAGGGACCTATACGCAATAAAACATACTTGCAAGGGCTTAAAAGTAACAAATCTAGAAATCCAGGGGTCCCTCATGCAAAAATTCCACGATCCCACGTGCGCTGCACGTGATCTGGGCACATAGGGACCTGAATGTAATAAAACTTACTTCTAAGGGCTTATTAGCAACACGTGCTAAAAGCCCAGGGAAGAAGTTGCAAAATACCCAAAGAATTCAACACATGTCGAATACAATTGTTCACAGGGGTATGGATGCAAATATCAGAAAGTATATTTCATTCATTAACACATCAAAACATCAGCCCATACAACGCAATTTCACCAAAAATCACGTGACAAAGCGCGTGTCTCATATACACAGGGATGAAAATGCAAATACAAGAAAGGTTCAGGTCCTAAGTGCAATTTTTACAAAATAAAAATAACTACATCTAATATTCTAAGGACTAAAAAGTAAATGTAAAACAGGAGGGGCCTAAGTATAAATTACCCCTTATTATCCGAGGGCTGGAGGCGTGCCACGTGTGATATCGAACGGTTGAGGGGCGCTGCGCCTCTACGAAGGACCCTTGAACGGATCTGACGGACGAAGGCGCGCCACGTGTATGATCAAAAGGCTCTGGGGAGTGCACGCCTCTCCTCTGCGATGGACGGCAATGAGGTGGCCACGTGTCGATCGGACGGTGGTGAATACCGGCCTCCTCTTCGTCGGATCGTGCGGTCTTGATCAAAACTGGGGCTCCGGGGACGAACGAACGGCTACTGAAGATCTTGGAAGAACACGTCGTCGGCGAGCTTCGTCGGAGCACCACGGGTGCTCTGGACCTCTGCTGCTACTGCTGGAATATGGAAAAGAATCGCCCAGGTCCTCCGCAGCTACTGAGCTCCTCCGATGATGTCGAGAAGCTCCGAGGAGCTCCGACAACGAAGGCGGAGCTGAGCCTCTGTGCTCACACTTGGACCTCTTGATGAGGCCCCTTCAACCTGCAAAATGGCACTATAGGAATCCTGGGTCGATGGCAAACTGCCTCAACCCGGTTAGAGGTGGCGTAGGTGACTGGATGAGGCGCGGCGAGGAACTCCGGCGAAGCGACAGTGAGGGAGGTCGAGCCTTGGCTCCTGGGCGAGCGAAGGTGGGCGAGTGGGCAAAGAATGTGGAGGGAAGTCTCGTGAGTGTGATGGTCGGGTCGGATGAATGAAACGATGATCAGCGTGGTCGGAATCGATGAGCGATGGCGGCAGAGCGAATAGGGGTAATCCAAAATTCAAGAAAGATAGAGAAAATGGGGTATACCTGATGAACGTGGTCGACTGTGGGTGAGCTCTGGGAGCTCTGGTCGTCGCCTCGAGAGTCATCGGAGGCCCGAGGCTCGGGCGCTGCTCACGGCGGTGCACGGTGACAAGGAGGTCGTCGGATCAGTGGCGGAGGGGTCCTCTCCTCTCTTCAACACTCACCTCACTCAGCTGTCACTCTGGGGAGTCTAGTGAAGGTCATAGGAAGAAGGGGCAGCACCAAAGATGGCGTGTGCGGCGGAGCTTCGGCTATATAGTCCTGCAGGTCCGAGAAGAAGGTGACGGGTCCGACTTGGTGAAGCACAGACCCCTAGGCAAAGATGCGGGCGAGGGTCTCAAATCCACAGGGGACGATTGGAGCCCAGGGTTTGAGGGATTGGTGATCGGATCGAGCGGGGAAAAAGTGGAGAAATCAGGTCGGTTGCTCGGATCTGCAAGGAGGGGGTCCGCGGGGGAGAGTTGACCGGGGGTCAACATCCCCCGTGGACCAATGGGAGCGTGCCATTTATTAATTATTTGGAAATTAAATAAAAAATAATAAATGGCCGAATTTTGAAAAAGTTAAAACATAAAAAATGTTGTTTTATTTAAACTATTTTTTTAGTGATTTTTATTTATTTTTTTGAAATAAAAATAATGTATTTACAATATAGTATTATTATATATAGTTATATACAATATGTATTTTTTATTTTTGATTTTTAATTATTTATTTTTATACAATTTATTCCAATTTTATATTTTATTTATTTAGAGAATAAAATTTGGAATAATATGGTATTTTTATTTTATTTTTATTAGTTATTTACATAGAGTAAATAAATAGGTATATACATTTATTTACATGGTATATATACAATGTGATTTTGATTTTGATTTTATTTCTTTTTTATGTTATTTTTATTTTTGTGATTTTTTATTTTATTTATTTACATTATGGAATATGGAATATATACATATTTTTATTGGATTTTTTAATTATTTATTTATAAGGGGAAATAAATAGATATGTTATTTATATACATATGGTTTATGTACAATGATATAGGGATTTTAATTTCTTTTTAATTTTTTTTGTTTTTCCCAATTTTATTTTAATTTAATATTTACAAATATATACATATTCAGAAAAATGTATTTTTGTTTTAGAGGAAAAATATTTATTTTTATACAGGTCTATATACACATGAGCTTCCCTATCTCTCTCTACTTGGGTTCTTTTTGCGGTCAGGCCCATGCTGAGCCCTCCCTAGGGATTAGGTCGCTCAATATTTATTCTAAATATCTCCCTCTTTTTCTTTTATTTCTTTATTCTTTTATTTATGCACAAAAATATGCTAATAATGCATATTTACACAATGCATGCTGAATGACAATTATTGCTATTTACAAGTATCTACATGTGTTTTGCATAGGTTTTGTAGCTAAAATAAAAGAATAAAGAGTGATGAATGGGTATTCATCGATAGCCGATTTCAAAATAACCCATAAAATCAAGACTTTCTGCGGGAGAGCAACCCCGACCTTGGATGTTTCTATTTTTATGAGTGAGCAAGAGACGACACTTAAGGTTAGAACCAAGCTCCGACACCTAACAGCTCACTAAATTTTTGCCAAAATTGATTTATCACCAACTAAAATTGAAAAGATAATCACCGAACTCTTGCAGCTTCATTGTGTGAGTTGGTGAATCCGGGGTTTGATTTGTGTTTGCATTGGTGTGTGTGAACCGATACATAAGATCAAAAGCCGCACATTTGATAAAAATTCTCTTCCCGTGCAATCATCTCTCTCCTTTCTTGATTTAAAATTCACCATGGAATTCTTGTCCAATAACTCTTGCAGACCCAACCCCTCATTCCTTTCATCTCTTTCAAAAATGGCCGAACGTTTATCCGAGAATCCATCAGAGCTATACTATGAAAATGATTTCATATCGGTTAGACCCAAAACACCTCCTCCTCAACCACCAATAAATCTATCTCCCTCTGCTAATCCGATCTGTTTCATGAATGACAACCCTTTGTATTCAGAGCAGACAAACCAACAAATGATTGAGGTCTCTACTTCTTCATTTATCAATCCTCTTTACGTTGATCATACAATTCATCCATCATATTCGGTAAATGTCAATCCATCATTCATGGGAGATGATAACCACATGATCGAATTGAACACTTCTTCACCTCTTTCATCAACCCTACCCTGGAACACCAATGAACAATCATCATCTTGGATTGACCATGACAACCCCCTTTTCAGACATGACACTCATACAGAGGACTGGACTGACTACATAGAAACACAGGAACTCTGTATGTTGACTCCACCATACCAAGATCCGACCACTCATAATCAAAAGAATAATTTCTACTCGGACCAACTCCACATGTCTGGATCATATGAGCAGCCGCCTTCCATGATTATTGAGGAGATATTTTCTGAAAATAATGATCATATATTGGATATTCCAAAAGACTCCTCCCCTAACACATATAGGAAAATGGAAGATGAAATTATTGAATCACAAAAATACACATCAACAGCTCCCATTAGTCATCGTAAACAAATTTTTGAGGATGATATTTTGAGGATGAATAAAAGATTTGAATCAATGGAGGATAGATTACAAAAATTCACCGACCGATTAATAGCATTCTATGGTAGCTCGGACATTAACATAAATGAGGAAATGATTGGATCTGAGACTGAAAATTTTGAGGATATTCAGGGACCTAAGGACGATTCTGACAATATCACTTCCGCATATTATTCCCCTAGAAGTGACTATGCCGCTAACTATCACCCTGAACACCAGAACCCCTACTCATCTGAAGAACGCACCACATCCCCACACCACTCACAAAATACAAAAAATTGGAAATATTTGAAAACCACAAAAAATTGAAAATTCAGAAAATTTCATAAAATTTGAAACTGAAGACGATCTGAGGAATTTGGATCCGACTATACGGGAAGCATTAGAAAAATGCTTGATGTTTGAACTTCCCTTTATACAGGCCATTGAACACTTCCCCGACCTTAAAAGATTTATAACAGATAAATTAATGAACAAAAAGTCGGGTAGGATACGAACAAAGACTGAAAGACATATCTTGTCAATGGCCTCCTCCTTGGTGTTGAGGAGAAAAACCAAGAGCCGCATAGTGAAGCGGTTGCCCAGATTTGACTATGAAATCAAAGACACAATTTTCACCCATGCTCGGATTGATGACAATTCACCGATCAATATCCTCTCGACCTCTGTAATCCATGAACTTAAACTCGGACCGATTCGGAAGATCCGAGAGATTGTTCAATTGGCGGACCGATCGATAAAGCGGCCGAGAGGAATCATTTCTGTCATCATGAAATTCCAAGGTACTCCGCTCAAAGTAGACTTCACGATCATTGATATTGAGCATCAAGGAGAATTCACCCAGTCTCTAATTATTCTCGGAAAGCCGTTCTTAGCATTGGCTAAGGCAATTATTGATTGTGAGACTCGGGAAATCAATTTCACAACATTGGAAGCACTTAGATCTGACCATATCTTTGAGGAACCACGATCTTCTGAGGCAACCCACAAAGTCCCCGACAACTGTAACCATGAAACGGTAGAAGAGCCCTACCCCGCAGCCACACCTGAGATAGCGGTTGTTGATGAGACTATTGGTTTAGAGAATCTCCCCCTGCTCCATTCCCAGCCGCTCTCACCATGGACAATCATGTATATGAATCATATGATCCAGAGATTTATCCATGGGCACACCCTGGGTAAACCTACTCTGACTACATGGATTATATCAACTCGACACAGGAATGCTCCAACATCGAATCAATTGAGAAAGAACATGCAGAGACTCTCCCCAGTATTTCAATTCCCTAGGATCTCAAAATAGACAAATCCTTCTTCTATGACACTAAGACTTATGCATGGTTGCACCCTGGAGCAACATTCTCTGATTACCTGGACCAAATCATCCCAAATCGAGAGTGCACCGACATTCGGGAGACTAAGAACAAGCATGAAAACCCAACACCGACGAAGGAGAATTCCAATGGCTATTCATCTGGATACTCAAGTGAACCGAAACCTTCACGAAGAAATAAAAAGAGAGTCACCTTTGACCTTTCGGAAGAGGAATCATCTGATGGTCCCTCATCAGGTCTGGAAAAGGTAGTCTACACGAGTGAAGTCTGTTCGGCAGCTTTAAAGCCATATCTTCGCAAGGATCCAAAATTCAATTCTCGTTGGACAACTCCCGTTCCGAACTACTACTCATCCAAAGCTGATGCTCCTGCCCTCTTCAAGTACACTGGAATTATTTCTTATGAGCTGACTGAGACCGGTGCTTCTGAGTATTCATCCGAGGACAAATCGATTGACCCCAAGAAGGAACGAATTCTGAGGAAACAACTGAAGAAACAAAAAGACATGAATACTTGGAGTATGTCCACTTTCAAATACTATTCCTCTAAGGATAACTCTGATGATGGATATCTGTCTTCTGACTCAAACACTTCATCAATTATCCATCATGATTTTTTTGAGGATGACACTGATCATAGTTGGGAATCATATGCTTCATCTCCAACTCGTCATTACGATCTCCCACCGCAGGCTCATAAAAAGATCAGCCAAAAACCGCCTTAATCATCGGCTACCCACCCTCCCTCCCGACCACATCGGCCTCCTTGTACAACTTCTTCCTCTACTAGGCCAAGGCCTAAGTATAGGGGGGGACTGATGCCATCTGTACATACCATCCTTCTCCTTCTCCCAATCGCCCCATTCCCACCCTTCTTCCATACTTAGGCTGACCAGAGCCTAAGTATAGGGGGAACCGACGCCCACCTGTATATACTCTCCTCATTCACATATCTCGACCGCTTCATTTTTCTTTGCATTTTCACCCCCTTACGCTTAGCCCGAGCTATGTCTTCCTTCCGCTTCTTGTGCTCTGAGGACACAACACTCGCTAAGTATACGGGGCTCTGTATATACTTCGTATATATTTTCCATATCTCATACTTTCGTGTAAGTTTATATGTATTTACGGGGTGGGTACTAACTTAAAAAAAGAAGAAGAAAAAATTTTAAAAAAACACAACACAACACAAAAAAAGAGAGTTTTGCTACTAACACTAACCGTGCCCAAATATTTTTGAAAAAAATGGCTTCTTATTTCATTTTTGCATAAAAAAATCAATCAAAAATAAAAAAAATTTGTGTCCACATTTCACACACCTGCACTTCATCCAACATCACATGCATTTGCAGTTGCGAAAAGCCATTGGGTTCTGAACTGAGTTGTGAGCAGAAACCGAGAGTGGTCGGGACTTGACCTTAATCCACCTAATTTTCAGAGGAACTTCACCGAGAAATAAGATTTTAAGAGCTTCAGGTCTTCTTGACTTAATTCTTTAAGTTCCACCTGACAATGTGCAGCGTTCGACTCTTAGTGTCTAACCTGGTCTCTTCATTCTGGGTACAACTTTGGAATAGGGAATTAATTTGTACTCTCGCACTATGCACTTAGCTCAACTCAAACAGGATGTTGGAAGACTGTGTGAGTCTCTTTTCTGGTAGCATGGAAATCTAAAGACCGGAGTACGGTTGAAATAAAGCTTTGGAAAAGGGATGGACGGCTGGGTACAATTTTTTCTAAGACCCCAAAAAATGTACGGAAAAAAAAGATTCTATATCCGTAAGGGCACAACAAGATCCAATCAGTACCACCAAAAATTCCAAATACAAAGAAGCAATTACCAAATAAAATTTGACCAAAAAGGTCCAAGCTTCAAGAAACCTGCAAATCTTGGTGGAGATTCGGCTACACTGGCCATCTTCACAAGGAGAGGTGACTACACTGGCCACCCTCAAGTTCTTTTCCTCCTTCTTCTAACTTCTCCCCAATTTGATTGTGAACACAACATGACAGACCTTAGAAGGAAATACCTGACTCCCCGAGGACGAGTTACTGGAGAGGAGAGGAGCATGGTAGTCCGGCATTCTGGATGGGAAGAGCTAAAATCCTTCACACACGTGAGTCGGTTATTCAATGTTCATAGGGTATACTTTGGGAAGAGGATTGATCTAAGATGACTTTTGAGCCGAAACTGTGACAATGATGTGTAGAACTTGAGGGCTGTTGATTTTAAAATTCTAAGTCTCACAGAAGTTCCGCCACACTATTAATCCAAAGGTCGAGTTTAGTTTCACTGTCACCTTCAGCTCATGGTCTTGGTATGGAACCCAATCTCATTTCACTTCATGGCATTTCTTTTTGATGCTCAGGGACGAGCATGGTTTAAGTATAGGGGGATGATGAATCTCGGTATTCTATGTACATGGGATACCCCAAAAATTGACTTTTTACATTTGACTGATTTTGGCTTTGATGTCTTCATGAAAGTTGTAGATCTCATCGAGACGAGCATTTTTCGTGAAGGAACTTTTTCGATCCAAGGTCATTTACTATTTCTTTTTTATTTTACAAAACATTTTTACGGATTTTTCTGGTGCTGACACGTGGCAGCCCCAGAGGCCGCCACGTGTCAGCGGTTTTTTACCCTTTTTAATATCGTTTTTATTAAAAATAAATAAATACAATAAAAAAATAAAAAAATAATTAAGGGGGGCACGTGCGTCGCACGTGCCCCTCACCCTCTCTCCTCCTCAGCCACGTGTCACGATCCGGGCCGTCCGATCTCGGCCGATCGAACGACCCTTAACCATCTTCCTCCCTCGCCCCCCTTTCTGCAAACGGCCGCCGCCTCCCTCCCGCACCGGCCCTCCGCAACCGCCGCTCCGCTAACTGTCCCACCACCTTCGCAACAGCCAACCGCTTCTGCCTATCTCGCGCCGCCAGCCGCTCGTCCCCTTCTCTCCTATATATAGAGCGGCGTCGACATCCAGGAAACCCATCCACCGATTGCACCTTCTCCTACGCCGACGTTGGTGACAGCACTCGTGCGGCCATTCTATCTCGGCGAGATCCAATCTCTCTGAGCTTGTCACAAAGCCGCGCATCTCGCGCAATTGCCCCTGCTTCGCATCTCCTACGTCGAGCCTACGACGCCACTGCTCCGCTTCCATCTGCGATCGCCGGCGATCACTCCAACAACGACATCCATCACCTCCGACTCCGCCCTACGACAACTCCACCCTACGACAACTCTGCCCACAACGACGCCTTTGACCTCGACCTGCTTCACGCATCACCGCCTACGACCGACTACGTCGCATCTGACCACCACCCTCCTCCACAGCTCGCCTCTCACCGGCTACCACCACGACAAAGCTCTCCACCGCCACCCCCTGGCCGTGTGTCGGCCCGGTGTCAACCGCCGCCCTTTGCTCCACCGCCTGGGCTGAGGATACCCAACGACTCACCAACGCCATCGTTATCGTCTTCGATCATCTGCCAAGACCACCTCAGCCGCAGCTCCTCCATCGACCTCCAGCCACTTCGTCACCTCCGCCGCCTCGGCCGGGCGCTAGACCCGAGATCCCCCATACGTGCTTCGCACATGCGTAGGGAAGCGACAAAAGAAGCATCCCTGGGTCACGTGCATTGCACGTGCACCCTTGGGAAAATTGCACAACAGCCCCAGTCTTTCTGCCTTATTGCGTTCAAGTCCAAGACCAGAGGGCACGTGCTGCGCACGTGCCTCTCTGTGAAATTTGCAATCACACCCCCAAACTCCTGGTAATTTAACTTAGGTCCCCGTCTGCATAATTTTTTTTATATTATTGCATTGGTACCCCTGTCTTTCCCTTTAATTTTGAACCTTTACATGACATTATTTAATTATTAAAAAAATAGCATGATGTTCATCTTTTAATTCTCTACGTCTTGACATATCATGGATATTTTTGTGATTGGCGGTTAATTAGTAATTGATTATTTTGTGGAAAATTGCAAACTTTGCCCCCTTTCATGCTCTTAAATTTGTCATTGATTAACCGTTGCTCTAAAAATTCCCCAAAACTCATATAGTGTAGAGTTAATTTTGCTTGACATTGTGCCCAAAAAGATTTGCATTTGCATGCATAAGTTTCTATGTAAAAATCATTTTGTATATTTTAGTATTTAATTTTTAATAGGTATTAAACCCCACATTTTTGAGGTTTAGGATTTTTCTGAGATCCATCACCTAGTGATAGATTCTAGATAATTTTATCTCTTAAAAACAATTAGGTTTAATATTTATTATAATTAAATATTAAAAATCATTCTATTTGCATTTAAAAATTCATAAAAAATTCATATTGCATCCAAAAATTCCAAAAAAGATATAGTGCATTCATTACATCATATTTTGCATTATGGCCAAGTTTCGCATTTTTCGAACCTCGTTTGATTGAATTTCACATTTTAGTCCCTAAAATAGGCTGAAATTGCATCTTGCATTCCTTATTTGCATTAAAAATCCAAAAAAAGACCGCCTTGAAAACCGTGCACGAATATTAATATACATAATTCTAGGTTGTTCCTTTGCCTCCTTATGATCGACCTTGGGACTTGCTCAAGTAAAATAAACATAAAACGACTCGATTAAAAATTGAATAATATTTGTGGTTATTTCTTGACCGATTCCGATCGCCGCCTACAACAAACGACACATTGATTTTCACTCACGACAAATAAAGACAACTTCTTAACGCAGCAATTTTTGGACCTGTCAACCCTCGTGAGGATGACCCGATCTTTGAGGTATTCGATGATTTCACTAATTTGTCTACATTATATGCATCGGATATCAACCTTTCTAGTGAGTCTCCTGATCATGATCTTCCTTATTTTTTGAGACTGTGATTAATGTGGAGGATTCACTGACAGATCCTTCCTTCTCCACGTTTGACTTCCTCGGCTCTACCCTTTCACTCCATACAAATCTTGAGCCGTCGATTTCTTTTGTGCTACCGGAGCCCGACTTCATCTGTCCATATCTTTACCTGGTAGCAAACACCCGCCTGACTGTTTATCTGGGTGTTATCATTTACTCTATTGACCTCGTCGTTATTTTCCTGCTGAGACCGCGACGACAATACAATATTCTCCTGACAGATGTCGTCCTGAACCTTGATACTGCGTTATCCTAGCATTTGCGCCCAGCTAGGGGCGTAAACTCTAGCGCTTGATGAGAGGCACCTCAACATTGACCGACTCACATCTGTATAGATCATTCTGTCCATATCATGCATTCTTTATGTCTTACACCCCAACTCCATATCATGATCATTCCAAACTTAGGGTGTACTTTACCCTAAGTATAGGGGGGTGTCAGACTTGTGATTTTTTTCTTTTGATTTCTTTTACCTCTATTTTGCTGCCTATACTTAGGAATATTTCACCTAAGTATAGGGGAGGTAGACTCAGTGCATTCTACTCCTCGATTTTCCCCTTGTGTACAGTCTTCTATACTTAGGATTACTTGATTCTAAGTATAGGGGGATAACCGACTCCTATTGATTTCATTCTTTTATTCATCGTTGTAGCATATTATTCTTTTAGCTTCCCAATACTTAGCATGAGTTATGCCTTTCTTTCCAGCTCTTTGATCACTATGAGGACATAGTTCGAGCTAAGTATAGGTGGTGTCGTATATATTGTATATATACTTTAGCCATAACTCATACTTTTATATTTTTTTAATATGGCTAAAATACTGTGTAAATAATCCTAAAAAAACTAATTAACTAATAAAAAGATGCAGAAAATTCCTCAAAAATTCTTTTTGTACATACTGATTAATAAATTAGGTTAAAATATTTTGAAAAATATTTTGAAAGTAGTTTGAAAATCTATTTGAAAATCTTTTGAAAACTATTTGAAAAATATTTGAAAAAATATTTTCAACCTTTGTAAAAATATTGTGGTATGTAAAAAATTTTCTTTTTGTGTGAAATAAAATTATTTTGTAAAAACTATTTGCAAATGTTATGAAAAATGGTGGAAAAACTATTTTGAAAATCTATATATACTGTTTGAAAAATGTTTGCAAAATAGTTTTCAAATATGTGTAAATATTTGTAAAATCGTGTAAAAAATTATTTTGGACTATAGTTTTCAAAATTCTTTGTAAAATTATTTTCAAATAAATTTGAGGAATATATTCATCACAAAATTTTAAAAAAAATGAATAAAATAAAACTAAAAAAAATCAACTGTATGTATATACCTGTATAAATTACTCAAGTTGTAAATTCTTGCATCGTATTCTTGTAAAATAATTAGCTCATTCTTGTGTAAATATGTATCACTTCCCTAATTAAAAAAAATTGTATATACTTGTATATATTCCAAACTTTTTACATTAACAAAACTTTGTGCGTGTTCATCATCATTTTTCAAAAATCCATAAAAATTTCAAAATTTTGAAAATTATTTCACAAAAAGATTTTGTTTTCCTTACATGTACATATTTTTTTGTATTTGCGTGAGCATTTTTCAGGATGATTTTGACATATAAACTAAGTCTGGAATAAATTTGAAGAATGGAGCTTAGTTGGACCTTAATCCACTTAATTTCAGAGGAACCTTATAAGATTTGGAGTTAGACTTTTCAGATCCTTGTGACTTAATTCTTTGAGCCCATAAGACTATGTTCACATGTAATATTGATAAGTCTAAGTAGAATATTTAACAACACACGCATGATTCTTTCAGACCGTGGCTTACCTTGGACAATGCACTCTACACGTAGCTCTTCATGGAGGAGGTAGTGAGGGGGCATAATCTTTTTGCTTGGGGTAGCATACGAGGGTAGTACATCTAGGTGGAACCTCTCTCCCTCCTCTAGGAAGGGAAGTGCGTCTCAACCTGATTTGGTGATGTTGAGGTCTAAAGACATGATGCTGTGGGGTTGCAATAATGCTTCAAAAGAGGGATAGTCTACTAGCTTAAGAGAAAAACTCCTTATGTACATGCTGCACCTTGTATATATTGTCAAAAAAAAGAAAGAAAAAAAAGAAAAAGAAAAAAATGCAAAATCTCCAAAAGTGGACAGGCCTGATAGAGAAATAAAATGCCTGCCGGAGTGCATATACAAGTGAAAAAAAGAATAAGAGATTCAAAGTCATATATTTGTGAGCTTGCAGCGGGTGACATGGCTACATTGGTCATGCATCCAAGGATAGGTAACTACACTGGTTACCGTCCATTCTCTTCTCAATCCCCTCTTCTTGAGCTGGTTGTACTTGAACTTAGAAGGGAATATCCCCGCTCCTCGAGGAAAGAGTTACCAGACCGGGGGATTAGAGTTACCTTGTTGAGAGAGGTTGTTTCTTTGCTACTTTTGAGATGAGGAGCTATATTTCACTTACACATACAATTAAGAATTCATAGTCATAAGAATTTGTGTATGTAGACTTGTTCTGATCTGACTGTTGAGGAGACCTGAATAGGAGTCTTATGGAATTTAGAGTCTGTTAGGTTTTAAATCCATATCCCAATAAGGTTCCGACACACTAATAATCCAAAGGTCTGACAGAGCTCCAGACTACAATTTTATGAAGATAAGTTTAAAAGTCAACATTATTCTAACTTCTTTCCTTTTTCTTTTCTTTATTTTTGTTTTCACTTATTTTTCAAATAAGTGTTTGCTAAGGGACTAGTGATGAGCGGCCCGAGCGACTAAGGCTAGAAGGTGTCGATGGTCGTTGCGACCTCAACCTCTCGGGACTTAGCTCAATCAAGAAAAAATAAAAAAAACCACCAATCAGAGAAGATAAACTTAGTCAAAACAAAATAGCGGTCCTGGCTATTTTTATTAACCTGGTATAGCGACCAGGGTCAAACTCAGGGAGCACGAGTTGGCCTCGCGGCCTACGAAGTAGTCGAAGTCAAAATAAAGAATAAAATATTTTTTGGTGGATTTTTAATGATTTTTTAATGCTTTTGTATTTTTGGTTTTATAAAGGAAAGTAAAGACAAGCAACTTCAATAATTATTAAAAACACTCAAAAATGCACAGAAAATTCTAATAAAAATGTTTTTATGTTTTTAATGTTTTTTAGTGTTTTTGATGAATTTTTTAGATTTTTCTAATTTTTAATTTATTTTCTAAAAATCAAAAAGAGGGAAAACAAGGAATCATTGTACAACCAAACCTGAAAGATCCATTAAAAATATGAAATGGATCTATAAAAGTCTGGAGGCAATTTTTATAAAAAAATATAAACAAAAACTAAGATTCAGAAAAAGAGTTTTATTTTTTTGAGTTTTATAAAGTTTTTTAGAATTTTTGTAAGATTTTTAGGGTTTTTTAATTTTTAAGGTTTTTATATATCCAAAAAGCACGAAAATTGGATAGAAATTCAAACACACTAAAACTAACAATCACTAATTTTTTCTAGAATTTTTAAAGGGGTTTCAATATTTTTATTTGATTTTCTAAGTCAGATAGTAGCAAAAATCACTGTTTTTGAATTTTTAAAAATATAAAAAAGCCCCTAAAAAATTTCCCAAAATTTTAGAGAAAATTTTACACAGTGGCAGGAGCCACGTATCCAAATTTAACCTAATTTGGATTTAATTTACTATTTTATTTAATCAAAACAAGGCACACAGTACACAATGACCTAAGTGCAACGAAAAGTATTTTCAGGGGCTAAACAATAACAAAACTAGAAAGTCCAGGGGCCCTTGTGCAAAAAGTCCACAAAATCAACAGTAACGCACAAGAAACACAAGATAGATATTGCAAATAACCCAAATCCTCACGTGTCGATGCACGTGATCCACATATACAGGGACTAGATTGCAAATAAAATAAACATGAAGGTCCACTTATGCAATTTAACCTAATTAAAAACAACGTGCGAAAATATTTACAGGAATAACTAATAAATGCTAAAAGAGGATGGGCCTAAGTACAAATTACCCCTTTATTATTGGACGAACGAGGAGGTGCCACGTGTTGATCTGACGGTTGAGAAGCGAGGTCACCTCTTCGTTAGAGCAAACGGTCCAGATCGAGCCCTAGAAGAAATTGACGGTGGCTGAAGCTCCTCAAATAAACGGCGGTGATCAGATCTGGAGCGCAGGCTCGAACGAACGACAACTGGAGGTTCTCCAAGAACAGGCCACCGGTGAAGTTCGCCAGCTCCGTGCGCGCGGTGGGGACCTCCTCCTGGGTTGCTGGGATGTGGAGAAGAAAGCTTGGATCCTTCTGCAGCTAGTGGACGCCTCCGATGAGGCCGGGGACCACCGGAGTGGCCCGGCGACGGCGGAGGAGCCAAGCTCCTGTGCTGGAACGAGCGGACCCTCAAATAGGTCGCATTGACCTACAAAATGGCACAGACAAGCTCCTGGGTCGAGGGCAAATTTCCTCGACCCGTCAGTGGGTGAAATGGGTGGTCGGGTGCATCGCGGTGAAGACCTCCGGCGAGGCGACGACGAGGGAGGTCGACTCTTAGTTCTGGGGCGAACCAAGTTGAGTGAGTGGGAGCAGAAGGTGGAGAGGGGTCTTGTGAGTGTGGTGATCGAGTTGGATGAGCGAATAGATGATCGAGTCGACGTGAATCGGCCGGCAAAGCCGGCGGTGCGATTTGGGCGTAAAGGGAAATTAGACTATCCTAGGAAGAATCGAGGTTACCTGATGGAGGGAGTCGACTGGGGATGAGCTGGAGAAGCTTTGGGGGTCTTGGCCTCAAAGAAGCGTCGGGTTCCGAGGCTCGGCGCACCTCGCAGCGGCGCACGGCGAGAAGCTTCGCCGGATCAATGGCTGAGGACTCCTTCTCCTCACTGCAACACTCTCCTCGCGCAACTGCCACTCTGGGGAAGAAAATGGAGGTCTTGGGACGAAGGGGCGGAGCCAAAGATGCGTCAAAAGTTGACCGGAGGTGAGGTTTTATATGACGAAGGGTCTGACAAGATGGTCGTGGAGCGTGCAATCCGAGGAGCAGATCCCTAAGATGATAGGCGGGCGTGGATCACGGATCTCTCCTGGAAGATCGGAGCCCTGGGTTTGAGGAGATGGGTGGCGGATCATGGCGTGAAAATTGGAAGAAGTTGGGTCGGCGCACGGATCCGCGAGAAAGAGGTCCGCGGGGGAGAAACGACCGAGGGTCAACATTCCCCCGTGGACCAATTAGAATTCACCTTTTATTAATTATTTGAAAATTCGATTAAAAATATTAAATGATTTTATTTCGAAAAAGTTAAAACATGAAAAATGTTTATTTATTTTCAAATTATTTTTTAGTTATATTTATTTTTTTTGAAAAATAAATAAGGTATTTACGTTATATTATTATTATATATAGGTATATACATATATGTATTTTTGATTTTTATTTTTAATTATTTATTTTTATATAATTATTCCAATTTTATATTTTATTTATTTATAACATAAAATTTGGAATGAGAAGGTATTTTTATTTTATTTTTATTATTTATTTTCATAAGTGAAATAAATAGGTATATACATATTTACATGGTATATATATAAGGTGGAAATTGATTTTATTCTTTTTCTTTTTATTTTATTTTGATTTTTCTGATTTTTATTTTATTTATTTACATCATGAAATATGGAATATAGAAATATTTTTATTGGATTTTTATTAATTATTTACAAAATAAATAGGTATGTTATTCTATATACATGGTCTATATACACTGCTGAGAGAAGTTTTATTTATTTTTATTTTCTTTTGTTTTTCTCATTTTATTTTAGTTTTATTTTTATAAAGATGTACAAATTAATAAACACACATTTTTATTTTTATTAAGAGGAAAATAATTTTATTTATATACATAGGTATATGTACACACATGATTGACCCTATCTCCCTCTACTTGATTTCTTTTGCGGTCAGGCCCATGCTGAGCCCTCCCTTGGGATTAGGTCACTCAATATTTATTCTAAATATTTCCCACTTTTTCTTTTATTTCTTTATTCTTTTATTTATGCACAAAAACATGCTAATTATTGTAATTTACACAATGCATGCATGATGGCTATTTATGCTATTTACACATATCTACATGGTGTTTTGCATAGGTTTTGTAGCTAAAATAAAAGAATAAAGAGTGATGAATGGGTATTCATCACCCCCATATACTTAACTTTGCTAGTCCCTTAGCAAACACTTATTTGAAAAAGAAGTGAAAAAGAAAAGGAAAAAGAAAAAGAGAGGAAATGCATGGATTAATGCTGATTATTAAACTTGCCTTCATTAATTTGAAATATGGAGCTCGGTCAGATCTTTGGATTATTAATGTGTCAGAACCTTATTTGAACTTAGGTTTAAAACTTAACAGCCTCTGAGATCCACTAATCTATAGTCAAGACTCCTCAATAATCCAGATCAGAGCAAGTCTACATACACAAACCCTGAAGACCATGAATCTTTCCTTGTACAGTGTAAGTAAGGTATAACTCTCCACCTCGGAAGTAGCAAAATGACAACCCTCCCCAACACGGTAACTCTATGACCCTAATCTGGACATTCTTTCCTCGAGGAGCGGGGTATTCCCTTCTAAGTTCAAGTTCAACCGGCTCAAGAAGAGGGGGAAGAAGAGAATGGACCATGGCCAGTGTAGCCATGTATCCTTGGGAGCTCAACCAGTGTAGTTAAGTCTCCCTGCTGCAAGCTACATAAGATGGAACATGAGTCTCAAGCTTTACTTATTGCACTATATACACTCCGGTGGGATTATCATTTTCTATCAGACCCACCACTTTTTTGGAGTTATTTTATTTTTGCATTTTTTTGATGTGCATCTGTACAACATATTTACAAGGTGCAGCATATATACATAAGGAGTTTTTCCTCTTGAGCCAGTAGACTATCCCTCTTTTGAAGCATTATTGCAACCCACAACTCCTGTCGTTAGACCTCATGGCAACCAGACCAAGTTGAGACGCACTTCCTTCACTATAAGAAGAAGAGAGGTTCCGCCTAGAAGTACTACCCTCATATGCTACCCCAAGTCAAGGAAGACTGCCTCCTCACCACCTCATCCGTAGAGAGCTCGGTGTAAAGTGCGGGTCTTAGTCAAGCCATTGTCTATATGAGTCATGTGTGTGTTGTTAAGTGCTCTACTTAGGCTCATTGAGATGATATATGATCATAGCCTAGTGGACTCAAAGAATTAAGTCACCATGGACATGAAAAGTCTCAACCCTAAGCCCTATAAGGTTCCTCTTATAATTAGGTGGATTAAGATCTTAACCAAGCTCCATTTTCCAATTTAATTCCAGGCTAGTTTAAATGTCAACTATAATCCAGGAAAAACTATACAAGTATTTACAAAGATGCAATTTTACAAATATTTACACATGTGCAAAATTTTTGAAAAATGTTTTGAAACCATGGATGTATGCATGAATGCAAGTTTTGCAAAATATGTACACAAATTTACACAAGGTTTTTGCAAACTTTTGATTTTCAAAACATTTTAGAAAAATTTTGTACTATATACATATTTTGTATAAGAAAATATTTACACATTATTTACACAAAAAGTTTTTACAAACATTTTTACAAAAATAATTTGTACAACTAGCTATGTATGTGCCATAAAAGAATTTTTATTTACAAGGAAAAAATTTTAGTTTTTATGGATTTTTGGTTTTTAGCCATTTTTATTTATTAACACACTCACACAAAGTACGAGTTATGGCTAAAGAATATATGAAATATATACACCCCCCTATACTTAGCTTGAACGATGTCCTCAGAGTCAAGAGCGATTTAGAAGACATAACTCGTACTTAGTATAGGGAAGTGAAAAGGAAGGCTATATCCAGAGACGAATGAAAGAATAGAAATCCAAGAGGATCTCGGCATTTCCCCCTATACTTAGGATCAAATAATCCTAAGTATAGCAGGCTGTACACGAAGGGAAAGCCGAGTGAGAATGTACAGGGTCTACCCCCCCTATACTTAGGGTAAAATATCCCTAAGTATAGGCATCAAAACAGAGGTAGAAATGAATCAAAAGAAACTCAAAAGTCTCACACCCCCTATACTTAGGGTAAAGTGCATCCTAAGTATAGAAACATCGAAGATGTAAATGGGGTGTTGGACTGAAGAATGTGTGATATGGACAACTGGATCTATACAAGTCGGGAGAACAATGATAATCAGGCGTGAGATGCAATAGATGTGAATCAAGAGACCACATCTCACACAAAGTGAATCGGGGTAACATCAACGACCCGCGGCTCATGATCTAGATATGGCTTGAGCCGCTGGCCGTTCACACGAAAGGTACTCTCAGAAGACAACTCAGATATATCTATACTCCCATTGTCATGTACCTTTCTTACCAAATACGGTCCCTTCCATTTGCTCTGTAGCTTCCCTGGAAATAATCTCAACCTGGCATCGAACAACCATACTCGCTGTCCTGGCTCAAACTGCTTGTGGCTGATATGAGAATCATGCCACTCTTTCACTCTCTCATTGTACTGTAGGCTACTTGAAAAGACTGTATCACGAAGCTCCTCCAGGGCTGCTAACTCTACCCTCCTCTGATCTCCTACACTCTCTGGATCCAAAAGTATCTCAGTGACAGCTCAAAGTGATCTATGTCTCAGCTCAATAGGTAAATGGCACGGCTTGCCATAGACGAGGTGAAAGGGAGATGTACCCAAAGGCATCTTGAAAGACGTCCTATATGCCCACAAGACCGAGTCCAAAAGCTGTGACCAATCTTTTCGGTCAGGGCGGACAACTTTCTGCAATATAGTCTTGATCTCCCTATTCGACACTTCAGCAAGACCATTCGTCTGAGGGTGGTATGGAGTGGCAACTCGATGGTCTATGCTGAACTCGCTAGTAAGGGACTTTACCTTGTCGTGGACGAAATGAGACCCCCCGTCAGATATCAACACTCGAGGTACCCCGAACCGTGAAATGATATGCTTCCTCAAAAATCTGCAAACAGTCCTAGCATCTACAGTTCGGGCGGGGATGGCCTCAACCCAATGACAAACATAATCAAGGGCCAATAGAATGTACTCAAATCCCTGACTCCTAGGGAATGGACCCATGAAATCGATGCCCCATGCATCAAAAACCTCACAGAAGTGAATGGGCTGCATCGGCATCATATCACGCTGTCCACAAGTGCCCATCCTCTGACAGTCAGTACACCTCTTCACGAACTCATCAGAGTCCTTGAAGAGGGTAGGCCACCATAGGTCGGATTGGAGCACTTTCTGTGCCGTTCTCCTCCCAGAGTGATGTCCTCCTGCCTCAAGCTTGTGACAGTAAGTGAGGACGCTATGGTGCTCCTCCTGAGGAATGCACCTACGCCAGATGTTATCCCCTCCTTCATGGTAAAGGATGGGATCCTCCCAGTGGTAGAACTTGGCCTTCACGAGGAAGATCTCAAGTCTCTGCCTGGGATAATCCTGTGAGACTTTCTTGGCAACAAGAACGTTCACAATATCGGCGTACCACGGGAGAGAGGTGATAGAAAGGATCACCTCATCTGGGAAGGTCTCACAAATAGGCTCAGTCTGCTCAGAATCCTCAAGATGCTCTAATCGGGAGAGATGATCCGCCACCACATTATTGACTCCAGGCTTATCCTTAATCTCTATATCAAACTCCTGGAGTAGAAGGATCCATCTGGTCAATCTGGCTTTGGCATCCTTCTTTTTCATGAGGTACCTGATGGCGATATGATCAGTGTAGATGGTCACTCTAGATCCAATGATGTAAGATCTGAACTTATCTAGGGTGAAAACTACATCTAGCATCTCCTTCTCAGTGACGGTATAGTTCCGCTGCACGACATCCAATGTACGGCTAGCGTAGTGAATGGCAAATGGGACTCCATCCCTCCTCTGTCCCAGCACGGCCCCTACGTCAAAATCAGAGGCATCTGTCATGATCTCGAATGGGAGAGACCAATCAGGCGGCTGGTGAACAGGAGCCTCTACAATACATCTCTTGAGGGTCTCAAAAGACGATAGACACTTATCATCGACAAGGAACTCGGTGTCTTTCATCAGCAGATCAGTCAACGGTCGGGCAATCCTACTGAAATCATGAATGAAGCGTCGGTAGAAACCGACGTGCCCCAGAAAAGACCGTAACTACCACAAGTTGGACGGTGGATTGAGTTTTCTAATGACATCCATCTTGGTCGGATCAACCCCCATGCCCCTGTTGGAGATGATATGGCCAAACACTGTCCCCTGAGTCACCATGAAGTGACTCTTCTCCCAAGACAACACAAGGTGAACCTCAATGCACCGCTGAAAGACTCGGTCTAGGAAGTCAAGATAGGAGTCGAATCCGTTGCCGTAAACCGAGAAGTCATCCATGAAGACCTCCAAGCACTCCCCCACCATGTCTGAAAAGATAGACAACGTGTATCTCTGAAATGTCGCTGGGGCGTTGCACAACCCAAATGGCATGCGTCTGAAAGCATATGTCACGAAGGGACAGGTGAAGGTGGTCTTGTCCTGGTCCTCGTGCGCGATGGCCACCTGATTGTAGCCGGAGTACCCATCCAAGAAGCACTAATGGCTCTTCCCTGCCAGTCTCTCAATGATATTATCAATAAAGGGCAGGGGGAAATGATCATTCTTGGTGGCCTGGTTGAGTCGTCTGTAATCTACGCAGACCCACCAAGAAGTGGGTACCCGGGTAGCGATCTCCTCTCCAGACTCACTGACAACTGTAGTGATGCCCGTCTTCTTGGGCACCACATGCAACGGACTGATCCACTTGAAGTCGGTGATGGGGTAGATAAAATCGGTGCTCCACCATTTCAAGATCTCCTTCATGACAACCTCTCGAAGATTCGGGTTCAGCCGCCGCTGGAACTCACGCGACGGCTTCGCCTCCTCCTCGAGATAGATATGGTGGGAGCACAGGGCCGGACTTATCCCCTAGAGATTGGCTACGCTCCATCCTATCACCTTGCGGTTCTTTTCAAGAACCCCCATCAGACGAGATTCTTGCTCTCCAGTCAAATCGGTGGAGATAATGACTGGGTACATCTCATGCTCACCTGCAAGGAACCTTTACTTCAGCAACGCTGGTAGCGGCTTCAGCTCTGGACAAGTAGGTGCTGGCAGATCTGGCCTCTGAAAGCTCTGAGTGAATGCTGCCAAATCTGCATGGGAGAATGGAAACTCTCGCTCACAATCAGTATCTGGAGAAGGTTGCTCTGTTGGACTGTCTCTGCTCTGCATGGCATCAACCTCCTTCCTAGCTGTAGGCTCAGTAGAAGTCAGACATGGTAGAAAATCATCAAACTCTGCCCAATCAACATCTGACTCCGAGGGATCTGTATCATACTCACAGAAATCTGTCTCACGGTCAAGAACCGGCTCTGCTGACCTTGGACCAGGAATGCTCTCTCCAATCTCTCCTCTGCTGGCATCTCTGCATCAGCGAACTCTGAAGGTGAGAGGATGGCCTGTGCGACTGGATCTGCCCAAACTGCCTCGTTATCTGTGATCACAAAATCACAGTCCTGGTGGATGTCTCACCCTGCCTCTGTCATCTGCTCTGAATCTGTGGTCGGCTCTGAGCAATCTGAATCCCTGGCTCTGATGTCCTCGACCATCTCTATTTGTACACTCTCGCCCTCGACGCGAAAGTATACCTTCCCGCTATCATGGTCGGTCACCGTCTTGGCTGTGGCCAAGAACGGGCGTCCTAAAATGATGGGGGTATCGGTCACAGACTCAGCGATCTCCATGTCCAACACAACGAAGTCCACAGGGAATTCCAGGCCCTGAATCGTGACGACAACGTCTTTCAGCAACCCTTTCGGCCTCTTGACAGATCGATCAGCAAACTGAAGGACCGTCCTGCTCTGTCGTAGAGTGCCCAACTCGAAGCGATTGAGAAGGGCTGCCGGAAGTAGGTTGATCGAAGAATCGCTGTCTAATAGAGTGCGGTTGAACCTCTGCTCATGGATGTGGCATCTGACATACGAGGCTCTTGAATCTGGCCTCTTGGCCGGCAGACGGTTCTGAATCGCGAAACAAGTGGCTCGAGTAAGCACATGGATCTCAGACTGATGGTTCCTCCTCTTCCTCCTAACTGTGGTCCTATCTGTGAGTGATCTCTGGAGTAGAGGGATTTGCTCCAAGGCTTCCTGGAGAGTCAGCTGGATATGGAATCGATCGATCATCTGCTGGCTGAACTCTACCTGCTGATTCTTTTTTGGATTTTCTTTTTTCTGCCCCTTACCCAAATGGAGTGCTCTAGGAAAGGGGACTACAGGGTCCTTCTCAGATGAAGGACTAGGAGAGGGTCTGGGCTGCTCAAGTACGGCATAATCCACACATACATCATCAATCACCACAGATGGATCAGAATAAAATGAACCCTTTCCTTTATTTACAGAAAAGTCCTCAGATACATGTACAGATGGAAAGACTACAGGACTAGCAGAAGTAGAAACGGTGGCCTCAGCACCACCCTCGGCATGTCGACTCGCGGCATCAGCACCACGCTTTGGCTCAGCAACTGTGGTGGCATCAGTACCACCTCCTTCAACTGGTGAAGCGACGGCCTCACTACCGTCGGTGGGATCAACATCCATGGTGGCGTCAGCACCACCGTCATCATCTCTCGCGGCATCAATATCGCTCTCCTTCTCGCCTGGCGCTCTGGAAGTGGCATGAGGACGTCGCTCAAACGAGGCTCCACCTGCTGGCATCCTACCGCTCCTAAGTGTGACAAAATCAGTATCAAATAGATATGCAGACATATCACCAAATGAATCACTAGGAGTGGCAAGCTCTGTGAAATCTACCTGCTCAGACTTCCTCTTCTGATTGTTCGGGTTTGGCTCACTCTGGGCAGGAATGGCAGCCTTCCCTCTCACTATCTCCCGCATCTCCTGGCGGAACTCATCCATCTCCCGTCTGAAGGTAGCCTGCTGCTCAGTCATGAGGGGGCTAGATCGTCTAAGGCGGGTTTCTCATAGGCTGGCCCATGAGAAACTGACGGGTGACCTCGCTGGTAGTGAGGCTGCTGCTGTGGCTGGTGCGGGTGAGAGGGGTACTGCTGGGGATGATACTGTCGATGCTGCTCTCGCCTCCAAGACTGTCCCTGCTGATAGGGACGAGGACCATACTATTGGTGCTGCTGGGATGACTGCTGCTGCTGGTGTACTGGGTGCTGGGGCTGCTGGTGCTCTTGCTGATGGCCGTACTGGCCACCCTAAACTGGAGGTTGCTGCTGGGAACTGGCACCTCTGGCTGACCAACGGAATCTGGGATGGTCTCGTCGGATACCGGGCTGGGGTCGGTCGTATCAAATCCCATTGACATCCATCAACGGCTTGGGCTCGTAGGAGGGTGGCGGAAGTACTGCCAGGAGCTAATCTGGCTGGTAGACCACCATCTGAGTGTCCTGAGATGGTGGCGATTGGGGTAGTATGGCTGCGGCTGCTGGTACGACTCTGCCTGTACAAGGTGAACCTATCTAGGCTGACTGGAGCGCTGGGACGAGCTACCACTGCTGCTCGGATCTCCTCGTGCCTGAAGATGGGGCTGAGAAGCCGTCTGTGCCTCCTGGAGACACATGATCTGTGTCTTCAGATCACTCAGCGTCTGTGTCATCTGATCCATCTGAGATATGCCCTGGAACTGCTTCTTCTCGATCAGCTCAATCCGGTCCAGCTTCTCGCTGATGATCCCCATGTCTCCGGCTGTAGATTCAGACTGTGCGGCTGCCGCGGATGAAGTAGAAGGACCGGCATCGACCCGTGCTATTCTCTGAAACTGCACGGACTGGGGCTGGGGGCGTCCTTGAGTGTAGAGTCGGGTCTGAGACATCATTGTATAGTTCTCAGCCATCTCCTCGTAGATGGCCCAGACTTGATCCTCATCCTTGGCGAAGTAGGAATCGCCACACGAAGTATTCAATAGGCCCTGCAGCTCTGGTGTCAACTCGCAAAAGAAGCTCTGAACTAAGTTCGGCTTCATGATATCGTGGTGCGGGCATCTGTCAGTCAGCTCTCTGAACCTCTCCCATGCCTCATGGAACTGCTCGTTGGGGAGCATGATAAAGTTGCTAATCAAGGTCCTCTCTGCATTGGTCCGCCCGAGTGGATAGTACTTGTTCAAGTACTCGGTGCGGAGCTGCTCCCAGGTGTACACAAATCTACCGAAGTGCTTCATCCAGTTGGCTGCTCTATCTGCGAGGGAGAAAGAGAAAGCTATCATCCGGATGGTGTCCTCGTCCACCTGACGATCATGGACGGTGCTGCAGATCATCTCAAACTCCTGGAGATGCAGATGGGGCTCCTCAGTGGCGAGCCCATAGAAACAGGGTAGGAGCTGAAGTGTGTTTGGGGGGAACTTGAAGTCCCCCACGATCACTGGCAGTACCACCCACCGGTGCGTTAGTGTCGATCCGGGGTTGTGCAACTCCTGCATCGGTCTCGGCTCTCCTGCTGCTGCTGCCAGCTCATCGGGCCTCCGTGGTCCGTCTCCAGGTCCGCGCTGCTCGCGGTCGGCTCTCATCTGCTCCATCTCTCTCCTCATCTCCACCATGAAGGCTCCCTGATCTTGTATTTGCCTCTGCATGGTCTCGAGGGAAGCTAACATGGTGGTGTTGATCGCACCCTGGTCCAGTACGTATGTGGTCGTCTCTGCTCTCAGACCATCGGTGCGCTCCTCGCTGCTGGCCATGGTCTCTGCAAAGGCAAAAGACCCAAACTCAGGTGCCGATAAATCTGTCTGTTATCTCTCATCTGGCACTGGCATCTCAGAAATAGAAGAAGGGTGGTCAAGGGGGAACAGGGTGGAATTGAACTCGTGTTTGGAGAGCGGGTCTTGGCTCACGCGAACCAACCTAGATGAACGGGCTGGAGTGCTAAAAAGCGGTGCAGCCAGAGGCTGCCTAAGAGACCTCCTGCCCATCATCTTGATCTGGAGAGTCGGGCGGATGGGATCTGGAAACAAACAAGATGAGCAATACAAACCTCGAGTTCACCTACTCAACACGAGATGAAGACCGTAAGGGCTCGGTCAATTATCTTGTCAATTTTATTAGGTGATAATGTCAGGATAGCAGAGCGGTTACGTGACCTGGTAGGAATCCAATCCACTAACCAGACTGTCTCGTATAAAAGGTCGGTAGTCTGATCGGGGCTCGGATGTGGCTCTAGCCTAGTGTGCGGGTCACTCTCTCGCGCATACAAACTAGACAATGAGGGGGTTGCTCTCCCTAAGACAGATTTTTCAGGTGAGGTGTCTTTTAGGGTCGAGTTTGTTTAGCACCCAAATTTTATGGTTTTTGTTTTTTTAGGTATTTTTCAAATCAAACAATGCCTAACAAATTTTTCGATTCTCCTGGTTATTTTAAGTCCAAAAATCAAGGGGGAGAAGACGAAAAAGCCGATGCGCGGGAATCAATGATGCATGCAGAGTAAGAAATGCATACCTGACTCCAACAGTCTACATGCAGAGAGATCCGCACATAAATAAAAGACTGAATATAAACTACCTATATGATGCAAGCGGAAAACCGACCCTAAGTAAAGCAGTTCTACATGAAAGAACAGATGCCTAAATGGTCAACAGGAGGGGTCGGTGTCCCGTCTCGGATGCCGATCGGTGCCTGCCACAACGGGTCCTGCCTGCGCTGTATACGACCTCTAGCGGCTCGAGACCCCTCAAGTGACCAAATAGTCTTTTCTTATTAATTTTATTTAGGTCCAGTTACGATCTAATAGGTACAGGCAAATTATTAGGTGTGTGGACCCTAATTATTACGTCACAATCAATAAAAATCCTAAGCTAGGGCTGAAAACCGTGTAAATCAATAAGGCAGTAAATAAACAGTCAAAATCGTGAAAAAGCCGCAAAAAACTCGGTGAGGTCCCCCGAGCACACCGGTGCTCGGCGAAACAGACTCCGAAGTCTACCAAGTGTCTGGTTCAGATCCCTGTATTATTACAATAAAATAATGTGCTAAAAAGTAAACTAAACTAATCTACGCTACTCCGCGGCTATTCCGTGGCTCCTGAACTTCGGCTCCTCCTCCTTGCGCATTCTTGCGGCTTCATAGAGAAAGAAGCTGCCTCCGACTCCCGCGGTTGCTTCGGCTTCCGAAGAAGCCGCCTCAGTCCTCGGCCCCCTCGCAAGAAAAAGAGACCAAAGTGTCAAACCAGATAAACAGAGCAAACAAACTAAAACAGGGTATATGCACAAAAATAGAAATAAACACCCAAGACAAACAAAAACAAAATAAAACAAAATAAAAGAAAATGAAAGCAAATGAAAAACAAAAAAACGCGAAAAGCCACGGACGAAAGAAAAGCCGTGGAATACCGCGAAAACAAAACCAAATAAAATGAAAATAAAAACAACTACTAAGCCTTGCTCCCCGGCAACGGCGCCATTCTGATGAGCGGCCCGAGCGACTAAGGCTAGAAGGTGTCAATGGTCGTTGCGACCTCAACCTCTCGGGACTCAGCTCAATCAAGAAAAAATAAAAGAACCACCAATCAGAGAAGATAAACTCAGTCATAACAAAATAGCGGTCCTGGCTATTTTTATTAACCTGGTATAGCGATCAGGGTCGGACTCAGGGAGCACGAGTTGGCCTCGCGGCCTACGAAGTAGTCGAAGTCAAAATAGAGAATAAAATATTTTTTGGTGGATTTTTAATGATTTTTTAATATTTTTGTATTTTTGGTTTTATAAAGGAAAGTAAAGACAAGCAACTTCAATAATTATTAAAAACGCTAAAAAATGCACAGGAAATTTTAATAAAAATATTTTTATGTTTTTTTATGTTTTTTAGTGTTTTTGGTGAATTTTTCAGATTCTTCTAATTTTTATTTAATTTTCTAAAAATCAAAAAGAGGGAAAACATGGAATCACTGTACAACCAGACTTGAAAGATCCATTAAAAATATGAAATGGATCTATAAAAGTATGGAGGCAATTTTTATGAAAAATATAAACAAAAACTAAGATTTAGAAAAAGAGTTTTATTTTTTTGAGTTTTATAAAGTTTTTTAAAATTTTTGTAAGATTTTTAGGGTTTTTAAATTTTTAAGGTTTTTATATATCCAAAAAGCACAAAAATTGGATAGAAATTCAAACACATTAAAACTAACTATCACTAATTTTTTTAGAATTTTTAAACTGGTTTTAATATTTTTATTTGATTTTCTAAGTCAGACAGTAGAAAAAAATCACTGTTTTTGAATTTTTAAAAATATCAAAAGCCTAAAAAATATCCCAAAATTTTAGAAAACTTTTTTACACAGTGGCAGGAGCTACGTTTCCAAATTTCACCTAATTTGGATTTAATTTACTATTTTATTTAATCAAAACAAGACACACAGTACATAGGGACCTAAATGCAATGAAAAGTATTTCCAGGGGCTAAACAATAACAAAACCAGAAAGTCCAAGGGCTCTTGTGCAAAAAGTCCACAAAATCACGTGCAAGGCACGTGGATCAGGCACGGAGGGGCATAACTGCAATTCCTATTTATAAAGTATCAAACAGTAACGCACAGGAAACACATGATAGATATTGCAAATAACCCAAATCCTCACGTGTCGACGCATGTGATCCACATATACAGGGACTAGATTGCAAATAAAATAAACATGAAGGTCCACTTATGCAATTTAACCTAATTAAAAACAATGTGCGAAAATATTTACAGTACTAACTAATAAATGCTAAAAGAGGAGGGGCCTAAGTACAAATTACCCCTTTATTATTGGACAGACGAGGAGGTGCTACGTGTTGATCTGACGGCTGAGAAGCGAGGGCACCTCTTCGTTAGAGCGAACGGTCCAGATCGAGTCCTAGAAGAAATCGACAGTGGCTGAAGCTCCTCAAATAAACGGCGGTGATCAGATCTGGAGCGGAGGCTCGATCGAACGGCAACTGGAGGTTCTCCAAGAACAGGCCACCGGCGAAGTTCGCCAGCTCCGTGCGCGTGATGGGGACCTCCTCCTAGGCTGCTGGGATGTGGAGAAGAAAGCTCGGATCCTTCCGCAGCTGGTGGACGCCTCCGATGAGGCCGGGGACCACCGGAGTGGCTCGGCGATGGCGGAGGAGCCAAGCTTTTGTGCTGGAACGAGCGGACCCTCAGATGGGTCGCATTGACCTGCAAAATGGCACAGACAAGCTCCTGGGTCGAGGGCAAATTGCCTCGACCCGTCAGTGGGTGAAATGGGTGGTCAGGTGCATCGCGACGAAGACCTCCGGCGAGGCGACGGCGAGGGAGGTCGACTCTTGGTTCCGGGGTGAACCAAGTTGAGTGATAGGGTGTAGAAGGTGGAGAGGGGTCTCGTTAGTGTGGTGGTCGAGTCGGATGAGCGAATGGATGATCGAGTTGACGTGAATCGGCCGGCGAAGCCGGCGGTGCGATTTGGGCGTAAAGGGAAATTAGCCTATCCTAGGAAGAATCGAGGTTACCTGATGGAGGGAGTCGACTGGGGATGAGCTGGAGAAGCTCTGGGGGTCTTGGCCTCAAGGAAGCGTCAGGTTCCGAGGCTCGGCGCACCTCGCGGCGGCGCACGACGAGAAGCTTCGCTGGATCAGTGGCTGAGGATTCCTTCTCCTCACTGCAACACTCTCCTCGCGCAGCTGTCACTCTAGGGAAGAAAATGGAGGTCCTGGGACGAAGGGATGGAGCCAAAGATGCGTCAAAAGTTGGCCGGAGGCGAGGTTTTATATGACGAAGGGTCCGACAAGATGGTCGTGGAGCGTGCAATCCGAGGAGCGGATCCCTAAGATGATAGGCGGGCGTGGATCGCGGATCTCTCCTGGAAGATCAGAGCCCTAGGTTTGAGGAGATGGGTGGCGGATCATGGCGTGAAAATTGGAAGAAGTCGGGTCGGTGCACTGATCCGTGGGAAAGAGGTCCGCGGGGGAGAGTTGACCGGGGGTCAACATTCCCTCGTGGACCAATCAGAATTCACCTTTTATTAATTATTTGAAAATTCGATTAAAAATATAAAATAATTCTATTTCGAAAAAGTTAAAACTTGAAAAATGTTTATTTATTTTCAAATTATTTTTTAGTTATTTTTATTTATTTTTTTGAAAAATAAATAAGGTATTTACATTATATTATTATATATAGGTATATACATATATGTATTTTTTATTTTTATTTTTAATTATTTATTTTTATACAATTATTCCAATTTTATATTTTATTTATTTATAACATAAAATTTGGAATGAGAAGGTATTTCTATTTTATTTTTATTATTTATTTTCATATGTGAAATAAATAGGTATATATACATATTTACATGGTATATATACAAGGTGGAAATTGATTTTATTCTTTTTATTTTTATTTTATTTTGATTTTTCTGATTTTTATTTTATTTATTTACACAATGAAATATGGAATCTAGAAATATTTTTATTGGATTTTTATTAATTATTTACAAAATAAATAGGTATGTTATTCTATATACATGGTCTATATACACTGCTGAGAGAAGTTTTATTTATTTTTATTTTTCTTTTGTTTTTCCCATTTTTATTTTAGTTTTATTTTTATAAATATATAAAAACTAATAAACACACATTTTTATTTTTATTAAGAGGAAAATAATTTTATTTATATACATAGGTATATGTACACACATGATTGACGCTATCTCCCTCTACTTGATTTCTTTTTGGGTCAGGCCCATGCTGAGCCCTCCCTTGGGATTAGGTCGCTCAATATTTATTCTAAATATTTCCCACTTTTTATTTTATTTCTTTATTCTTTTATTTATGCACAAAAACATGATAATTATTGTAATTTACACAATGCATGCATGATGGCTATTTATGCTATTTACACATATCTACATGGTATTTTGCATAGGTTTTGTAGCTAAAATAAAAGAATAAAGAGTGATGAATGGGTATTCATCAACTAGCAAAGGTAAAGTATAGGGAAATGATGAATCCACGATTCATCGCCTTTATTCTTTTATTTTAGCTTCATTTCTGTAGTCAAACACCTGTAATTACCCACTAATTCCATAATTTTACTATTTTGCATGCATTTATTAAAATTGCATTTTTAACACTTTTTATACATAAATAAAAGAATAAATAAGAAAAGAAAAAGAAAAGGATGTGTTTATGCAATAAATACAAATTGATCCAAACCCCGAGAGAAGGTCAAGACTTGACCTGATCGACCAGGAATAAAGTAGAGGGAGATAGGATCTTCTGTTAGAAAAACCAAAAATATTTTGTAAATATTTTTCATGTATATTTGTACAAAACTTACCGTATTTTATTTGTACATAATTTGACCTCAAACTAATTATTTTTTGTAAACAAAAGTTGTAAATAAAAATGTGTTGTAAATAATAAAAATAATTGTCAAGTAAAATAATGTATATGTTACTAATAATCACACCCAGAAAAAGCCGCAAAGTGCTAATTGAAACACCAATTCCGGCTCCATACGAGCTCAAATGGAACCAATCTCACTTCCATTATACTATAAATTAAATTATCTTTCAAATGGTTATGGTTTCATAATTTTTGGAGTTACGGTTAAAAAGTCAGTTTTCAAGGGTGTTTTGTGCAGATTAACCGATTTTTGTTCTACATATTTATTAATATTTATTTTTTATATAATGTATATAATTGTAAATATTGTTTTCATTAAAACTATAAAAAAAATATAAATAATATTTTTTTTTAAAAATGTGTGTTTATAAATTATTTCCCTATATGTATATATGTATAGTGTACTATATGTATATAATATGTGTATACAACTAACTTCCTTAAATAAAAATCACCAAAAAATTAATTATATAACATTATTTAATTAATTTAATTGAATTATGAAATTTGTATTTAAATACTTGATTTATTGGATTTATTTGAATTAATTGATTTTATAACATACCATGTATATTAGATTTGATTTTATACCTTTAATGGCCACCATTAAGGTGGCTGACGGATCCGGAAACGCTGCTTTTAAGAATGTGTTTTTATCGTGTTGTGCGTTGTAGGCGGCAATCGGAAACGGTCAAGAAAATACCACAATTGATTTATTCAATTTTTAATATTGTGGTTTTATGTTTATTTTACTTGGGCAAGTCCCAAGGTCGATCACAAGGAGGCAAAGGAACAACCTAGAATTAAGTCTATCAAAGTTCGTGTTCGATTTTCGAGGCGGTCTTTTTTTGGAATTTTAAATGCAATAAAGGATGCAAAATGCAAATTCGGCCTTATTTTAGGGACTAAAATGTAAATGTCAATCAAACAATGTCCGAAAAATATGAAACTTGGCCACAATGTACATTATAATGAAATGAGTGCACTGTAATTTTTTTTAGAATTTTTGGATACAATATGAATTTTTTATGGATTTTTAAATGCAACCAAAATGATTTTTAATATTTAATTTTAATAAATATCAAACCTACTTATTTTCGAGAATCAAAATTATCCTAGATCTATCACTAGGTGACGGATCTCAGAAAAATCCTAAACCTCGAAAATGTGGGGTTTAATACCTACTAAAAATTAAATACTAAAATGTGCTAAATGATTTTTACAGGATGAAATATGCGTGCAAATGCAAATCTTTTTGGGACAATGTTAAGAATAATTAACTCTACAATGTGCGATTTTTCGGGAATTTTTAGAGCAACGGTTAATCAATTATCAATTTCAGAGCAGAAAATGGGTAAAATATGCCAATTTTCACAAAACAAATATTTATTAATTAACCATCAATCACAAAATTACCCACAAGATGTCAAACAGTAGAAAATTAATTAACGAACATCATGCTATTTTTAGATTAATAAAATAATGTAGAGAGAGGGTCCAAAATCACAGGGGAACACAGGGGTACAGATGCAATATAAATATAAATAAATAAATATAAAATGTGCAGACAGGGACCAAGAAACAATTACCTATTCCCGTGGGGGTATTTGCGCAAAATTCCCAACAGGTCACGTGCCACGTACGTGACCCTGGGTCGGGGGGTCTGACTGCAAAATGGGAGACCTTCAGGGGGGAATTTGTAAATTGCCCAAGGGGGCACGTGCGCAGCACGTGACCCCCCCTGGGTGTTGCTTGCTGGGGAAGTTCCCCCACGCACGTGCGAGGGGCGTGCGGGGGGGCCTCGGGGTTCGAGCCCGGCCGGTGAAGGGGCGGAGGCAAGGCGCTGTGGTGGCCGGAGTTGGCGAAGCGGGTGGTGGTACCCGATGGCGTGGCCGACACACGGCCGGCGTTGAGGTGTAGATGGCGCAGTGGAGAAGACGGAGCTGGCGGCTGCTGTCGGTCAGTGGCGTGATGTCGGTGAAGGGCGGAGCAGCGGCGACGTGTGACGACGAAGGTCGGAGCTTGAGGCGGTGGCTGCGATGAAGGCGATGTCGGAGGAGGGGACTGGAGAAGGTGTCGTTGTCGCGATGGAGGTTGCGATGTCGAAGACGAACAGTGGTGTCGAAGGCTGGCCAGGCGGAGGATGCTCGATGACGGTCAGAGAAGAAAGTCGATGTCGCGGCGGAGATTGTCAGAGACGAAGGTGGTTGCGACGAGGATGGTGGAGTTGTCGTAGGAGAACTTGGCTCAACAGCGCCGGAACGCGGAGCTGGAGCAGTCACGCTATAGAGGTGCGGCACTGCGACGAGGGGGTGGAACCTCGGACCTCGCCGGAGATGAATGGAGAGGAAGCGGCGCTGTCACCGCCGCTCCTCCAACTTGAAGCTTGCTCGGCGGGTGCGGAAACCTCTGGGGTGGTGCGGTTCTTAAATAGGAGAAGGGGGAGTTCGCCGGAGATGGAAGGAGGGGGGTTGATTGAAGGCGGCGAGATCTGGGAGTGACGGGATTGGATTGGGGCGGCGCGAGATCGAAGGGGGATTCGATCGGTGTCGGAGAATTTCGTGGGATTCGACGGGGAAGGAGATCGCCGGCGAGATTCGCGGGGCGGCGGAGGAAATCGCGGGTAGCGGCCATAATTTGGAAAGGAGAGGGGGCGCATGGTGGACGACGCACAGGCGCCGTCCGATCGCATTTGATCGGACGGTGCCCGTTGCGCCACGTGGTGGCACAAGGTGAGAGTCGGAGGCACGTGCGGAGCACGTGCCTGGGGAGGCACGTGCGACGCACGTGCGTGGTTTTAATTTTAATTTTTTTTTTATAAAACGAATATAAATAAAGTCCAAAAAATGGCTGACACGTGGCGGCACCAGGTGCTGCCACGTGTCAGCACCACAAAATTCCGAAAATAAAACATTTATAAAATCAATAAAAAATAGTAAATGACCTCGGATCAAAAAAGTTTCTTCACGAAAATTGCTCGTCTCGATGAGATCTACAACTTTCATGAAGACATCAAAGCCAAAATCGATCATTTGCACAAAGTGAATTTTTGGGGTATCCCATGTACATAGAATACCTTGATTTTTTGGGTTTTATAATTTTTATGTCATTTTTAAACAAGATAAAAATCCGGAAAAATATGGAAATATCAAAGATAAATAAAAGACACTTAATTCTAATTTTTTTTGGGTTTTTATTGATTAAGAAAATATATACATAAAATACAAGGTCAAAACCGCGAAAATGTACAATGTACAAAAGAGGCCCAAAACCCAACTTTCACATATGAGCTCCGATTCACTTGAACTTGGTCTTGTTTTAAAGGTAATTGAATGCACATTAGTTCAAAAGTGAGTAGGATTAAATCGGACACTGGATGGAGAAGATATGTGGCTTTTAGTCCGAAAATCCTGAAATTAGGGTTTGGGTTTTTGGTCCACTTATTTGGGTTAGTTATTTTTTTGTATTTTTCTTTTATTCTTGTTAGTGATATGTACACAGTGGACTATTGGTTTAGAGACTCTCCACGATATCTCAATTCCCGCAGATTTCAAAATAGACAAATCTTTCTACTACGATCCTGAGACATTTGCATGGTCGCACCCTGGAGCAACCTACTCTGATTATCTTGACCAAATCCTCCCAAATCAAGAGTGCACCAACATTCAGGAAACAAAGAACGAACACGTAGCCCGAACAGCGACCAAGGAGAAGAATTTTAATGGCTATTCATCTGGGTACTCAAGTGAACCGACATCTTCACGAAACAAGAAAAAGAAAGTCACCTTTGATCTTTCGGAAGAGGAATCGGTTGATGATCCCTCATCAGGTCCAGAAAAGGTAGTCTACATGAGTGAAGTCTGTTCGGCATCTCTAAAGCCATATCTTCGCAAGGATCCAAAATTTGATTCTCGTTGGACAACTCCCGTTCCTAATTATTACTCATCCAAAGCTGATGCTCCTACCTTCCACAAGTACACTGGAATTATTTCTTATGAGCTGACTGAGACTGGAGCATCTGAATATTCATCGGAGGACAAACTGATTGATCTTAAAAAGGAACGAATTTTGAGGAAACAATTGAAGAAACAAAAAGACATGAACATCTGGAGTATGTCCACTTTCAAATACTATTCCTCTGAGGATAACTCTGATGATGGTTACTTTTCATCTGACTCAAATATTTCATCTACTATCCATCATGATATTTCTGAGGATGACACTGATAATAGTTGGGAATCATATGCCTCACCTCCGACTCATCATTACGATCTCCCACCGCAGGCTCACAAGAAGATCAGCCGTAAACCGCCTTAATCATCGGCTACCCACCCTCCCTCCCGACCACATCGGTCTCCTTGTACAGCTTCTTCCTCTACTTAGGCCAAGGCCTAAGTATAGAGGGGACCGATGCCATCTATATATACCATCACACTCCACCTCCTGATCGACTCGCCTCCTCCCTTCTTTTATACTTAGGCTGACCAAAGCCTAAGTATAGGGGGAACCGCCACCCACCTATATATACCCTCCTCATTCACATACCCCGACCGCTTCTTTTTCTTTTTCTTTTCTTTTCCGCTCTTCTTCTATACTTAGACTATTCACAGTCTAAAGTATAGGGGGCGATTTTGTAAATCTTTTTCTTTTTCACTCTCTTACGCTTAGCCCGAGCTATGTCTTCTTTACGCTTCTTGTGCTCTGAGGACACAGCACTCGCTAAGTATAGGGGGGTCTGTATATATACTTTGTATATATTTTAGCCATACCTCGTACTTGCGCATAAGTATATATGTATTTACGGGGTGGGTTTTTCTTAAAAATTAAAAAAAACAAAACAAAAAAAATGTGTTTTTCCACTAACACTGACTTTGCCCAAAATTTTTTGAAAAAAATGGCTTCTTATTCATTCATTCATTCAAAAAAAAAAGAGAGAGAGAGAGAAAAAAAATTGTGTCTGCATTTCACACACTCGCATTTCATCAAGCATCGCATTTGCATATGTGAAAAGTCTTTGGGTTCTGAACCAAGTTATGAGCCGAAACCGAGAGTGGTCTGGACTTAACCTTAATCCACCTAATTTTCAGAGGAACTTCACCGAGAAATAAGATTTTAGAGTCTTCAGGTCTTTGACTTAATTCTTTGAGTTCCACATGACAATGTACAAGGTTTGACTCTTAGTGTCTAACCTGGTCTCTTCATTCTGGGTACAACTCTGGAATAAGGAATTAATTTGTACTCTCGCACTATGCACTTAGCTCAACTCAGACAGGATGTTGGAAGACTGTGTGAGTTTCTTTTCTGGTAGCGTGGAAATCTAAAGACCGGAGTACGGGTTGAAATAAAGCTTCGGAAAAGGGATGGACGGCTGGGCACAATTTTTCTAAGACCCCAAAAAATATACGGAAACAAAAGATTCTATATCCGTAGGGGCACAACAAGATCCAAGCAGAACCACCAAAAATTCCAAATACAAAGAAGCAACTACCAAATAAAATCTGACCAAAAAGGTCCAAGCTTTCAGAAACCTGCAGATCTTGGTGGAGACTCAGCTACACTGGCCATCTTCACAAGGAGAGGTGACTACACTGGCCACCCTCCAGTTCTTTTCTCATTCTTCTATCTTCTCCCCCCAATTCGATTGTGAACACAGCGCGACAGACCTTAGAAGGAAATACTTGACTCCCCGAGGACGAGTTATTGGAGAGGAGGCTTGTGCAGTAGTCCGGCATTCTGGGTGGGAAGAGCTAAAATATTTCACACACAAGAGTCGGTTATTCAATGTTCAAAGAGTATACTTTGGGAAGATGATTGATCTAAGATGACTTCTGAGCTAAAACTGTAGCAATGATGTGTAGAACTTGAGGGCTGTTGATTTTAAAATTCTAAGTCTCACAGAAGTTCCGACACACAAATAATCCAAAGGTGGAGTTTAGGTTCACTTTCACCTTCAGCTCATGGTCTTGGTATGGAACCCAATCTCATTTCACCTCATGGCATTTCTTTTTGATGCTCAGGGACGAGCATGGTTTAAGTATAGGGGGATGATGAATCTCGTATTCATCACTCTAAAACTCATTTATTAAGCTCAAATCCCTAAAAATCAACTGCATTCTGGCATCTATTTTGCATAATTAGCCAACGCAATCTCAGGTGTAGCAGCAGGGTAGGGCTCTTCTACCGTTTCATGGTTGCGGTTGTTAGGGACTTCATGGGTTACCTCAGAAAATCGTGCTTCCTCAAAGACTGTATCAGATCGTAGTGATTCCAATGCCGTAAAATTTATTTCCCGAGTCTCACAATCGATACTCGCCTTGACCAATGCCAAGAATGGTTTTCCGAGAATGATTGGAGACTGGGTGAATTCTCCTTGATGTTCAATATCAATGATCGTGAATTGTACCTTGAGCAAAGCACCTTGGAATTTCATGATGACAGAAATGGTTCCTCTCGGCCTTTTTATCGATCGGTCCGCTAATTGTACAATCTCTCGTATCTTCCGAATCGGTCCGAGTTTGAGTTCCTGAAATACAGAGGTCGGGAGGATATTGATCGGTGAATCGTCATCAATACGAGCATGTGTGAAAATTGTGTCTTTGATTTCGCAGTCAAATCTAGGTAACCGCTTCACTATGCGGCTCTTGGTTTTTCTCCTCAACACCAAGGAGGAGGCCATTGACAAGATATGTCTTTCAGTTTTTGTTCTAATCCTTCCTGACTTTTTGACGATTAATCTGTCCATTAGAAATTTCTTAAGGTCAGGGAAGTGTTCAATGGCCTTTATAATGGGAAGTTCAAAAATCAAGTATTTTTCCAGTGCTTCCCGTAAAGCAGGATCCAAATTCCTCAGATCTTCTTCAGATTCATTTTTTATGAGATTTTCTGGATTTTCAAATTTTTTTGTATTTTCTGTGTGGTGTGGCGATGTGGTGTCTTCCTTAGATGAGAAGGGGCCTTGATATTCAGTGTTTGGTTCAGAGGCATAGTCATTCCTAGGGGAATAATGAGCTGAAGTTTTGATATTAGAGTCATTCCTAGGTCTTTGAATATCCTCAAAAATTTCATCATGGGATCCAATCATTTCCTCATTTAGTTTAATACTCGATCCACCATAGAATGAGATTACTCGGTCGGCAAATTTTTGAAATCTATCCTCCATCAATTCAAATCTCGTTTTTATCCTCGAAACATTATCCTCACAATTTTGTTCATGATCAACCACAGGAGCATTCGGATTTTGTTCAATAATTTCGTCTTCCATTTTTATGTATATGCGGAGAGGAAAATTTCTTGGAATATCCATTATATGATCATTTCTTGAAAATTTCTCCTCAAAATTTATGGAAGGAGACTGCTCATATGGTACAGGCGTGTGTGTTTGATCTGAGTAGAGTTCGGTCCTTTGATCATGTTTGGTCAGCTCTTGATATTGTGGAGTCGGCATACAGGGTTTATATGTGTCTAGGAGTTCAGTCCAGTCCTCTGTATGAGTATCATGTCTGTCATGGTCAATCCAACGATGATGATCATTAAGCGCATGTCTTTCCATCTGGGTTTGGGTTCTCTGCCAGTCATGGGATTTAAAGAGATTTTGATCTTGAAATGTTTCATTGGCGAGAGAGTGAGAATAAGACGGTTTAGTCCAAGATGGTGTGGTTGGATGATTTGAGAAAGGATTTAATGAGGTCGAAGTCATCTGCGGTTGAAAGCTTCCAGCAAATGTTGGAGGTTTAAACGAAGAGGAAGTAGTGGATTTGGGCCAAACCGACATAGATTTGTTTTCATAGTGGTGTTCGGTCATTTTTGAAGGAGTTGAGAGAAATGATGGGTTGGATCTGAAATTTGGAAAAATTTCCATGATGAGATTAAAATCAAAAGATGGGAGAGATGATTGTATGGGACAGAAAATTTATCAAAAGTGCGGCTATTGATCTTCGATATCGGTTCACGCACACCAATACAAACACAAATCAAACCCCGGGTTCACCAACTCACACAATGAAGCCGTAAGATTTCGGCTATTATCTTTTCAATTTTAGTTGGTGATAATTTCAATCTTGCAAACCGTTTAGACAAGCTGTTTAGGTTTGGAGCTGGGCTCTATCCTAGTGTGCGTTTCTCTCCTCGCTGCAAGATAAATCAAACAATGTCGGGGTTACTCTCCCGCAAAAATTCTTGATTTTATGGGTTCTTTGAGATCAGATATATTTAGCAGTCCCGATTTTAATGAGGTGATCACTGAAAAATTAGATGAGCACAAATACACGTCTACCGTCCAGTCCCAATTTCCTTTAAAGTTATGTTATAAAACAAGAGAGAGGAATTCGGGAAAAGCCGATGCACGCGGAAAACTATGATGAATGCTCAGTTAGAAGACTTACAGTGAATCCTCGCAATCTCCATGTGGGATGCTAGACAGAATGTAAAAATTATTCTAAATGAAATGCAAGCCGATGGAAAAACCGCACCTAAGCAGAAAGTTCTATTAGCGGGAAGAATTGATTTAATTTTGGCTAAGTTTGAACGATCTATGTGCGTCTCAATTAAAGTGAAGTGTGGCTTAAGATCCTACGAGCACAATCAAAAATTAAATTGCTCTGAGAGCCGTATGTGCAGGTCTATCCTAATCGCCACTCAAGTCGGGCCCCACCCTCGCCGGAGAGTGAAACAGGCCACGACACACCACAGAATAAAGTTTAGAGGTCTTTTACACACGCGAGAGTCCAAACGGACACCGCTGTAAAATTGCAGAAATTAAAAGTGCAGAAATTAAAAACCTAGACTCTACTCTCTCTCACGACTCAACTCGATCTTAAATTAATTGCAGTTTTTGGTGAAGTTGCGTCGGTTATTGAAAACCGCTCCACGTACAAGGTACCTCGCAAAAAAAATAAGAGAGAAAATGTAAGAGAGTGACTCAAAAATAATATGAAAAATAAATGCTGAAAATAAATTGCAGAAAAAAAATGGAATTTACAATGAAAAATTCGGGGGTCAGACTACTCGAATGTGAAAAACCGAACAAAATTTTTTTAGACAAAAATCTAAGCCGTTTGCCTCCCCGGCAACGGCGCCATCTGACGGATCCGGAAACGCTGCTTTTAAGAATGTGTTTTTATCGTGTTGTGCGTTGTAGGCGGCAATCGGAAACGGTCAAGAAAATACCACAATTCATTTATTCAATTTTTAATATTGTGGTTTTATGTTTATTTTACTTGGGCAAGTCCCAAGGTCGATCACAAGGAGGCAAAGGAACAACCTAGAATTAAGTCTATCAAAGTTCGTGTTCGGTTTTCGAGGCGGTCTTTTTTTGGAATTTTAAATGCAATAAAGGATGCAAAATGCAAATTCGGCCTTATTTTAGGGACTAAAATGTAAATGTCAATCAAACAATGTCCGAAAAATATGAAACTTGGCCACAATGTACATTATAATGAAATGAGTGCACTGTAATTTTTTTTAGAATTTTTGGATACAATATGAATTTTTTATGGATTTTTAAATGCAACCAAAATGATTTTTAATATTTAATTTTAATAAATATCAAACCTACTTATTTTCGAGAATCAAAATTATCCTAGATCTATCACTAGGTGACGGATCTCAGAAAAATCCTAAACCTCGAAAATGTGGGGTTTAATACCTACTAAAAATTAAATACTAAAATGTGCTAAATGATTTTTACAGGATGAAATATGCGTGCAAATGCAAATCTTTTTGGGCATAATGTTAAGAATAATTAACTCTACAATGTGCGATTTTTCGGGAATTTTTAGAGCAACGGTTAATCAATTATCAATTTCAGAGCAGAAAATGGGTAAAATATGCCAATTTTCACAAAACAAATATTTATTAATTAACCATCAATCACAAAATTACCCACAAGATGTCAAACAGTAGAAAATTAATTAACGAACATCATGCTATTTTTAGATTAATAAAATAATGTAGAGAGAGGGTCCAAAATCACAGGGGAACACAGGGGTACAGATGCAATATAAATATAAATAAATAAATATAAAATGTGCAGACAGGGACCAAGAAGCAATTACCTATACCCGTGGGGGTATTTACGCAAAATTCCCAGCAGGTCACGTGCCACGCACGTGACCCTGGGTCGGGGGGTCTGACTGCAAAATGGGAGACCTTCAGGGGGGAATTTGTAAATTGCCCAAGGGGGCACGTGCGCAGCACGTGACCCCCCCTGGGTGTTGCTTGCTGGGGAAGTTCCCCCACGCACGTGCGAGGGGCGTGCGGGGGGGCCTCGGGGTTCGAGCCCGGCCGGTGAAGGGGCGGAGGCAAGGCGCTGCGGTGGCCGGAGTTGGCGAAGCGGGTGGTGGTACCCGATGGCGTGGCCGACACACGGCCGGCGTTGAGGTGTAGATGGCGCAGTGGAGAAGACGGAGCTGGCGGCTGCTGTCGGTCAGTGGCGTGATGTCGGTGAAGGGTGGAGCAGCGGCGACGTGTGACGACGAAGGTCGGAGCTTGAGGCGGTGGCTGCGATGAAGGCGATGTCGGAGGAGGGGACTGGAGAAGGTGTCGTTGTCGCGATGGAGGTTGCGATGTCGAAGACGAACAGTGGTGTCGAAGGCTGGCCAGGCGGAGGATGCTCGATGACGGTCGGAGAAGAAAGTCGATGTCGCGGCGGAGATTGTCAGAGACGAAGGTGGTTGCGACGAGGATGGTGGAGTTGTCGTAGGAGAACTTGGCTCAACGGCGCCGGAACGCGGAGCTGGAGCAGTCACGCTACAGAGGTGCGGCACTGCGACGAGGGGGTGGAACCTCGGACCTCGCCGGAGATGAATGGAGAGGAAGCGGCGCTGTCACCGCCGCTCCTCCAACTTGAAGCTTGCTCGGCGGGTGCGGAAACCTCTGGGGTGGTGCGGTTCTTAAATAGGAGAAGGGGGAGTTCGCCGGAGATGGAAGGAGGGGGGTTGATTGAAGGCGACGAGATCTGGGAGTGACGGGATTGGATTGGGGCGGCGCGAGATCGAAGGGGGATTCGATCGGTGTCGGAGAATTTCGTGGGATTCGACGGGGAAGGAGATCGCCGGCGAGATTCGCGGGGCGGCGGAGGAAATCGCGGGTAGCGGCGATAATTGGGAAAGGAGAGGGGGCGCAAGGTGGACGACGCACAGGCGCCGTCCGATCTCATTTGATCGGACGGTGCCCGTTGCGCCACGTGGTGGCACAAGGTGAGAGGCGGAGGCACGTGCGGAGCACGTGCCTGGGGAGGCACGTGCGACGCACGTGCGTGGTTTTAATTTTTTTTTATAAAACGAATATAAATAAAGTCCAAAAAATGGCTGACACGTGGCGGCACCAGGTGCTGCCACGTGTCAGCACCACAAAATTCCGAAAATAAAACATTTATAAAATCAATAAAAAATAGTAAATGACCTCGGATCAAAAAAGTTTCTTCACGAAAATTGCTCGTCTCGATGAGATCTACAACTTTCATGAAGACATCAAAGCCAAAATCGATCATTTGCACAAAGTGAATTTTTGGGGTATCCCATGTACATAGAATACCTTGATTTTTTGGGTTTTATAATTTTTATGTCATTTTTAAACAAGATAAAAATCCGGAAAAATATGGAAATATCAAAGATAAATAAAAGACACTAAATTCTAATTTTTTTGGGTTTTTATTGATTAAGAAAATATATACATAAAATACAAGGTCAAAACCGCGAAAATGTACAATGTACAAAAGAGGCCCAAAACCCAACTTTCACATATGAGCTCCGATTCACTTGAACTTGGTCTTGTTTTAAAGGTAATTGAATGCATATTAGTTCAAAAGTGAGTAGTATTAAATCGGACACTGGATGGAGAAGATATGTGGCTTTTAGTCCGAAAATCCTGAAATTAGGGTTTGGGTTTTTGGTCCACTTATTTGGGCTAGTTATTTTTTTGTATTTTTCTTTTATTCTTGTTAGTGATATGTACACAGTGGAAGTGGTTTTGAGTCATTCGGAATTAGCATGAATGTGTTAAAAATCTGGGAAGTTAGGCTTATTTACAGGTCATTTTGGCTTGGGTCTTTGGCTTCTTATTTTGTGCAGATTTTTGTGCTAAAATGCAATTCTTATGGAAACATGCATGAATGCTAATTATGCAAAATAGATGCCAGAATGCAGTTGATTTTTAGGGATTTGAGCTTAATAAATGAGTTTTAGAGTGATGAATACGAGATTCATCAGTGGCTAATTGATTTTCATTTATTTATTTATTTATTTATTTATTCCAAATTTCGTAATTAATTATTTAATTAATTTATTAATTTAATTATTTTATTAATTCATCCAATAAACACCTTCCTTATTTGTAGATATTTTCTATTTTTTATTTTTCTTCTCTTTTTATTAGGCTCCTCCTCCTCATTCACCTCTTGATCGATCTTTGGTGGAGAGGAGCCCGGTCTCCGAGAGGTTTCTTGTTGAAGAAGGGTGTCTAGCCTCCGAGCCGTCCGGTGACAGTGTGTCGGTCCTTGTCGAGGCCATCATGGAAATTTCCGAACCCCGAGGTGAGATCCATTTTATTTCTCATCATTTTTCGTAGATAAAGCATAGATTTAATATTTGCTTCGATTTTATTAAATTTTTAGTCATTAAAAATCACAAAATTTTCCATCACTCTTTGATCCGCATCCAACACCGAATTTTTCACCTCATCTTGTAATTTCTACTTATTCACGTTCTACCTCACGCAATCTTCCACCTCCGATCACGCACGGTGACCGGAGCTACGGATCCATCTCCCATATCGATACGATCCGACCCATTCACCGACTCTCTTATGTTTATAAATAAATTAGAAAAAATGTATCTTGTTGTCTAACCTTTGTTTTTGCAGGATACAATAAAAAAATATAGATCTCTTGTTTTTTTCTAATGGTTGTTTTGCAGGAAATCAAAACAAAAACTAAAAATAAAAACAAGATTGATCGTATGCGAGCCAAAATCTGTGAGAGCATGAGAGTATTGAATCTGGACCACTAAATTATGTCATCTCTCTCCTCATTGATTGCAAAAAGAGAGAGAAGAGCAGAATCTAGTGGTCTAGATTCACTACTCTCATGCTCTTACAGATTTCGACTCTCACAGGATCAACCCTATATATATATATACCGTTAATTTGGATCATAGTCTACATCAATACCTCACATGCACATATATTCATTATCTTTATCTATGTTTGAATTGCTTGGGATTCATCAAATAGAAAGAAAATTTGAATCAAATATTGGATCTTTCAGTGGGGGTTAGAAATCCATTCCAATTTCCGAGGAATATGATCACCATGATTTTATAACATGACGGGTAGGTAGGTTCGTCTCAATAATCCACTGAGAGAAATTCCCTCTTTCCCAAATGGAACTAGGATAGGGAAGGCAACTAGCGAAGGCCATAGCCACATTTAGTACGAGCCGAGCTTTAGAGACCAGTTGAGAATGAAGGTTGAAGTGCATTCTTCGCTCTTACCCTCTGTAATCTTAGCGATCGTAGAGGGGAAAGGTCAAGATTTTCCTACCTCCACCTCTGAAATCAGGGGAACGCTCTTTCAAGTTCCTGCATGCATCCGAGTCTTATGCAAGCACATGCATAGGGTGCCAGTGATCCCTACTCTTCGCCCCACAAAGCTTCCTTTAGGCTGAGGTCTTGAATCAACTCATTGCATCTAACCAGACTCGGGTTATTACTTTGATGACTATATTTGATATGATTTTAAAGAAAAAAATGATAATGCATTTGTTTCATTCGCGAGACATCTATCAACAGAATAATTTTATATTATCCATGTTGGATCATGTGCGGTATAACATATCCAATTTTAAAAATATAGTAATAAGTTGTCATATCTGTACGTGTTCGATAAATAAGGGTACGATTATACTTATACCGTCAGTTTGGATCGTAGTCTATATTGGGTGAGCGGATCCTCTGCTGTTACAACATGTGCTGTAACATAAGGGAGTTGCTCGATAACCCTCGGGATGTGCATCAGTCATCCCCAACCCCCTTCCGAAGGCCGTCCGATGGTGATCAAGCAGCTCCCTTGAGTTACATTACTTGCTGTAACTATAGAGGATCCGACACCCTACGTTGATCCCTCAATTTCTCTCTCAAAGCTTATGACTTGGCTGTGATTTTGTGTGCCTTTTGGCTGCAATTTAGCTATTTGTTAGCAAAAATTAGCATGTGACCGGTGATGCATTAGCCTTGTATAACATGAAGATGGTGGCGGCAAAAGTTGCATGTAGATCAGATCAGAATGGATTTTAGTTCAATTCACATCCAATCCAGAATCAAATCTTAATAGATTTTAGCTTCTTCCGATCCAATCCAATTCATGAAATATCTAAATTTAATCCAAAATCCATCAGATTACGGTTTGAATCGTAGTCTATACTCAAGTTATAGATTACTAGACCTAGTCAGTTGAATCATGATTCTGAAATCAATAATACAGATATTTGTAACGTACATAATATTTACTTTTTGAGAAAGAACATAATATATACTTACGTTGCAATGGATTTAGTAAATAGCATACATGGAATTCATAGAACTATAGAAATACCGCGTTGACTTTGAATAACATGTATATTATTAATGATTCAATGAACTCTTAATCATATAAACAAGGTCCAAATTTTCTACGGCATTGTTCAAAAAAGAACAAATAAAAGTAAAGCTATACTATGACAAAAATGCTCTGCTTTGTATATATAGAAATAGTTGAATTACATCTTATCACAGTAACTTGTTACAACTACATTATAACATGAATCTATAAGTGTACACATTATGTGACAAACATAGAGTATCAACATACTATTTCTTTCTTGGCATTGAAATGGTTGAATATAGTTAGAATATCAATAACACACTATTATTTACCCAGACTTGATGTGACATTTAAGAAATAAGGTTTACTATGTTTAAGAATAAGCGGGAATAAGGATGGTGAATAAGGAGAATAAGGGTTTATTCTCTGTTCGGCTGGAAAAATAGGAATAAAGAGAATAAGGTGGAATAAGAATAGGTATAAGTTGGAATAAAGATAAGAATAATGGTGGAATAAAGTGAAATACTGGGATGTGAATGGGAATAGCCATAATCTGGAGAACCGTACCGGCGAAGAATTGATCCCTCATTCTAGTGATTATTCTCCAAACGAGAGGACCTTAAGGCGGTTGAGGTCACACAATACAAGGAAGGTAAAGCATGGTGGAAGGGTCGCGTGCGAGGGTGTAGGGGGTCATGCTAGGGTAGGGAGGGAGGTGGTGTCACGCGCACATCACATGGGACAAGGGTGGTGTACTTTCACCATAATAGGAGGAGGATAAAATACACGAGTTAGTTAGCATTGAGCATAGGGGGACGGAGGTGGAATCGCACATGGCACACAGGAAGGAGGGCGTCATCAGGTGTGGGGGAGGAAGGGCTGCGTAGTCGAGGAAGGGAGCCTACACTCGAGGTAAAGACAACTACTTCGATAAAACCTTAGGGTCCGTTCGGCAGGAGAATAAGCAGGAATAAGGATGGAGAATAAGGGGAATAATGGTCTATTCTTCGTTCGGCTGGAGGATAGGAATAAGGAGAATAAAGTGAAATAAAGGTAGGTAAGGTGGGATAAAGATAGGAATAAGAGTGAAATAAGATGTAATAATGGGGAATAATTGTACCACTGGGAACCATGTCGGAAGGAGAATTAGCCCCTTATTTTAGGGCCTATTCTCCAACCAAACATGACCTTAATATCGCCGTTCTTTGTATTTTATAGATTTTGAAATAAACTTGTCCATCATTTTTTTAGAATTTTGTGTTCATTATGTTCATATATCGTCCGTTTTTTTAATAATTATTGCTAATCTAATACTTACGATGTTCCTTACTAATTTGATATGGAAGTACAAAAAAGTAATTTATCATTTCATCATGGATGAATCAGATTAGTAGTGGATGGATTTTTAAAAATGTATGCATTGAGTTTTGATTCGATGATTTTTTATTTTAAATGCATATAGAATATGTATTCTTCTAATTTTTTTAGGAAAAATGCACTTGTAAAGAATTTTATGAATTCCTTAATTATACATCGAGAAAAATAATTAAAGAATCAAAATTAGAGATATTTTACTATTTACGGCTAAATAAATAATATTACAATATTTCTTTATTATTATAACTATGTGCATAAATAATACACGAATGAAAAGTAGAGAAGTCACTGTTGTGTTATTATTTAATATTAAATAAATCATTGTTACAAATATTTTCTTTATTATTACAACTTTCTATCTAAATAATGCACGAATAAAGATTACATAAAATACGAATGTTGTATTGCTTTTTTATACTAGTAAGTGAATCAAAATAAACAGAAGAATTCTTATTTTTTTATATATTAGAACAACTAATTGCTTGTTACAACAAATTTTAAATTATATTGAGTTGAGGAAATTAGTTATTTTTATTCATTTATAAATTCTTTTTCTGACCATATTAATTCATATTATTCCAAGACTTTTGTCCGTCACACAAAAAACCTTTTGAATGCCCCCACGAAACAGAATTTGCTCTGTTCTTAAGTTTTTTACAATCGATAGTCTGAATTGTGTAATATCATCTTCAATTACTTATAATTTGTTATTCTTTATTAGTTCATTTTGAATGTTACTAAACTTTCGTAAATAATTACTAATCATTTGCATATATTTACTATCAATAACATTCTCTTTTATTACAAAGCCACATAGCCCTTGTGTATTTATACTAATGACATCACTACAATAAACTGAAATAATGTGAGCATGAATGCAGTCCCATTCTGCTCGCATTATGCTCGTAATGTAGTCGATTTTGCCATATGCAACTACATGTCATCACAAGTGCTGTGGTTGCATGCATGGGTCAGAAATGTGGTTCTGACCACAATGTGGTCGTAATGTTCTCGTACAATGCAAGCACAGTGGTCCCTCATGCTTGTAACTGAGGCTACCAATATATTTTAAAAACGCACAGATTGCGACCACACAGGGGACTACATGTGGTCGCATTTCCTGATTTCAGAATAAAAAATCAGTACATGTGTAACGGCTGGAAAATTCCAGCCAAGTTACCGTTTATTTCTCTCCTTAAATAGCTTTGATTTGATTCTATATTAGGAGGATTTAATGGCCATTAACCTCTCCAATGAGATGTTTAAAAATCGTAAGGGATCCTCCCCAAACGACACTTGGTTTTACAAATAGAGAGGAAAAGAGAGGAGAAGAGAGAGAGAGAGAGAGAGAGAGAGAGAAGAGCGATCTTATCGGTGTCCTTCGTCATCGCAGGAGAAGGTGTCGAATTGGAGGAAGAGAGGAGTGCAGATCGGTGACTGGAAGTAGGCACAACGACCACCACAAAGACAGACGTGCATTGGACCTAAGGTATGTATCGGTTTAGGATTTCGTATAAACAATGATTACATCCAAAAATACGACGTCTTATTGCGTATATCGGATTTGTAGGATGGTAGCATACATAATTGGTTGATTTGAGATATATGTGTCTATTTTGTAAGTTTATGATTCTTGTAGGATCAACACCTCGAAATTTTGCATAGTGAATTTTCGGATAAAACATGAGAATTTCGAGACAATCTAGAATAAGGCATCCGTATGTATGAGAAACCCTCAAAACTCGTATGATATGATAACATGTCCAGTGGTAGTCGTATATTGAAAGGTGACTATTTAAAGTTGTTATTATTGTGGATCATGGCTTAACTAGACCTTAGAATTTCCATCAACATATCCGTTTTTTGGAAATTTCGGGTAATTGTTTATGTACGTGGATATGTGAAACTCAGTAGGAATTAGATAATGATTATAGAATAAAGAATTGTGACTATTAAATACACATCCTTCTTTGTTGATGATGTTTATGTGCTGAATCGATCATGACTTGATATGTATTAAGAGACCGTATGCACACACAATCATGTAATTACAAGTGAATTGTTCTCTCCTCACGTATTTATGTATTTTTTCAAGTATTTATATAGCTGATTAATTAATTCTTGTCATTAAAGAAAATTAGATAAACATGAAGGTACATTGGAGTTGCCGTTATAATAATGGGTCGGATAACTTGGTAAATGTTTAGTGTACCATATATGTGCAAGAAATGTTATGTGAAGTATACATAACGCATGGCTTATTATATAGACTTTGATCTTATTACAACCTTTTTTGTAATATAGCATCATACATTACGAAACTTTGAAACCATTTAGATTATTCGCATTCTAAATTTGGAATTTAATTTTCCTAATTAGACAAGATTCTTCCATTAAGGACGCACATCTCATTAATGAGATTTTAAACAATTTCCTCCTCAGAGGAGGGACAAATTTAGTCGTGTTTATCATAGCCATAACAATCTGTGTGGTGAAGATTCCATCAAATATATCATGTGCTGTTGATATATCAAAATCGTAATTTCCCTATTATTGCTGGGTAATAAGTTAAATAAAAACTGGTAACTAATGTCTACATAGCATTCCAGAGTCATGTATACTTTTAGAGTATTATTATCCAAATCTGTGTATCCCGTATTTGTAACTATGTAATTAAGGGACATCAAGCGAACCAAATGGTATTAGTTAGAAATAGATGTATGAATTTATGTCTACATTAATGAATATAACAATTTTATGTTCTTAAATAATCACACATAAATAAGTCCTGCAGATATAATTTGCTTGCTTGTCAGCTTTTATTTAAGTGAAAAGAAGTACTGCGTTAAAGTATGGAAATTAGATCCAAGATATAATATTTTTGTATGCATCAGTGTCATGTACACGTTTAAAGCAATATGCACAAAAAAAAAATACAAGTTAAAGGAAACTAAGGCACAGATTCATAAAGAATCGTATGAACGATCGCAAGGGGTCGTGTTAGCCGCAAGGGGCAACGCCGCAAGGGGCGCATGGTTGCAAGGAACCAAAGAGGCAAAAGCTAAGTCCTCTACAGTTGTACCTATACTGTCATGTTAATGCCGCAAGGGGCAACGCCGCAAGGGGCGTATGGTTGCAAGGAACCATGGAGGCAAAGCTAAGTCCTCTACAGTTGTAGCTACACTGCCATGGACCACAAGTGCCAGCGGTTGAAAACGTATAACATGATACGTATATGAAAGTTATGAAATAAATGATTTATAAAGATAAATCATTGTACGTATGTAAGAAAATGGTTTAAAAAGAGTAAACCATTACATGTTATACAAGAAGTGGTTAAGAAAGTTAAACCATCAAATTCATGGGGGTTAATATGCAAAATGATTTATATGATTTAAGAAGTATGTAATTGCCAAGTATTTTATGAAATAAACCCCACAAGTTGAAAGAAATGATTTTCATATCTACTTATGCAATTTACATGCATATCCATGTTTTTGAAAGAAGTCAAATTATATATATGTTAGGGATCGTACTTAGACATGCATGGGAAATATCTAGGCACGGGAATGATGTGTATACATAAAAATCTAAGTACATGATTTATAATGAATCAAGGGCCATTAGAATACCCATGCATGGACCCGATGCATACTGGGCATTAGGCTCATGCAAATTTATGTTTGTCAATTTCAGGTGAAGAACAGGATTGATTGCATATCCCAAATCGTGCTACGGATCCCACAAGATTCCAAGCGTGGTATGACTCAACTTGAGAAGAATAAAGGATATCTATATGCCTACAGGAACTGTTGAGTTGTTGTTTAATTCCTAAGTTGTTGCAAGATTACCCCAGTTGGTGTTGTAATAAGAGGACACTTATGGAACTCTTGAGTGAATGGACTTTTTTTTATCGATATTATATCTGCTCATTCATTACCATGCACGTTTATGTAACGGTTCGATCGCGTGAATCAATATCGCATGCTTCCGCCAGTCATCGCGACCCGTTCCGTTACAACATGCTTCAGTTCCGCCGATCCTTTCTGTCTTCCCACGTGATTACCTATACATGTAGAAGCATAAAAAAAGTCATACATGTACAATAATATAATATTTCCATAGAATCCGCATTTACAATCAAGCATGGCATTATATCAAAAGCATATTTTTTCCTATATGACAAATATATCCACATTCAACTTATATCAACCTTCACATACACACATCACAATAAATCCAAACATTCTGAACCTAAAACTATAATGTTAATGAAAAGGAGTTGTGAATACTAAATTATAAGTTACAAGAATGCTATAATATTGTTACGGAGTGTCAGATCCTTCACTTTTTCCATCTATGAAGGATCCCCTTCCCTTATCTTACTGGTTCTCCGGCTCTCCCTCTCTGCCTCCTCCTCCGCCTTGACATCCCTCTTGTGGATGATGACTCCCCAACGAACCGACCATTGCGTCAAGACCCTAGGTTGATCTTCATCTTCATTGTCGTCCTCATCATCGTCCTCGTCACTCTGATCATCATGACAATCGACAACTCAAATTATAAAAACATTAATAATACTATCATAAAATGTAAATAAAATATGAGATATGTAATATTACCGAGCAACGAATCGAGATTTTAGGACATTGAGTCTGTTCTCCAAGCCACTCATGAAATTCAAAATGCTCTCAATATTGGTGAAGATTTTGCTCATCTGTGTCGGATCTAGAGAAGGCACCATAGATGGTTGTATATACTGCGATGGTGGTGTATCGTATATACTTGTGGCGCTTGGATGTAGCAACTAGACTTCGACGAGAATTTGGAGTGGTGCCCCCCTAAGGGTTGTCGAAAATTGGGCCCAACCCGTCATCCATCAATCACCTCCTACCAGACCTTGGCATCAAATAATGGTGGTCCTCAGTAGAAAGGGAGTCATACTTCTCTGCGAAGAGCTCACCGTAGGGGTCCTGCATGTTAAAAACACCTTTTAATAATATACACTTAATTTCTATTTAACAATTAAAAGGTTGTGAACATAAAATGCATTCACCGCCACAACTCAGGCTTCATGTATGGACCACTAATCGCCCTGTATGACCAACCATTCCCTATGTGTCGGCTAACTTTGTGCATCACATGTTGTCAAAAAGATTGAAATTAACAATCGAAATGATTTGAGTCAGATTCTAAATTGTGATGAATACAAAATAATTCAACCCTCACCACCCGAAGCTCTTGGCACCACTATTAGATTTGATCTCTTGCTTTCCTATGTAGATCCCTCCCACAAGAGAATGCCTATCAAAATCCTCAGAAGCAAAGAGACCACAATATCAACTCCATCTGTTTAGAATTGATATGTTAAGGATGTCAAACATTATATGAAAAATAGAATGAGCAATTATTGCTTAGTACCTCTCAAGTGTGCACCAAGATGGAAAGATTTCATTCACACTCTATCAATTAATCTGCGCATCCAGTGTGGTCAATGCAATCTTTTTGGCCTTGTAAATGCTATATGTAATCCTGTTACTGGTTAGGTGAGTCAAATATAGCCGAATTTTACTCACATAGACATCGTCCAAGATCCTCCACGAGTCAGACGGGCTCAAATGAGTCCATATGTATTCCTTACAATCCTAGAACCTCTTCCAGGCCTTGCACAAATCCTTCACTACATTGTGTTGATCCTTCAATATATAACTGTATCATTTAACTTCAACATATAAATTTGACATAGTAGATTAGGTATATATGTAAATTCAGATTTATAAAGAAGAGATACCATCGGGCATGATTTCCCAGAAGCAACGTAGGGCTAAAGCCATGGCTAGGGAGATGGTAGGACGAGTCAAGGACGATACGTGGGTTCAACCGTGATTTCCATTAATGTGAAAATGATGGTTCAACTTTATGTTTAATATGAAATAACATAATTGACCATATAATTTACATTTCAATTAATTGATTTTACAAATATATATTTATTTTTTACATGAATCTCTTCTAAAACGTAATTGTTAAATTGCTAATTATCTTTTTATTTTCTAGGTCACCATACAAATTTTACAAAGGCAGTGTCAATATTACATAACTCATCAGACCTATGCACATTACTTTCAAAGAAAGTTGGCAAATGACATGTAAAAATAAATGATATATTGTAATTATGCAATTCATTCCACAAAGAATAATATAAACTTTACAAAGTTAGATATCCATTTTACTTGAAACTATTACTTGATAAATAAAAAAACGTTGATGAAACTAAAAAAACTGATATGGATTCTACATAAACTCATTGGAGTTTACAAATATATACATAAACTCAATTTGCTGCGAACAAAAATGAAAATGGACAAATGAAGGTACTAACAGCAAATATCAAATCTAAACAAGCTAAATTGATATTATTAAATGAAATTCAAAATTAATGTATCCGGACGATGGAAATGTCCATTTGGATAAGGTTTTAGATGCGAGTGATACAACCTCTTTAAAGGAGAACATTGATTCTCTATGCATGACACCTACAGAACAATGATATACAGGAGGACCCCAGGGGACTTTCAAACGATGACACCTACAGAACTCTATGCAGCTGTAGGATGAAGTATCACCTATTTATTGCGAGTACCCCATAAGAAATTACAGCTTTCCTAGAGTTTGATAACAGATACATTCAGGCGTTAAGCCGATAACTGAAGATGTGATACATTTATATTGTTCTCAATAAGGTAGCGAATAGATTCTGAGAAGTGTTTTCCAGATAGCTCGTAAGCACCATGACAATCCATGCAGCAAGCAATCCGTAGCTGAACATGGACATCATCAAGGATTGCCTTTCGCATGTGGGTTCTTGGCTGCTTTCACAAATGAAAAGTCGTCTCTATTCTCTTCTTCGAGAAGTGTCACAGTATCTTTATTTTGTGGAGGAGCTAAACCTATCTCAAGGTCCCGTTGCCTGAGACTGCAACTCGACTGTGAGCGGACAGGCCTCCCTTGTTCGCTATCTGGCGAGTGTCCCATGGACATGTATCTGTGGAAGGGGGGATTGGGGGAAGTGTGGGGGCTTCTAGTTGGGCTTCTTGCTGGGGTGTGAGCCCCCGACCTCTCGTTGTGGTGTTTTTTTGCAGTCTTGTGCCACTTCTTGAGTGCCTCAGCTGTATGTTCATCAAAGATGGTCCTCTTCATTGTTGAGCCCAACTGCAAACAACACAAAATACAATAAAAACTAGTCAGGAGCAGTCTTTTAGCCCTTGTGCAAAAACCAACTAGTAGTAGCCTTTAGCCCTTATCTTATACGTTCGTAACAAAAAAGATAAAGTAATCACATTACCTGCGATACAAGAGCATAGAGGGGAAGAGTGACATAACTGCACAAGATCTGGACAAAGATACTGCAATGGGAAGAGACAAAGATTTGTCAATTCAGAAGATGCGAGGGGATACATTCCCACAAGGGATTTTTGCCCAGCAGACCCTATAAACTTTTTAAATTATCTCTACGACCTTTTGCACAACGTCTTTACCCCCATCGACCCTGTAAATTACCCCAAGAACCCCCACGGGCTTCAAATAGATTACCCGGAGGGTTCATGGGGTAAGAGTTGGCAAGTTTACGGGGTCGATGGGGGAATTAGGTTGTTTCAAAGGTCGTGGAGGTAATTGGCAAAGTTTATAAGGTCTGTCGGGTAAAAATCCCTTCCCACAAATGTACAGAAAGTGAACGACAGAGAGCAAAAATTTCTTCGAATGGGTATCGAGAACATGATTATCGAAACATTGGTACATTGAGCATAGATCATGATCGGTCCATGATCTGCCCAAGTTCTGACAATATTTTTTGCGCACTTGATGAATGTTTGTGTTTTCAAATGCATATAAGAAATTAACTATTTCATGCCTACGAGCGTGACCATCCTTGAATCTGGGAAGGTTGTGAACCAGCAAAACATTTGGGGGGCAGGAGTCAAAGGTTCGTAGTTTTGTTCGGAAGTGATTACTAACTCCTATATTACATAGGTCATGCATACACGCCCAAGTAAACAGCTACGTATAGCTGCAAGAACTAGGCAATCGTTTGGTATTAGTATATAGAAAGCCAGAACCCTACCAAGCAGAACCACGAGGTCAGGGGCTTACCCAAGACAAACTCTTGCAATGAGATGGTTCACGTTCTCATGAAAACAAGAGTTCAGCCCGAATGAATACTGCAATTTTAGGGGAAAATGATATTTTAAAGCTTCAGAAAAGTACTATTGAATGTGCATGGTGCATGAAAGATGAAAAGAAAACTTACCCAGATCCATAGAAAATACACCAGTTGGAAGGCATTCTGAAGTAAGCAAAAGATGGTAAAAATTAGACAAAATTCTACATCATTATGACATAAAAAGAGAATCAAATAAAAACCATTCTTCTATCTCTTTCTCTAAAAGTAAGCTCAGCTTAGTAATCAATGCAACTTTCTTACTGATTATGTTAGAGTATTCATTGTATGCGCCTATTGTGTTGTAGGAGGGTAAATGGATCCCCCCATCCCAGTGTTTAGTCCCATATTGTCCAACGGTGGGACTTGGAGGTCATGTGGAGGCTATAGAAGGAGCTCCAGGCATCCTGTAACAGATGAGAAAAAGCAATGCAAGATATGCCCCTTTGAGGGCTTCTCCCGTGGTTTCATCCCGCTCCTCACGAAGTAGGGTTCCACGTAAAATCCCGTTGTTCTTATTGTTATTTATCTTCTTCCATGTTTTCGCTTCCGCTTCCTATTTTCTAACATGGTATCAGAGCAGGTTCGATTCTCGTGGATTTTATTGTGTTCAGAGTTTGTTTGAGAATCGAGATTTAGTTGTAGGGTTTCTTGTTAAAACCCTAAATCATGGTCTAGATCCAGATTCAATTCGTGTTCTTGAATATTATTCAGAAGATTATCAGGGTTTTTCTAAAACCCTAATGGTTATAAAGATATTCGTAGATTCTGCAAGTCGATTTTAGGGTCTCTGAAGAAACCCTAATTTAAACGGCAACACCATTGATCCTGCATGCTCCAGATCTGTCCGTGTTCCAAGAAATTCAAGGGTTTGTTATGAAACCCTAAATCCGTGGCGTGCATCTCCAGCCTCAACCTGCCGATCTCTGGTGGCGTTTTCTCTTCCATACGAGACCTGCACACGAAGCCCCAACCTCCTTCCAACGATGTTGCACGAGGCACAAGCGGTGCACCAGCAGGTGCTCGACATCTCCGACGTACGGATGTACATCATCAACAGCGCCAACCTCCCTGGCGGCGATATAGCCTCCTCCAGGCGCGCACCATGGCATCGCTCTCCCCAGAGCAGTGCCCAGTCCTCGTGGCTCTAACAGACGACAACTCCAATAGGCGAGCCTCCTCGGCAGGCCTCCGACTCATCTCAAGTTCGCACATCCAGAATCGATGCCTTCTCCAGATCCCCAGAAAGCGATATCTCCTTCTAGGAAACAGCTGCGTACTTCCCCTCCAGGCGAAACCCTCTTCGAGGACACCAACCTATGCGCGATTCTCCTCTCCTTCATCAGCGGCGGCACCCGCGATATCCAGCAAACATCCCACCGGGCAACGCACCCCTTGCGCGCACAGCGGCGCTCACCCAAACGACGACCAGCAGATTGCGTGTAACCTCCTGGCGCATCCCCAATCGCCCCTCCCTCGCGCGGCTGCCGCACTCGGCGGCACTCCTTTGTGTCCCGCCGCGCTCGCCATCGCACGATCCCACGATCGCCAGCAAAAGAAAAAAAGGGTTTTAAGTTTCTAAATCCCAGGGGCGGCGGTGGTATTCGAAGGCCCTACGGGTTCCCACGATTGGGAACCCTAAGGGGTTGGCAATTAAAAAAAATATTCTTAAGGGTTATTTTGAGAGCCCACGTTGGGGGGGGGAAATAGTTATTTCGATTTTGAAGAGCCATGGGCCATATGTATTGAAAAGGAAAAAGTGTGAGGGCTGCTTTGTGGGCCGATTTTGGCCATTTGTTATCAAAAAAAAGAAAAAGAAAAAATGTCGGAAAAAAAGCATGTACAATAAAAAGCCGTACGCAAATTGTAAAAAAAAATGATGAAAGGCCGGAAAAAATTTTCAACGGCTTTTATAAAAAAATGTGTTAAAAAATGGACGGCTTAAAAAATGAAGAAAAGTCGCAAGTTTTGTTTTTCCCCCATTTATCTTGTCTTCTCCCAAATGTCGATGTCTTTGTTCCGACCAGTATGGGAGAAAGAAGAGTGTTGTGTAGAGTCACGGGTCTTCTCCAGATTGCAGATTCTCCATACCAGCCGATTTTCAGACTCTAAAAGTTTTTTCAGATGAAGATTTCCATGCGCAAGATTCAGACTCGACGTTCAAATTCCGAGTCCCAGTTTGATGCACAGGTTCAGACTCGACATTCAGATTGGTAAGAGTCCAAGATCGAGGGACTTCATGATGAGAGGCCCATTTTCGAGATCTCCAGAGAGACTCAATTTCAGACTCGCACATGTATGCGGTCATTTTTCAGATGAGCACATGTTGCCATCATTTGTTCGTGGTCTCCATCATTATTCTTGTTTTGTAGGCCAGAGTTTTCATGTGAGCCATAGGGACTCCAGAGTAGAGGACCATTCCCTATGCCATGTTGGCAAGGGTTTTCATGTGGTATCATAGGTACACCAGAGCAGTGCACCATTCTCTGAGCCAGATGGGAGAGATCCAGTTCTCCGACGAGGAGACTTTTCAGACTCCATTCTCCAGCGACCGTGGACTCCGACGAGGATTGCACACACGACCCTTTTCCGTTCGGCCCTTTTTAGAGATAGAGCAGTTGTCCACATTATTGTGGCGGGCCAGAGTACTCCGACGAGGAGACTCATTCCAGTTGCAGTGACTCTGACAGGCGCAGTTCAGAGCACATGCTCTCCGACGAGGAGATTCAGCAGACTCACACTCCAGCCCGTTCGTCCTCCTCTCATCTGCACGGCATGAGAAGCAACGTCCTCGACTGCAGCAATGTGCGCGTTGGGTTGATATTGTCCGTAGTGTCCTTTAGCGTTGAGTTGAGTTTCTTTCTGTTTGTCCAAGCTGAGCATTGCATGCTCCAGCTTGAGGGGGAGTGTTAGAGTATTCATTGTATGCACCTATTGTGTTGTAGGAGGGTAAATGGATCCCTCCAGGATCCATTTATCTCATCCTAGTGTTTAATCCCACATTGTCCAGCGGTGGGACTTGGAGGCCCTGTGGAGGCTATATAAGGAGCTCCAAGCCTCCTGTAACAGGTGAGAAAAAGCAATGCAAGATATGCCCCTTTGAGGGCTTCTCCCGTGGTTTCATCCCTCTTCTCACGGAGTAGGGTTCCACGTAAAATCCCGTTGTTCTTATTGTTATTTATCTTCTTCCATGTTTTCGCTTCCGCTTCCTATTTTCTAACATATTACAAATGATTGGGTCCTAAATACAGTAATGTGGCACCTGAACTTCAGTATGCAGGTACCTGGAATAACGTGAAATGGATGAGATACAAAATGAATCTGGGACTCTTAAACCAAAAATGGTGGTCGCCAAGTGATACGAGTGGAACTCCCTGAACCATCACGTTCCTGTCAGCAATCTCAACTGCCATCTCTGTGATGATAGCTTGCAATTTTGTACCAACTGCCAGGAGGATCTGCAGTTACAGATTCATTTTTAATATTAGCATTCTTTGCAACAATGTAGGTGATAAAGCAATACAAATCTCAGAAGTAGAAGTAAGTTACAATGAGTGGAAGAAAGGAGATCCAGAACATTGTATACCATCCTGAAGTAGAAAGTGAAGAGAATATGTTATCAATTAAAATAAAGGACCATTACAACTTTTTGAAGAACAATCCGGATTTTGAACTCACCTTTAAGATTGAGCAGCAACAAAAGTCCAGCAGAAGCCCACAGAATTGGACTGGTTGGACAATATGATAAATTAAATAAAATGAAAGAAAACAAGTTGAAACCAGCAATATATGGAAGTATTGTACACTCATTTGACTAATTGATTTACATTTTACAGTAAATGGGCATGCCTAAAAATATGGATTACCATTGCCATGATTTGATTTAAAATAATGAAGAAATCACAGAATATTCATCTACAAGACAGCGATTTGCATGGAAAACCCTCAACCACGAGAGAAAAACCATGGAACATAACACCCTTGTGTGCACTAGTATTCACAGCTCTGCTTATGTGAAACCAAGCAAGGCCATCAAGCAAATCACCGAATGCAAAGTGGAAACCCTTCTCAATAGCCAGGAAAAACCACATGAAGGGATATTGTTACACGTAATAGAAGTATAACAGAGATCAAACTATCAACTAAGCAAGAATAAAAAAACCGCAGGAGAGGAAATCCCCATTTTGGGACAACAGGCTTCTAGGATCCACCGAGGTACGTTGTTTCCTGGGGAGAGAACACGAGAGGAGATAGGGATGGAGAAATGGGAGAGGGCTCCCTATTGCGAGGAAGAGCGTGTATTCTTCCCTTCTCCGAGGAGATGTTTATTTATAGGGTGTGAATGCCCTCGCACTAGTCCGCCCTTGCCCCACCCACGCCCTAACGGATTCCCGCAAGACTCGAGCTTGCCAGAACTGCCGGCTCCGAAACGGCCGGCGACGTTCTTTGACCATGAGGTCATTTGGACTCGTTCTACATCTCCCACTTGACCGAAGTGGTCAAAACATATATGCTCCCACTATTCGTGTAGTATATACATGGAGATTTATCATGTGAGGATCATTATCTATGAAACCTCTTCCTTGACTCATACATTCCCGAGTCCCATTAAACCAACATGTTTAATGTATGTTCCTGCTGCTATTCCCTTGGTTAGAGAATCAACCAACATGTCACTGGTAGAGATGTAGGTTACCGTGATTTCTTGCTTCCCCACTATATCTTGTATATAGTGATATTGGATCTCAATGTGTTTTCCTTTAGAACTATTAGCCCTACTATTAATCAAGCTTATCGCAACTTGATTATCACAGTACATTTCAATTGGTCCTTTGACCGATTCAAGGCTTAGATTCTCTAGGAACGTTTGATCCACACAGCATCAGTGGCGACCATGCTACATGCAATGTACTCAGCCTCCTGTGTATGTCGAGATACACATCCTTGTTTCTTGCTACCTCAAGAAACGGCTGCACCACCAAACATGAACAGGTAACCCGATGTGGATTTTCTATCATCCACATCCCCTCCGAAATCGGCATCGGAGTAGCCTACCACTTCAAGCGATTATGCTTGATACACAAGTTTCAGATATACTGTTCCTTTGAGATCTCGGAGAATCCTCTTTACAGCTTCCCAATTTATTGGACTGAGATTGCTTTGATATCTACTGACTAAGATTATTGGATAAGCTAAATTAAGTCGAGTACACATCATTGCATACATTAAACTTTCCACCGCTTGTGCATATGGTACATCTAAAGGTTTCTGCCCCTTTCCAGGACACTGACTCTTACTGAGTCTCTTTCCCATCACAAGTAGTGTTAGAGCTGGAGTGTTGTTATGCATTCCGAATCTCCTTAATATAGTATGCAAATATCTTTCCTGACTAAGGCTCAATGTCCTTGAGTCCATCTCTTGTTATTTGAATTCCAAGAACATAGGATGATTCGCTCATGTCCTTCATCTCAAATTCATTGCTCAATTTCTGTTTGATTTCATTGAGCATTTGTATGTCATTACCTGCAAGCAGAATGTCATCCACATACAATGACATGATTGCAAACCTGCTCCCACTCTTCATGACATACACACAGTTATCCAATTTATTTGAAACAAATCCAAATTGAATAACTTTCTCGTGAAATTTGAGATACCATTGCCGTGAAGATTGCTTTAAGCCATATAATGACTTTCTTAACTTGTAAACTTTTTTCTCCTGACCTTCAACCTGAGATCCATCAGGTTGTTGCATATAAATCTCCTCCTTTAATTCTCCATTAAGGAAGGCCATCTTTACATCCATTTGGAACAATTCCAAATTCATATATTCGACTATGGCTAAGATCATCCGAATGGATGCAAACTTAGCCACTGGAGAGTAGGTTTCCTGGAAATCTATTCCAGCTTGCTGAGTATAACCATTGGCAACTAATCTGGCTTTGTATTTGTTAACAGTACCATCGACTTGGTACTTCTTCTTGAATACTCACTTACATCCTATGGATTGCGTACCTTCTGACAAATCACATAATTCCCAAACATCGTTTTGCTCGATTGAGTCCAACTCATCTCTCATGGCGGTTGACCATGATTCCGACTCAGACGAAGCCATAGCTTCATCAAAGGATATGGGATCTGTACAATATGCAACATCCTCATCCACGGTGTAGTACGACGCCTCGCATCCATAGAAATGGTAATCATCCATTCATGTGGGTCGTGTTCTGGGTCTCTTGTTGCTGATTATACTCGTGGGTTGTGTGGGTCCACACACTTCTTCTAAAGGACCATCATGTTCTATAGGTTCATTCTCTACATTTGGATGATCGATATCATCCTCAAGTTCTTGTCTAATGCTCAAGTCATCTTCATTGTCCTGTAGGACAATCAGAGGATCTGATTCCTCTACTTCATGCTCCTCTTGATGAATTTCAAGAAAAGTCGCATCACGACTTTCGATTAGACCTTTAGTTTCATCGAAGAACCTATATCCTTTAGAATGTTCACTATATCCGATAAACTTGTACTTTAATGTCCTGAAGTCTAGCTTGTCTCTAAGCTGACTCGGTACCAGAACATGTGCTACACATCCCCATTTCCGGAGATGGCCCAACTCGGACGTTCTGCCATTCCATATTTCATATGATGTTGATTCTACGGACTTGGTGGGAATCTTGTTCTGCATATAGTTCGCATTCAACAATGCCTCTCCCCAGAATTTCTTGGAGAGTCCTGAGTTTGAAAGCATACACCTTACTGCATTCATCAAAGTTCGATTCTTTCTTTCTGCTACACCATTCTGCTGTGGTGTATAGGGCATTGTAGTCTGCCTACGAATGTCTGTCTGAATACAGTAATCCTCAAACTCCTTTGAGGTATATTCCCCACCTCTGTCTGTCTTAAGAGTCTTGATTGGTTTTCCCAGTCTTGTCTCCATTTCCGTCTTATATCTCTTAAATGTTTCAAGTGCTTCCAACTTTCTTCCTAAGAGATAGACATAGGAGAACTTCGTGTAGTCATCAATGAACGTTATGAAGTATTCCTTATTTCTATGTGTGTTGATGCTCAGTGGTCCACATATGTCTGAATGGATCAAACCTAGTAACTCTGTTGACCAAGTTCCAGTTCAGAAGTGTCTTCTCATCATTTTACCACTCATACAGTGTTCGCAGGGCAATGTCCTTGCACCCGTGATCTTAGACAACAAAATTGCCTTAATCATTTGATCAGTATTAGAATTTCCTGGATGACCCAGTCGCATGTGCCACAAGTCATAATCAGACAAATAACACAAAGAATAATCAGAAGCGACATTCATTGATTCACTAGAAATTATTAGAGGAAGACAAAATAGGTCATGCTCGAGCACAAACTCTTCCATCGCATAAACCTTCTTATTCTTGCCAATAGAAACACGCTTATTTTAAAAACAAACTTTGAAATCCTTCTTGAGCAGCACTGGGACAGAGATCAGGTTCTGGCGTATCCCTGGGGCATACAATACATCATGCAGTACCATAATGCTATCCCCCAGGTCAAGTCTGTACGTCCCAATAGCTTCCACATCCACGTAGGTGTTATTTCCCATGAAGATCCTCTGTTTGCCTTTGCTCAGTTCTTTGAATCCCACCAGGCCTTCCTTCGTCTTGACGATGTGTCTGGTTGCTCCAGATTCGATCTACCATCCATCACTGTCCGTGATGACGGAGTTGCATTCCACGACAGTCGCGAATTTCATTTTCTTTTTGCCTTTGTTTTTAGGCATTTTTGAATTTCCTAGCTTTTTCTTATTGGGGAAATTGACCTTGAAATGGCCATATTTGCCGCAACCATAACAAGAGCCACGTGGATATTTCCCACTCTTTCCCTTGAAATTCACTTTGGAGGGGCCCAACCTTTTTCTTCGCGTGCACAACATTTGCTTCTTCTTCTTCCTCAATCTCAAAGATCTCAGTTTTCGATCTTTGTTTAGAGAGGTCCTACTCAATTATCAACTGTGCAGGTAGGTCTGTCATGAACTTAATGTTGCCATTTATCCGCAGAGATGTGGCAACCATGTCGAATGACGGAGGGAGACTTCCTAGTATGGTTGCGATTTGCATCCTCTCCGGAATCGCGCAATCAACAGCCGCTAGATCTTTGGCCATCACAATCATCTTGTTCACGTGCTCGAGGACGCTTTCAGATTCCTCCATTATACACGAGTTGCACTTGTGTAGAAGAAGCTGGACGCTCACTTCGGATTTGGAGTGATATTTCTCCTTAACCGCGGTCCAGAGCTCGTAAGATGATTCACAGGTCTCAAAGACCCGAATCAAGTTCAAATCCATGTGGGTCAGCATAAAGCTCCTAGCCCTATTATCTGTTTTCTCCCATTGTTTGCGGGACCTAATTTCCTCCATAGTTGTATTTTCAGATAAAGTTGGGTCGGGTTTGTCTATGATGTTGTGTATGCTATCGTGCAACAGACCATAGTAGATCTTTCTACTCTATAATTCATAATTAGTATCGTTAAGGTACTCGATTTTCCCCATCTCAGTGGCAATAGTCTTACTTGTAATATTGGATCTAATAAAAATAAGTTTATAAGATTGCATAATTTAGCAGCAATAAACAACTAGGTTTTTTATTAAACTAAAAAAATAACAAAGCAGATTGATAAAGAAACTTATTTAGATGCTTAATGAATGCAAAAAAAATACAGGGAGATGTATTTCAAGAATGTTAAAAAAGAACTTCTAATCAAAACATTTAACAATTTAAAGTTTTTTTTTGTAAGTATTATAAAAAACTTTAATGGGATGCCTACAAACTGCAAATATCATCTAGGAGTTCATTAGTAGCCTGGCATTACTGTTATAAAATTGGAAGCGGAAGCGGGATGATAAAACAGAGCATAAAGAACAAGAAAGATAGACATGGAAACACCATGATTTTACGTGGAACCCTACTCCGTGAGGAGCGGGATAAAACCACGGGAGAAGCCCTCAACGGGGCATGCTATGCATTCCTTTTTCTCATCTGTTACAGGAGGCCTGGGGCTCCTTATATAGCCTCCACAGGGCCTCCAAGTCCCACCACTGGACAACGTGGGACTAAACAACTGGATGGGGCAAATGGATCCTGGAGGGATCCATTTACCTTCCTACAACATAATAGGCGCACATAACAAATACTCCAACACTTCCCCTCAGGCTGGAGCATGCAATGCTCAGCTTGGACAAACAGAAAGAGACTCAACTCAATGCTACAGGACACTACGGACAATATCAACCCAACGCGCACATTGCTGCAGTCGAGGACGTTGCTTCTCATGCCGTGCAGGTGAGGAGGACGAACAGGATGGAGTGTGAGTCAACTGAAGACTCGAAATCTGACCATCGAGTCTGAAATTACGCCAGAAGTCTCCTCGTCGGAGAACTGGGTCTCTTCCATCTGGCTCAGAGAATGATACTCTACTCTAGAGGATGAAAACCCTTGTCCTCAATGGCATAGGGAATGGTCCTCTACTCTGGAGTCCCTATGGCTCACATGAAAACTCTGGCCTGACAACAAGAAGAATGATGGGGACCACGAAACTGAAGACCGTACACTCGTGCGTGTTTGAAACTAGACCCGGAATCAATCGTCGAGTCTGAATAACTGAACTGTAGAGTCTGGAATTCTGATCGGTCTGGATCTGACATCTGAATCTGAAATCTGGATCATGGAACAGACCTGTGACTCTACATATTCTACATATACTCCCCCTTTCTCCCATACTTATCGGAAAATGAGCATCGTCAAAGTTGGGAGAAGACAAGACAAATAGGGGTACACATGAATATCAAAAAATTTATTGCGTCTTTCAATTTTTTTTATAAACCATCACATTTTTTTAATAATAATTTTTTTCGTGAGCCGTTCCAAAAATTTTTTTACAGTTTTTTTGCAATAATTTGCGTACGGCTTTTCTAAATGTACGCGCCTTTTCTTCTTCTTCTTCTTCCTTTTTTTTAAAGAAAACATTCCTTCTCTCCTTTTTTTCTTTTTTTTGGAAACAAGAGGCCCATTTGGGCCATTGAATATACGTCAGCCCACATTTAAGCTCAAAATAATTTTTTTTTAAATAAATAATGCCGCAGCTTCTAGGGCACCCTTCGTGGGAAGCCTTTGCACCAAGTCTCCGCTGCTGGGCTTCTCCTACCGCCGCCGAGGGAGGCATCGCCTCCGTATTTGGAAGACATGGAGCTACCGCGCCACCTGCACTATCTGGAGAGAAGCGGGCCTACGGGGGCGGCCTGGGATGTCCCGCCTGCGGGGGGCGGCGCCTGGGAGCAGCACCGGTTGTCGTGGTGATTAATGGCGCGCCTGCCGAGGACACGCCGTGAACTGGTTCTCGCCATCGAGGATTGTGAGGGGAGCACGGGACCGCAGCAAGGGTTCCATCGGGGAACCCCTCACCGCGCCGAACGAGGAGCTGTGACTGGATTCGCCACCGCAGGTGTGACTGGATTCCCCAAAGGGGGAGGAGATGTGGCTTCTTTGATGAGTAGGGCTCCGTCTGGGATTGTCGCCTGGGGGCGGCGCCTCTTGGACTATCGCTTGGACCTACGAGTTGGAGAGCGCCGCCAGGGGTTTCTTCGCGCGCCAGGGTGGTGCCGCCTTGGACGAGGCGGCCTGCTGCATCGCCGCACGAGGGCGGAGAAGCGAGGCTCCTCTAGGGATGCTTTGGTCTCCACCAGGGATGCTTCTGGACATGCGCGTGATGAGCGCGAGAGGAGGAGGACTCGCCACTGTATGTTGGTGTTATTCTCCGCCTGTAACTTGAGATAGGGCCATCGCTTGGAGCACAAGGAACTGGACCGCTAGAACTAGGCTTCCTAGGATACCATAGATCTTTAGAACATGAACAGGAACATCGAAAAGAAAAATGTTCCAGGAATCCAAACAGCACAAGAACATCAAATCTAGGGTTTTAGATAACCCAAAAACTAAAATCCCTGGAACAGTACGTGAACTTGAACAAGTTCACAAATACATCTCCAATATCATCATCAAATCTCGAAAATAAAAAATGAAAATAATCCACGAGAATCGACCCGCTCTGATACCATGTTAGAAAATCGGAAGCGGAAGAGGAATGATAAAACAAAGCATAAAGAACAAGAAAGATAGACATGGAAACACCATGATTTTACGTGGAACCCTACTCCATGAGGAGCGGGATGAAACCACAGGAGAAGCCCTCAATGGGACATGCTATGCATTCCTTTTTCTCATCTGTTACAGGAGGCATGGGGCTCCTTATATAGCCTCCACAGGGCCTCCAAGTCCCACCACTGGACAATGTGGGACTAAACAACTGGATGGGGTAAATAGATCCTGGAGGGATCCATTTACCCTCCTACAACACAATAGGCGCACATAAAAATACTCCAACATTTACTATCGAAGTCTATGTACTTTCTGTATGCTAACGAGGGGGTTAGGTCGATCAATGTTATGATAATATGATATATGCCTAATGCACGTGAATAGGCTAGAGAATCCCTAAATAATGTCCGTGCTAATCATATAGTAAAGGTCTGATAATAAAAAAAATGACATTAACAGGGACTCATAGTTGTTACAACCAGATATAACAATTAACAAAAAATGACATTAACAATTATAACCATATATAACAATTATATAAAAATGACATTAACGGTGTTTATTTATGGAGTCTTGCAGGTAATGACAAAGGGTTCGCGACAAAAAAAATCACGAGGCAGGTTCTCACGTGATTAAAGGTGCCAGAAAAGAAGTGCCAGAAAAGAAGGTGCCTCTATTGTTAAATAAGAAAGGAAAGGAGTTCACATGATTGAGGCTATAAAGCTGCCAATGTAAGGATTCCAACAAGTCTTCTTGTGGGGGAAAAATATATACCTCGAGAAAAAGAAAACCGTAACACAGGTTTGTTGTTGGGCGGCAGCTGCATCTAGCGAAGAAGACGGATGAGCCGCGTCGACGTCGAAGGAATCGATGATCGGGATCGGATCGCAAACACCGGAGCTCTGATACCAGTCTAGGATCCACCGAGGTACGTTGTTTCCTCAGGAGAGAACACGAGAGGAGATAGGGATGGAGAAATGGGAGAGGGCTCCCTAGTACGAGGAAGAGTGTGTATCCTTCCCCTCCCGGAGGAGGTGTTTATTTATAGGGTGTGAATACCCTCACACTAGTTCGCCCTTGCCCCACCCACGCCCTAACGGATTCCCGCAAGACTCGAGCTTGCCGGAACCGCCGGCTCCGAAACGGTCGGCGGTGTTCTTTGACCATGAGGTCATTTGAACTCGTTCTACATCTCCCACTTGACCGAAGTGGTCAAAACATATATGCTCCCACTATTCATGTAGTATATACATGGAGATTTATCATGTGAGGATCATTATCTATGAAACCTTTCCTTGACTCATACATTCATGAGTCCCATTAAACCAACATGTTTAATGTATGTTCCTGCTGTTGGTTAGAGAATCAGCCAACATGTCACTGGTAGGGATGTATGTTACTGTGATTTCTTACTTCCCCACTATATCTTGTATATAGTGATATTGGATCTCAATGTGTTTTCCATTAGAACTATTAGCCCCACTATTAATCAAGCTTATCGCAGCTTGATTGTTATAATACATTCCAATTGGTCCTTTGACCAATTCAAGGCTTAGATTCTCTAGGAAACGTGTGATCCACAGAGCATGAGTGGCGGCCATGCTACATGCAATGTACTCAGCCTCCGGTGTATGTCGAGAAACACATCCTTTTTTCTTGCTACCCCAAGAAACGTCTGCACCACCAAACATGAACAGGTAACCCGATGTGGATTTTATATCATCCACATCCCCTCCGAAATCGACATCGGAATAGCCTACCACTTCAAGCGATTCTGCTTGATACACAAGTTTCAGATGTACTGTTCCTTTCAGATCTCGAAGAATCCTCTTTACAGCATCCCAATGTGCTGGACCGGGATTGCTTTGATATCTACTGACTAAGCTTATTGGATAAGCTAAATCAGGTCGAGTACACATCATTGCATACATTAAACTTCCCACCGCTTGTGCATATGGTACATCTAAAGGTTTCTTCTCCTTTCCGGGACACTGACTCTTGATGAGTCTCTTTCCCATCACAAGTGGTGTTGGAGCTGGAGTGCTGTTCCGCATTCCAAATCTCCTTAATACAGTATGCAAATATCTTTTCTGACTAAGGCTCAATGTCCTTGAGTCCCTGTCTCTTGTTATTTGAATTCTAAGAACATAGGATGTTTCGCCCATGTCCTTCATCTCAAATTCATTGCTCAATTTCTGTTTGATTTCATTGAGCATTTGTATGTCATTACCTGCAAGCAGAATGTCATCCACATACAATGACATGATTGCAAACCTGCGATGCCCCGCCAAGCGATGCGTGGGAGGTCGCACAATGGACTCTGCGACGTATCCAGCTGATCAGATGGGTTCAAATTCAAGGCATCTTGAAATACCAATATGTCATGTACACTATCATGGCTCTCAGTAAACGATTATTTTTTTTTACATGATCTAAAATTGATTAGACCATGATTAGTAGGCGTATATGTTACTATTCACTCACAACTTTTTGTGTTAGCTTATGTTACGAAGATGCAAGTATAATATGAGATATGATACTATAAAGAAATGCTCAGTATACTCATGTTCCACATAAAAGATACTTTTTGAGTGCATATTTTCGACTGTTTTGGGTTGAATTGCGAATATATAATATGAATGCAAGACCATGATGGTGAGATATAACTGTGTTTAATAATGCATGTTTTGCCAGGTTACACGTTTTTTTTATGGATGAATTCCTTTAATGATGTTAATGAGTGTGCATGAGCCCATCCATGCTTCCTAATTTATGGAATATGATTAGTATTCCATTCTATATGCAAGAAATAATGAACCACATGATGGTTTATGTTGTTGTGACGTGACTATAAACGCTATGGCATGGCTGAATTGTCAATTTGATAAATATGAATTGAACTATTTGTAAAGATTTTAATCCGAAGGGTCTCATGAACCCTGGGAGTCTTGTATAAGTGTGGGTCAATTATGAGGTTTATTTGAAATTTAGTTGTAATGTATAATATTATGATGTACATATGCTATTAGCATGATGGAGTCCGAGATGAAGCTTGATGCTATGATGCATCCTAACTCATGGGCGCTCAACTCCAATAACAATGTAATTGTGGAGAAGACTCAGAAGAGATATGGAGAGGCGGAGAGTTCCCCTGGACAAGGGATGAGACTACATTATTCTTATGAAGTTTAAACTGTATGAAGAAGCTCGTCGAAAGAGATACCACAACATCAAGAAAACATTATGAAGATTTTTCAAAAGAAAAATCTAGACGAGGCCTTTATGGTGATATTTCAAGAAGGTGAATGAGCTCTAGGCTAGCAACACAGTCCTCTACAAACATTGATTATGACAAAAACTGAACAATTGACTTAGGTTGCTCAAATCAGACGACTAAAGATAAAGAGAAGTTGCAAAATATATGTACATATAAGGAAATCGAGTTGTTGTAATAACCACTAACTAGAGTTACCAATCACACATGTAGGCTCTAAAATGATTATTCCGTGGTATAGTTTAGAGAGGATGAAATCTGGTCATGACTATTATAGAAAATGATAATGCAAAAGCATAATCAGATATAATAATGATAAAAATAGTGGAAGAACACACGAGTTTTTACATGGATCTCTATTTCATAAGGAGCAGGATGAAACCACGTTAGAACCACCTCAAAGGGCTGATTTGTATATTGAAGTCTCTTACTGAATACATGTAGTATGGGGATTCTTATATAGCCCCACCAATATGATCAATCCCATTAATAGACATCATGGGACTGAACTTGAGTGGTGTGGTAATTGGACCCTGAAGGGATCCAATTACCCATCTATGGACGCATGCTCTAACACTCCCTCAAGATGGAGCATGCATTTTTCAGCTTGGACAAAAAGAAAGAAAGCATTAACTCCCTGAATACAAGACATTACGAACAATGTCAACTCAACGCATACTCTGCCGGTTGCTTGCTGAGGGCTTTGCTTCACAAGCCATGCTGGTGAGGAGGAACTGAAGGGCTAAAGTGCCAACAAGCATATATGCTTTGTACTGTGTCCGTCAGAGTCAACAAAACTAGAATGAGTCTCCTCATTAGAGAACCTATACTTTTTATTGCATCTGTCAGAATCACCAAAACTAAAATGATTCTCCTCATCAGAGAACTCTAGCCCACTCCACAACATGTTGGAATTTAGCGCAATATGTGGAAACTTCCCCTATCTCTCTGAAGGTCAACGTATTGTGGGAATATCCATTACGTAGATATGAAAAGCGGGTCACTCTGATAAGGACCTTAGAAGGATCTCATATTGGATTTCACAAATATTGAAGAAAGCCATGGGAATATCGGGTGTTGGAGTTCATGATTACTAGAGAAAGCTGTGAGAATATTCGTACCGAAGTTCACGGTCACAAGAGATGGAGGTTGAACTAAGTCTCTATCTGGAGAACTCGAAGAAACAAAGTCACTCGAATATAGAGTTCCTCGAATATAGATTCTGAAGCAATCTCAATGATAGACTCGAAATTTCAATCGGAGAACTCTACAAAATAATGCCCCCCTTTCTCCAATACTTGTCGAAAATATGACGCTCGACCAAGTTGGGACAAGAAATGAATAGGGGGGGAAACCAAACCAAGAAGGGAGTTTTACACCACGAACCCTAGAAACTTTATTAATTACGCTTCTCGACCTTGTAGACAACGTAATTCTCACCTCCATTCTGTTGTTAACTATTACATTATAGACCTTGCGGTTAACTCCAATCCTTTTGACTGTTAGCGGATCCCATTAAAAAATTGTATATTATCCTTATTATTTATCATACTAACAAAGTACACCCTATCGTACCACCTCTAGTACATGTCGATCTTCTCCTTTCTGGTATACCTCTGTCTAGTTGTCTTTTATTGTCTCTTTCTGTATTCTTCTTTTTTTGTTGTTTTGTCCCCATACTCTCCCTTCTCTATTTACCGTAAAACTAAAAAATACACGTTATCGATGTCGTAACCTTCACTCATCTCCAAGTCCCTCCAGTGTTGTGTTACCCCACACATCCACCCACCTCCGCCCACACATAGTGGTTGGAGTCCAATGCTCTGAAGTCCATCACAGGAGCAAAGCCACTCACCATTTCCTCAATCCTCCACCCATCAAAGCAGTGTCCAGAATCCCTATCATACTTCTCTATAGTCCCTACATCTGGGCTTGTTTGCACAATAACCCATGGCCGAGATTTGTGTCACCTTAAGTCGTCTTGCACACATCATCAACATCCATTGGAGGCCAAATTGTAGAGGAGTTTCGACCGTCTCATCTAGACCTGAACACAATTAAAGATGGAGGCCCCCTCACAACAACCGTGGAGATCAGAGGGAGTCCGACCAACATCGTTGAGGATTGAACCACCATCCGATCGAAGTTCCCAATTCTAATCCCTTCCATTGATTTGTATGAGACCCTCACCTCCTCTCCGACCCTCCTCCCCCCCCCTAATGCCACCCCCACCCTCCCAATGCCGCCCCAACCTCTGCACAAGGCCTTAAATTCCAGATTATGATTTCATTTCATAAAGTCCGTAAAGAGAAATTTCGATGGAATTTCATTGAAATCGTAGGAAATCTTGGAAATTACCTTAAACTTGACATTTTTTTCCAAAAACTATGGTTTTCAATTTTCTCAAGTCCATAAATAAAATAGAAATGCACACTTATTTGTAAAATAGAAATTTAAATACAAGTTTTAAAGTAGTATTATCCTCATAATAATCACACATGTTGATAGGTAGAGCAACACATTGCTAGAGTCATAATTGTATTCTAAACTCGAAGCAAAAGCCATGATAATCACCTCTTCAATAAGAATGATGTGACATATATAATAACTACTAATCAAAACATATACAACAACAACAAAGCCTTTTCCCACAATTAAGTAGGGTCGGCTACATGGATTCTTCGCCTCCATTCAGATCTATCTTGGGTCAATCTCGGGCTTATATCCAAAAAAACTAAGATCCCTTCATATAGTCTCTTTCCAACACTTCTTGGGCCGTCCTCACCCTCTCTAAGATGGCTTAACATCCCAACACTCACATATCCTAACTGGTGCATCAGTTGACCTTCTTTGCAAATGACCAACCATCTTAAGCGGTTTTCTTGCATCTTATCCTCGATCGGAGCTACACCAACTTTCTTTCTGATTGCATCATTTTGAATCCGATTTTGTGTCCACACATCCACCTTAGCATTTTTATTTCTGCTAGAGCCATTCTCTGCACATGTCTATGGTTCACAGGCCAACATTCAGATCCATAGAGCATAGCAGGTCTCATGGCTGCTTTGTAAAACTTTCCTTTAATTTTTTAAGGAATTTCTTATCACAAAGAATAACAGAGGCACCTCTCCACTTTAGCGAGCCTGCATTTATTCTATTAGTAACATCTCCATTAATTTCCCTATCATGTTGCAAAATAGATCCTAGATATCTAAAAGAATCTCTCTTCTGAATGTTATCGTCACCAATCTTCACCTCGATTCCTTCACCATTGCTTCCATCAAAGGTGCACTCCATATATTTTGTCTTAGCCTTACTTTTACGAAATCCTTTAGTCTCCAATGAATGTCTCCAGACCTCAAGCTTCTCATTTACTCCATCTCTAGTCTCGTCAATCAACACAATATCATAAGCAAATAACATACACCAAGATAACTTATTCTGAATGTGACTTTCAACTCATCCATAATCAAAGTAAAAAGAAATGGACTCAGAGCTGAACCTTGATGTAAACCAATGTTGATGTCAAAAAAGTCAGTCTTCCTGATGAATCCACGATTCATCATCTCAATATCTTGATCTTAGCAAAATCCACGAGTAAATTTCCTAATAAATATCCATAAAATCATTAAATTAACAAAATACCTCTTGTAAATAAAACACATTAATTATTGTATATTAGATTGTACAAAATAATTTAACAATAAAAAATCCGCAAAAATAAAGGAGTTTTCACTTGTAAATAGCCCAAAACTTCATGTATTTTTAATAATTTCATATCAACTCCTTTTTGTCTAATTCTTTCTCTAACTTGTTTATAAAAATGTATATAAAAATATAAAAATACAAAACAAATTTCACCTCAAATAAATGCTCCTAGATCCCAAAGAGAAAAAGCCGTAAAGTCCAACTTCCAAGCTAAATTCCTGCTCCGTATGAACTTCAAATTCACCAAACTCACTTTTAAAGTTCAAGTTAGAAAATTATCTATCCAACGGAAGTGGTTTCATTAAAATCGGAGCTCATTTGCAAAAATTGGGTTTTGGGACCTAGATGTACATTGTACATTATGTATATATTCATTCTTTCTTCATTTTTTATTTTATCTTTCTTAATTACTTAAAAATAAAAAAATCATTTTTTGTGTTGTATTTTATTTTTAGTATTTTATTATATTTTTCTGTTGTAAATATCTTTTATTAAAAATACAAAAAAAATTAAAATTAGAAAAGCAAAAAAAATTGTAAATAGTGTTTGTCTTATTTTTATAAATTCCCCACTCTTTTTCTTCTCTTTTGTTTTATTGTATTTAAAAGTAGCCTACTTTATTTCATTTTATTTTCCTTTTAATTTTTTCCCCATTCTCTACAATAACTTCTATTGTACCACCAACTTCCATTCTACCCCACATTCTTCATCTAACCTCCATTCAACTCCACCATTAATCTAACCTCCCATTCAACACCACCTCCATTCTAACCTCCCTTTCTCTTCACTTTATATTCCTCTTTACATCCACAATTTTTCCCTATCCGCCATTCTTATAGAAAAAGGAGAGAGTTTGGAACGTGGTATCGGTGACAGCGACGAAACGTCTTCCTCAAGCGACGACCTCCTTCAGGCGAGATCTGCGGAGCTCCGCTCCGCGTCACGAGTTCCCCATCGAGCTCGTTTAGCTTCTCTGATTTTGATTTCGCCAATCGGATTGAAGCGATGATAGGAGTCCAGCGAAGCTGCTCTGGAAATCCGGCGGACATCAGGTAAGTTATCCCTCTCATATCTTGTTATTTTTTTTCTAACATATTTTTTGTTTCACCACCACATATCACCTCCACCATACCATTTTTTTATCATACACCACCATCACTATAATATCCCCATCATTCTCATTTTTATTTACATTCTCTGTTTAAAGAAATTTAAAAAAAATAAAAAAAATTAAAACAAAAAAAAGAAAGTTTTTTTAGTTTCTTTATTACATCAGTAAAAAAGTACAAAAAAAATAAAAAAAATAAAACAACCGCAGGTCGGCGCCGCCCCTCCCTCTTCTTCCACAGGCCGGCGGCAGTCCACGGCCGCCTCGTGTCACCGCTGCCCCCGCGGCCCCATCGCCACCAGTAACGCGGCCGCGCACGGCTGCTTCGCTCGCCAGCGCCGACCGCTGCTGCCTACCGCCCAGCCCAGGCGCACCGCAGCCCCTCCTCGCCGCCCCCTCCACGCACCGGCGCGGCTGCTTCGCCCGTCCTCCGCCCGCCGGTGCGGTCACGCAACCTCCCTCACCACCGGCGCAGGGCCGCCGCCGACGCCCTTCATCCCTGTTGGGTTCTTCCCCGTGCTCTAGGAAGAAGGAGAAAGGTTTTTTTATTATTATTTTATTTGTAAAAATTGCAAGTCTTTTCTTTTATGTTTTTTATAATTACAATCGAGTCCCTGTGTGTGGTTTGTATTGCATTTTCAATTTCTGGTTTTGCACGGATACCCCTGTGTTCGCACTTTAATTTGGACCTCATTTATGCATCTTTTTATTCAATGAAAAATATCATTTTGTTGAGCAACTAATTGTCTACTTTTTGAACATTTATTTGTATTTTTGTGAGTTGTAGGTAATTAATTAAAATTGTGAGACTCAAATTCTGCATATTTTACCAATTTCGAGCACTAAAATTTATATCTCACACACGGTTGCTCTAAAAATTCCACAAAATTTATATGTGATGCATTAAAAAGTGTTTAATTTACTATCCAAATTTCAACTAAAATGGAGTTATCATATGCCTGAAATAAATCATAGAGTGAAATTCATATTTGATTTTTAAATAAATCCACGTATATCCTTTTTGTGAAATTTCAAATCTCCTGGATTCTACATGAAAATATCTAATTCGCATTCTGATTAATTTGACACTGTGAATTTATTAGAAACTATTTACTTACTGTCACTCTTTTTTCACTAAAAAATCCATAAAAAATACATAACTTGTCAAAAAATTCTAAAAAAATTACGTAGCTTCCTTGCATGATGTTTTTATTCCGGTAAATTTTTCATAATTTTTGCTTACTGTTTGTGTGAAAAATTGTGAAAAAACCCGTAAAAAGTGTGCATTTTTAGTTGTTGCATTTTAACCCCTAAAATTCCAAAAAAAGTACCTTGCATTCATCCTTAGATTAGGACTCTAGGAAAAATATAATTTGGCTGAATTGGATTAATTTGACATTAAAATTAATTTGGCTAAGTTGTGTGATTTCTTAGTGCTTAATTCACCCGCATTTTGTACTTGACATTCTTTTTGCATTAAAAAAAATATAAAAAATATCCGCACTGAAATCTAGACCTAAGTTTTCTAATTAAACCCAAGTTGTTCCTTTGCCTCCCTGAGTTCGACCCCGGACTTGCCCGGGATATAAATTTAGCCGAGACACTCTTCACGGAGATCTTCACTCGGTTCTGACTGAATCGCTAAGTACACGTGCTATAACGAACACGGATTATTTATCGTATTTAGCGACTCGTCAGATGGCGTCGTTGCCGGGGAGGCAAACGGCTTATGGATTAATTTAAAAATTTTGGATTTAGATTTTTGCTTTCTCGGGTAGTCTGACCCCCGAGCCACCTTGTATTTATTCCATTTTTTTGCAATTATTTCTCTTCATATTTTTGTATATATCTTGTTGTTTATCTCTCTAATATAAATCTCATTTTCCTTGCGAGGGTCCGGTGGACTTGGAGTACATCAGAGGTCGACGGACGCGACGCGCGCCGACTGCTGAAGTGCGAGGATAATTTATTTATTTTTGAGAGAAATTTTGTAAATTCTTGTAATTATTTAGCTTGCTCCTTTATAGCGGCTCTTGTTTGAGAGCTCGCGCGTGTAAAAAGACTTAGACATTATTTGTGGTGTGTCGAGCCTGTTTCACTCTCCGGTGAGGGTGGGGCTCGACTTGAGTGGCGAAATTTAGGATTAGGCACACGGTAGTATAGAATCAAATTTGTTTGTGCCCATCGTAAATTAGGCCACACATATCTTAGAAGATTCACTTATCTTGTAAGATTCATAATGAGACGCACATAGACACATACTATTTAGTTCAAAATCAAATCAATTCTTTCCCGCTAATAGTATACTGTTTAGGTACGGTTTTCTCGATCTGCATGCATTTAGTGTAATATTTACAAATTCAGTTTTGCATAACACATGGAGAGTGCTCTGATTCACTGTAAGTATACCTTCTTCTGAGCATGCATCATAGTTTCTCGTTTGCATTCTGATATCCGACTCCCTTCTTGATTTACAACTTAAGGTCAAAAAGGAAATTGGGACTGAACGGTAGACGTGCTTGTGTGTTCAGATTAATTTTAAGTGATAATCTAACTCTAAAATTGGGACTGAATTGAGCAGGTCGATTAAATTAATTGGAATAAAAAGAACCCTTGTTCTTGGGTGCATAAAGCCCTCATTGTTTGTTTTACCTGCAAGTGAGAGAGAGACGACCCTAGGATAGAGCCAAGTCTGGATTTCTTACTTACTACTGGTTCTTTATTTTTAGGCGATTAGCTACTTTTCAGTGAGGATTTACGGGTAGCCGGTAAACGGTCCGGACTTCCTTAACAGAGTGGGAGGTTTAGAGGACGCGTTAGTCCTCAAGGAACGGGTAGCCGTATTTATACGGTCCGTACTTACTCCTATACTAGCTGAAAGTAGGTCAAACTAGTCGTAAGAACCTTTCCAAGATTGTATTCTCATCAACTAAAATTGACCAGATAATTCGGCCTAACTCTTACGGCCATCATGTGTTGAGTTGGTGAAATTGAGGGTTTGAATTGTGTTTGTATTGTGTGAGTTCACTCCGCACATTTACGTGCACCGTAAAACTAGTGCCTCATTGACTTATCGTGATCTAATCTGTTCTTTTGACATCGAAGATGACTGATTGGGGGGATATTTATTCGGATTGTGCGAATCTCTCGTTGAACCCTTCAAAAAGTACGTCTTCAAAGGTCCAAGCGCAACTTGGACCAACCTGGACTCATGACCCTCTTGAGCCCAGGATCACTCACTCTCGGGATGGTTACTCTCAAACCATTCCCTTTCTCTCTTCCCACCTCACCAAGGAAGACCATCGCCTTGGTGAGAATATCATGATTCATAAATCCTCTTCTAATCAAGAAAACATTGCTGATTCAGGACATAAAGAAGATTGGAGTAAAATGCCAAAGAAGAAAGAAGAGGAAGAAGAGAACCATGAAGACCCGATGAGAATGATACTAGCCCGATTAGCTGCATCTAAGCAGCAACATGCATTACTGAGAGCTCAGTTAGGACAGTTAAATGTTGGGGTCCAACTACCAATGGATGCGGCGTATAACCCCGGACAATAACAAATTCATAACTGCTTGAGTCCGGCCGAACCCACTGTTGACTTTGAATTTAAGCCGCATTTTCTGAACTTGCTGCCACATTTTGATGGGAATGCTTCTGAGGAGCCATATGCATTCCTAAGGAACTTTGAGCTCATCTGTGCTAACCTCAAACATATTAATGTTAACCAGGATTATATTAGGCTCAAAGCCCTTCCATTTGCCTTGGGTGAAAAGCCGATTACTGGGTAAAGAATCTTGGAATCATCATCACCACTTATGGCCAGTTCAAGGACCTATTCCTAAAGAAGTTCTACCCGTTGAGTAGAACTAACATGATGAGGACGCGAATTACGAGTTTTTCCCAGTTACCCCATGAAGCCTTCTGTGATGCTTGTGAAAGATTCAAGGACATCCTGCAAAAGTGTCCTTGTCATGAATTAGATGACAACATCTTGGTCCAATCCTTCTTCACTGGTCTCAACCTTGAGATGCAGGGTTTAGTGAGCGCTGCCTGTGGAGGCAGCTATACATCACGAGGAGCGGATACCGTCTGGAGGGTATTCGAGCAGATGGCTGAAACTAGCCGCTCACAGATGGCCAGCAGGGCCTATACACCATCCCCCAGTTCACTCTCATCTGGTGGGGGAAAAGCAGTTGTAGTCGATCTCTCTCAGGACGTGATCCCTAGCATGGGACTCCTTGCTGACAAGCTTACTGTAGTCGAGAGGATCGACAGGAGGATTGATGAGTTAGACCGGAGCGTCTCCAAACTTCCAAAACAGATGGAGGAGTTGACTGAGAAGGTATCTAAGATACAGATACCCGCCGTGACTGCACCCTCTGCTCCCGTATATCGAGTTCACCATGTTCAAGAGCAGTTGGTGTCAGGGCAACCCCAGCCGTGGGAGCAGGACCAATCCTACACCCACTCTTTCCAGCAGCCACCTCCAGTAGCAGAGACAGCCTAGGAGGAGCCTCCACCAGTTTGGGAGGTGAATGAGATATGGTATACTCAGGACCCTGCCAGGCAGGGAAGTACGGGAGACCGACAGACCTATCAGCATTCCCCGACCTTTCACAACACCGCATTCACCTCCGCACCACCTCCTTCACAGCAGAGCCCTGAATTCCATCCACCCCAGCAGCAGAGGCAGCAGTACCAGCAGTATGGCCGACAGGGCCATTACCAGACGGACCAGCAGGGCCCGCAACCCCAGCAGTAGCAGCAGAGGCAGTACACTGGCCAGCAGGGCCAGTCTTCCCGTTCTTCTTCCCAGACTTATCCACTTCCTTCATCGTCTAGTCACGTGGATATTCAGCAGCAGATACTCGACGAGCTACGTTCCTACAGGAACGAGATTCAAGACTTACGAGTGGATATCAACCGCCTGTCCAGATGACGAGACGAGCAGACTGCACCCTCTACCTCTATCCCAGCACAAGTTCAGGCTAACCCAAATAGCCTGAACCGTTCTAGTTTTCAGCAGCACTTTGGTCAGGTATACTATTCAGCATCTCCTAAATCTGAACATGAGATTCTTTCGTGTGACGAGGCTAACCACATGTCACTCAGGAGAGGAAGGACCGTGGTCGTACCTGACCGGGCGAGGGACACGAGGAGGGGCATCTCTGGAGCTCTACTTGAGGAGTCTTCAAAGGACGAGGAGGAGAGGCATCATATTTCAGAGCCCCATCAGCACCATTCGAGGATTTCCACTCAGGGAGTCGAGAGGAGGAGGAGAGCGCATATGCAACATCGTCAGCATGGATATTCTTCTGAGTCTACGGAGGACCTTGCATCTCCGGTTGTGGCGGATACCACTCCATCTTCTATTCTACAACCTTTAGTAGATAGTCTAGATTTTGAATCCATGTTGCATCAAAAAGATTCTTGTATGAAGAACTCTGTTTCCGTTAATGCAAAGAATGATCTTTCAGTTCATGATTCAGACTCTTCATCCTCTGTTTCCCTAGCTTCAATCCCTTTCCCCCGTGCTCTTACGGTAGGAAAGCGCATCAAAAAGATTCAGAAAGATGACCCCGATATGGCACGGTTTTGTAAAGAAAATATCACAATTAAGGTGCCATTTGATGAATACGTGGCTAACCATCCTGCATTCCAAAAATACCTTAAGGTGAGATGCACATCTACAAGGGTTAGCAGGAAGAAAGATAACCGAAATATAAAGACACATGTCTTATCAGTAGCCACAACCTATTGTCTCAAGAATCAGACTTTGCCAAAGAAAAAGAGAGACATGGGTGCTCACTATGTGGAGAGACGTATTGACGACATTGCGTTTGCATGCACACTCTTAGATAACGGTTATTTGATCAACTTACTTCCCTTAGTATTATATCAGAAATTGGAGTTGGGACCACTTCGCAAATCTAGAGCTTTACTCCAATTTGCAGATCGTTCAGTGAAGAGACCTAAGGGACAAGTAAAGAACATAGTTATCTCGATTGAGGGGCAGAACTATCAGGTGGACTTCACAGTCTTGGACATGGAGACCCCCAATCATTGGAGAGAATCTCAGATCATTCTCGGGCGACCCTTCCTTAGGACCGCAGGCGCAACTTTCGATTATGGTAAGGGAATGGTGAAGTTCCGTTCTCCACATGGAGAAGTGAACCTTGAGATGAAGCAAACCAATTGTCAGCGACCTGATTCAGAGAGTAGTACAGAGTACTCATCTTCAGAGGCAGATTGCAGTATGATTAGCACAATTGGGATTTGGGGACAGATTCCTTCAGGACAGAGCGAGACCCTTTCATCTGGAGAGGATATAGTGCATGATGCAGTTTGCCAGGTATTGTCTGATCTTGCTAGAGATGCATCAACCTTTTCTCATGATGACTTAGAGATCCATCTGGATCTGTCAGTTCCATCCTCTTCGGAACAATCATGGGACATAGATGATGAGTCGGACGTGGCTTTTGCCGATTGTTTGGATATTTTTGACGATCCGACTCCCGATACTTCCGATTTGGTGGCGAGTACTACTCAGCTTAGCCCACCTTCATACAGCACGGAACCAGATTCAGATTCAATTCAGCCAGATTTGATGGATGATACTACATTGCCAGAGCTGAAATAACTACCTCCTACACTCAAGTATGCCTTTCTTGCGGGACCCAAAGAGAGATATCATGTCATCATTAGCTCAGACTTGACTTTAGAATAGGAGTCTAGGTTGTTAGAGGTCTTAGAGAGGAACCGCAAAGCAATAGGCTGGACAGTGTCGGATCTCGTGGGCATCAACCCCGCTCTCTGCTCGCACCACATTTTTACTAAGGATAACGTGAGACCTTCCCGTGAGTTTCAGAGGAGACTTAACCCCAATCTACGGGAAGTGGTGAAGAAAGAAATTGAGAAATGGTGTAAAGAAAGGTTTATATACCCTATTTCTGACTCCAAGTGGGTGGCCCCGCTTCATGTTGTCCCGAAGAAGTCAGGAATTCAGATGGTTACCAACAAGGAGGGGGTATAGATCGCGACACGAGTACCCACGTTGTGGCGTGTCTGTGTTGACTACAGGCGCCTGAATGCTGCGACCAAGAAAGATCACTTTCCCTTACCGTTTATTGATCAGATCTTGGAGAGACTCGCATGGAAAGAGTTCTTCTGTTTTCTTGATGGGTACTCAGGCTACAACCAGGTGGCCATAGCCCCTGAGGACCAGGAAAAGACCACATTCACATGTCCATTCGGCACTTATGCTTTCAGGCGCATGCCATTCGGGCTCTGCAATGCCCCGGGCACATTCCAGCGGTGCATGATAGCCATATTTGCCGAGATGGTGGGAGATTTCCTGGAAGTGTTCATGGATGACTTCTCGGTCCATGGTGATACTTTTGATACATGTTTAGCGCACTTGGACCGAGTCCTCACGAGGTGTAGAGAGGTGAATCTGGTACTCTCCTGGGAGAAGAGTCACTTTATGGTGACGGAGGGTATCGTGTTGGGACATGTCATCTCCAAAAGGGGAATGGAGGTTGACCATGCCAAGGTAGAGGTGATCAAGAAACTCGATCCACCTACCAACGTGAAGTCAGTGCGGTCATTCTTAGGGCATGTTGGATTCTATAGGAGATTCATTCAAGATTTTTCAAAGATCGCCCGCCCACTGATTGAGCTCTTAGGGAAAGACACAGAGTTCGTTATAGATCACAGGTGTCTGGAGGCCTTTGAGCTCTTGAAAAGGAAGATTTGTGCCTCGCCTATCCTACAAGCTCCTGACTGGTCTCTCCCCTTTGAGATCATGACTGACGCTTCAGATTTCGCTATAGGAGCTGTGTTAGGCCAACGGCGAGAGGGGATTCCGTTTGCGATTCACTATGCGAGCAAAGTATTAGATCCCACACAGAAAAATTATACAGTGACTGAAAGGAAATGCTCGCAGTAGTATGGGCCCTCGAGAAGTTCAGATCATATATTTTGGGCTCTAAGGTGACAATTTATACTGATCACACAGCCATTCGATATTTAATGGAAAAGAAGGACGCGGAGGTGCGTCTTCTTAGGTGGATTTTACTCCTCCAGGAATTTGATTTGGAGATAAAAGATAAACCTGGAGTGAAGAATGTTGTGGCTGATCACCTTTCTCGGATTGAACTTAAGGATTCTCCTGATCATGAGCGGATTAGAGAAACCTTCCCAGATGAGTCAATTTGTGGTATTGACTCACTCCCGTGGTATGCCAACATGGTGAACTATCTTGTCTCCAAGTAGGTTCTCCATGGTTGGACTAGGAGAACATTGATCGACTGAAGTCGAATTCGAGGAGATACCACTGGGACGATCCTTTCCTTTTCTTCGAAGGACCGGATTGTGTTTGAAGAAGGTGTATCCCTCAGGAGGAATACCATAGTGTCCTCACATATTGTCATTCACTTGAGGCTGGAGGACACCATTCGGGAAAGAGAACCGCTCACAAAGTACTTCAAGTGGATTGTATTGGCCGACCTTGTTTAGAGATGCCAATGATTTTGTACGGTCGTGCCCGATTTGTCAAAGGATGGAAGGGACAGTTGGACAGAGAGATGAGATGCCTATGCAACCGATGACTATTTGTGATGTTTTTGATGCATGGGGCATAGATTTTATGGGTCCCTTTCCCAACAGCCATGGACATGAGTACATATTGTTGGCGGTTGACTATCTATCTAAGTGGGTGGAGGCTATCCCAACCCGAACCGCAGACAGCAAGACTGTTTGTAAGTTTGTGAGAGATCATATTATTGCTAGGTTCGGGGTGCCAAAAGTTTTGATATCTGATGGGGGTAGCCACTTTGTGAATCGAGATATGAGATCTTTAGCTAAGGACTATGGATTTGAGCATAGAGTTACTAGTCCTTACCACCCACAGTCCAACGGCATGGCAGAGGTTTCGAACAGAGAGGTGAAGAGTTTTTTGCAGAAATTGGTTCGTCCCGATAGGAAGAACTGGTCTCAACTCTTGGACCAAGTTCTGTGGGCCTATAGGACAGCCTACAAGACACCATTGGGTACTTCACCATTTAAAATGATCTATGGCAAGCCATGCCATTTGCCCGCAGAATTGATTCATAAATCCAAATGGGCAATTAAGAAGATTAATTGGAGTTGTCACCTAGGGAAGCTTTGCCGAGACTTGAACTTGAACGAGCTCGTGGAAATCCGAAATAGGGCTTATGACAACAGTTTGATTTATAAGGACAAAGTAAAGAGATGGCATGATCAGCACATTAGGTGCAAAGACTTTGTCCCTGGGAAAAAGGTATGGTTGTTCAATGCCAGGTTGAAAATGTTCTATGGGAAGCTCAAATCTAAATGGACGGGTCCCTTTGTGGTTAAGAAAGTGCACGAGAATGGAAGTGTAGAGATAGCTGATCTCACAGATGGTGCACAATCTCATGTGGTGAATGGACAACTGTTGAAGCATTTTGTTGATTCGAAAGAGCAGTTAGTCCAAGTCGAGGTCATCAACTTCATACAGAGTGAGCACAGAGCAGATACATCTTATTACTCTTCATGAAGATGCAGCATCAAGATTCAACATCTTAGAAGATTTAATCACTCTTGTACATATTCTCCCTTCTTTGTATATTCTCAAGATCACATCGGTTCTCACACTTACTCTTATCCTATACTTAGGCTGACCAAAGCCTAAGTATAGGGGGGACCGATGCCCGCCATGTGTATTTACTCATCATTTCTCCTCTTGACCTCGTCCGCCCCATTTTTGCTCTTCTTCTACACTTAAGCTTTCCAGAGCCTAAGTATAGGGGGGGGCGGATCGACTTCTATACTATTTATTATTTTAGCCATCCTACGCTTAGCACGAGCTATGTCTTTTTCTCGCTTCTTGTGCCATGAGGACATAACACATGCTAAGTATAGGGGGCGTGTATATATTACGTATATACTTTACCCATAGCTCGTACTTTCACGTATTTTTGTATATATTATACAATAATTATGGGGTGGGTAAAAACAAAACAAAACAAAACAAAACAAAAACAAAAAAAAACTTTTTCCTATTCCTTATTTTCTAAAAAAACTTTTCAAAAAAATCCTCTTTAAAAAAACTTTTTCAAAAAAAAAGTCTTTTCTTATTTACCTATCTTTTTCAAAAAAAACTCTTCAAAAAAAAGCAAAACTTTTCTAACAAAAAAAAGCTTCTTTGCCTTTGTTTGTCAAAAAAAACTTTTTGAAAAAAAAACTTTTTCTAAAACTTAAAAAAAATCAATCAATCATCATAAAAAAAAACTAACTAAAAAAACTAACTAATAAGTTGGTTTAATCCCTGACACCATTCACTTTCACATAAGACTAGTGATGTTCAAGAACACTTGGTTTATGAGGTCTTGAGATTTTGAGCTAACCAGCCTTAGTCATTAGGGTCCTTGACTTAATTATTCACATTTCCCTAGTTTGAAAGATTTGTGTGCTATATTGCATGCTTAGTCTCTACCTTAAGAATATGATCAGCACCTCACGTACACGACTGCAGTTATGATGAGATGAGTTGAAATTTCACTTAAGGAACTGGGATGAGGGATTTGAGTTTGGACTTGATTTAATGATGCTCGAGGATGGGATAAAATCAATGAAGGCTTCATGAAACCTGAGTGTCATCACATTTAGCCAGTATGAGAACATGGTTCTTGTACTATCTCTTGACATTTACCTATGTGCCAGGGTGTGATAAAATAAAAAAAATGTTGATCAGTGTGCACCAACTCTTGGTAAAAGCAGTGGAGCTAGCCAAAAATACTACAAAGCAATGAAATGTCAAAGAAAAGCTCTCATTCCACAAAGTCAATTATCAAAAGAGCTTCCACCAAAGCGAGCGCTCCCAACCATTTCAAAGTGTCCACTTGGACCACTATTATTAGGACCAGGAGTCGGGCTTGCACCAAAAAAGGGCTCTGCATTGTAAATGCTACAAGTCTGGGTGTAGAAGGTACGATAGGTACTCAAAAAAGGCACACCCCGGTGTACTCCCAGGAAAACAAGTGTAGACGGCTCCAACTTCTCTTGACGGACGCACTGATCAACACCAAAAATATGCGTTGCGTAATAAGGCACTTGAGAGGATCCTTGTTCCAATGAGAGGGAGAGAAGAAATGACACAATCCTATGCCCTCCATCAACTGGCATTCTATCTACACTTTTAAGTCTGACAACTAAAGAGACGGTGGATTGGTTGCAAGAAATGGTTTATTCCCTAGTGTTGAGGATCGGGTCCTTAGGAGATTCTCTTGGACTGGAACTTTGGGTGACGTTGTGACTCTACTCTTGAAACTGCGGTCAACACTTAAAGTCATATCCCTACTATATATGTATACAAAGAGAATCTGATGATTAGGGAAATTGGGTACCTTTTGACTAGAGCTTGGTTCAGCTTAGAATTTTAGGATCTCTAAAACTGAGAGTTCTTGAACGGATCAAGTCTTGTATTCACATGCACAGTCAGGGATTATTCTACTTATTCATTCTTCATTTGCTCGAGGACTAGCAAAGTTTAAGTATAGGGGGGTGATGAATCCACGATTCATCATCTCAATATCTTGATCTTAGCAAAATCCACGAGTAAATTCCCTAATAAATATCCATAAAATCATTAAATTAACAAAATACCTCTTGTAAATAAAACACATTAATTATTGTATATTAGATTGTACAAAATAATTTAATAATAAAAAAGCCGCAAAAATAAAGGAGTTTTCACTTGTAAATAGCCCAAAACTTCATGTATTTTTAATAATTTCATTTCAACTCCTTTTTGCCTAATTCTTTCTTTAACTTTTTTATAAAAATGTATATAAAAATAAAAAAATACAAAACAAATTTTACCTCAAATAAATGCTCCTAGATCCCAAAGAGAAAAAGCCATAAAGTCCAACTTCCAAGCTAAATTCCCGCTCCGTATGAACTCCAAATTCACCAAACTCACTTTTAAAGTTCAAGTTAGAAAATTATCTATCCAACGGAAGTGGTATCATTAAAATCGGAGCTCATTTGCAAAAGTTGGGTTTTGGGACCTAGATGTACATTGTACATTATGTATATATTCATTCTTTCTTCATTTTTTATTTTACCTTTCTTAATTACTTAAAAATAAAAAAAAATCATTTTTTGTGTTGTATTTTATTTTTAGTAATTTATTATATTTTTCTGTTGTAAATATCTTTTATTAAAAATACAAAAAAATTAAAATTAGAAAAGCAAAAAAAAAATGTACATAGTGTTTGTCTTATTTTTGTAAATTCCCCACTCTTTTTCTTCTCTTTTGTTTTATTGTATTTAAAAGTAGCCTACTTTATTTCATTTTATTTTCCTTTTAATTTTTTCCCCATTCTCTACAATAACTTCTATTCTACCACCAACTCCCATTCCACCCCACATTCTTCATCTAACCTCCATTCAACTCCACCATTAATCTAACCTCCCATTCAACACCACCTCCATTCTAACCTCCCTTTCTCTTCACTTTATATTCCTCTTTACATCCACAATTTTTCCCTATCCATCATTCTTATAGAAAAAGGAGAGAGTTTGGAACGTAGTGTCGGTGACAGCGACGAAGCGTCTTCCTCAAGCGACGACCTCCTTCAGGCGAGATCCGCGGAGCTCCGCTCCGCGTCACGAGGTCCCCACGAGCTCGCTTAGCTTCTCCGATTTTGATTTCGCCAATCGGATTGAAGCGATGACAGGAATCCAGCGTAGCTGCTTCGGAAATCCGGTGGACATCAGGTAAGTTATCCCTCTCATATCTTGTTATTTTTTTCTAACATATTTTTTGTTTCACCACCACATATCACCTCCACCATACCATTTTTTTTATCATTCACCACCATCACTATAATATCCCCATCATTCTCATTTTTATTTCCATTCTCTGTTTAAAGAAAATTTTAAAAAAAATAAAACAAAAAAAAACAAAAAAAAGAAAGTTTTTTTTAGTTTCTTTATTACATCAGTAAAAAAAGTACAAAAAAAATCAAAAAAAAAATAAAACAACCGCAGGTCGGCGCCGCCCTTCATCCCTGTTGGGTTCTTCCCCGTGCTCAAGGAAGAAGGAGAAAGGTTTTATTATTATTATTTTGTTTGTAAAAATTGCAAGTCTTTTCTTTTATGTTTTTTGTAATTACAATCGAGTCCCTGTGTGTGGTTTGTATTGCATTTTCAATTTCTGGTTTTGCACGGATACACCTGTGTTCGCACTTTAATTTGGACCTCATTTATGCATCTTTTTATTCAATAAAAATGTCATTTTGTTGAGCAACTAATTGTCTGCTTTTTGAACATTTATTTGTATTTTTGTGAGTTGTGGGTAATTAATTAAAATTGTGAGACTGAAATTCTGCATATTTTACCAATTTCGAGCACTAAAATTTATATCTTACACACGGTTGCTCTAAAAATTCCACAAAATTTATATGTGATGCATTAAAGAGTGTTTAATTTACTGTCCAAATTTCAACTAAAATGAAGTTATCTTGTGCCTGAAATAAATCATAGAGTGAAATTCATATTTGATTTTTAAATAAATCCACGTATATCCTTTTTGCGAAATTTCAAATCTCCTGGATTCTACATGAAAACATCTTTTTGAGATAATTCACATTCTGATTAATTTGACATTGTGGATTTATTAGAAATTATTTACTTACTGTCACTCTTTTTTCACTAAAAAATCCATAAAAAATTCATAACTTGTCAAAAAATTCCAAAAAAAATACTATAGCTTCCTTGCATGATGTTTTTATTCCGGTAAATTTTTCATAATTTTTGCTTACTGTTTGTGTGAAAAATTGCGAAAAAACCCGTAAAAAGTGTGCTTTTTTAGTTGTTGCATTTTAACCCCTAAAATTCCAAAAAAAGTACCTTGCATTCATCTCTGGATTAGGACTCTAGGAAAAATATAATTTGGCTGAATTGGATTAATTTGACATTAAAATTAATTTGGCTAAGTTGTGTGATTTCTTAGTGCTTAATTCACCCGCATTTTGTACTTGACATTCTTTTTGCATTAGAAAAATATAAAAAATATCCGCACTGAAATCTAGACCTAAGTTTTCAAATTAAACCGAAGTTGTTTCTTTGCCTCCCTGAGTTCAACCCCGGACTTTCCCGGGATATAAATTAAGTCGAGACACTCTTCACAGAGATCTTCTCTCGGTTCTGACTGAATCGCTAAGTACACGTGCTACAACGAACATGGATTATTTATCGTATTTAGCGACTCGTCACTTCCCAGACGTGGTCCTTACACAAGATAAAGCCCTATTATACATATCCTTTATGAGGTTAATGTATATGACATGTACTTGTCTCTTCTCCAAAACTCCCCACAATATCTCTCGTGGGACAGAATCATAAGCCTTCTCCAAATCAATAAAGATCGAGGTTCTTCCTTTTAGCTCTATAAATCTCCATCGTTGTCCTCAACAAATGGATGGCTTCAATAGTTGAGAAACCTGGCATTAATCCGAATTGGTTTTCTTTTAATTTGAAATCTTGCCTCAACCTTCTTTCGATCACACGTTCCCAAATTTTTATAGTGTGACTCATCAGCTTGATACCTCTGTAATTTGAACAGTTTTGAATATCTCCTTTAATCTTATAAAGAGGCACCACAATACTCCTCCAATCTTCAGGCAATTTCTTGCTTCGCCAAATAACATTAAAACATATATAACAAAATAAAGAAAGAACAAGAAAATAAAGCTCTCCAGTTAAAACTTGAATTGAACTCTTAAATATTGTGTCTAATTGATTTGGTTAGGATTTAGATCTAAAATTTAGAAACTAATTAAAAAACTTCTTCAAACAATGTAAAGTACTATAACAACTCAACAAATCAGCGAATAAATAAGTGAAAATTCATTAGATAAATTTCAATGAAAGCAAAAAGTAGACTCCCTTATTTTTGTTTCGCTGAAACGACATGCAATTTCAATAAAATTTCATTGACATTTCAACAAAATTTCAACGAAATCATGGAAAAAGAATAAGGTAGCATTTCGATGTTGGTGACATAGAGAAACGGAAATTTTAGAGAAATTCGATGGAATTTCATTGAAATTTGAGGCCATACCTCCACGGCTCTCCCCTGCATCGCCCCGACCCTCCCACCTCCTCCCCCGACCCTCCCAACGTCGCCCCTACCCTCCCAATGCCGATCCAACCTCCACAGTCCTCTCTCGTATTGCCCCCAACCAACCCACTACTGCCCTGACGCTCCCACCTCCTCCCCCAACCTTTCCAGTGACACCCCCACCCACCCTGCATCGCCTCAACCTCCGCAACCCTCTCCTGTGCTGCTCCACCCACTCCGCCCATGCTGTCCCAACCTCCCAACACCGCTCTCAACCTGCCACCGCCTCGACCTCATCTTGTAAGAAGGTGGTCGTTGTTGGGTTTCTTGCAATGGATACGAGGAAGAAAATGAATAAGGGGAGAGAAGGTCGAGAGAGATAGAGTAAAAATCCACCGTTAAGTCTGGGGCGGTTAGTTAACTTAGCTTTAGCTCAAGCAAGTTGACTCAAGAAGAGTCAAATTAATAGCGATGTTCATGGTGTTAAACGAACCAAGTTTATCAAATTGATGTGATAATTACAAAGTTTATAGGGTCAAAAAGGTAAATGACAAAGTTTCTAGAATTCATGGCGTAAAAATCCCAACCAAGAAACATCTTTTCTTTTTTCTTTTTTTATAAGCCATCATTTTTCTTCTAGCTTTTCGCCTCTCCTTTTTTTAGTCATCTTTTCTTTTTCTCGTCTTGCCTCTATTTTCCTTTTTTCTCATTTTTTCCATTTTCTCAACCATATCCCTTTTTTAATATAATAAGGTCCCGTTAAAACCATGCTATCATTAGAAATAAAATATCTAGAGCCCCCATTGGGTCCAAATGTCTCCCCTCCCTTTTTTCTCTTTCCAAGACTGGGTCCATCTTGGGCCTAAAATAATGTCAATAAAAAAGAAGAAATAACAATCAGTTCAGAATAAAAAATAAACAGCCCACATACTGCCTCTTCCATTTACGGTTTCCCAAAGAACCCCTTCTCACGAAACCCGTTGCTGGAAGGTGCCCTACCGGATGAGCCTATGGCATCGCTGGAAGGATGACTTCGCCTGGAGCCAAAAACGCCTAAAGATGCAATCTGAATGGGGGGTGATGATCTTCTTCGAGGGGTCCGTCACAGTGGCGGACCCAGGATTACAGACTAAGGAGGGCACACTTACAAACAATAATAATAATAATAAATAAGAAGCTGCAACTAGGCAGTCCGACACATTACGAGGGAAGCAATGCGACATGTTGAGCAAGTGGGGGAGCCGACGAGGACACATGGTGCACCTATGTATATATACATGCTACCACTATGCAAGGGAGCCTGGGATGCTGCCATGTGGGGGAGACAACACCATGGGGAAGAAAGGTGCAACAACTGGGGTTATTAGACATATAGAGGGAATGCGAGAGATGAGGTGATGTTAATCAAGAGATGGAGGGTGGTCATGTATTGTGGCTATGGAAAGGAGTTGGGGTCCGAGAATGCCATCAGGTGAGGAGCCAACACTGTGGGAGGGGATGCATAACAACAGTGACTCGAGTTGGGCATCTATAGGGAATACGAGAGATGATGCAACAGGGGATGGATGGGGGACAAGATGGCTGGATTTTGGTTATAAAGAATGAAACAATAATGGTATTATAAAAAATATCAAAATTTAGGGCGGGCACGTGCCCTCCATAACATGTACATGGGTCCGCCCCCAGTTCGCTGCCTAGGGTTCATGGAGGCTGATCAGAATTGTACGCGTGTAGACCATGGTTGAGAGGGTTCTTCCTTCAATTGCGCAGAGCCTGGAACCCATCTCCAGGGGGTTGAACGTGTTCTTCCCCATCAGAGCCTAAAACCCATTTAGATGAGTATTTGAGATCATGCACGGAGGTCTGGGTTTCTTCTTCGACTCGCACTGATCTGGGGTTGCCCAAACAACCGTTACTGACAACTTCACCGCATCGACAACCACTAATGGTGATCGGGTATCTCAGAGGCTCCACGATTTGATGGAATCAAGAGAGATCACAATGCAAAATCTGGAGAATTTTGGGGTGCAAAGACGTGTGTGCTTCTTCGAGTCGCACAACCCCATGACTTTTCTGATTCAAATTCAGTCCTCTTTCAATCGTTGGTGTGATCTAGAGCATTGGTATGATCTCTACAACATGGAGTTGTTTAGAAACGGTTGAATCCACGAAAGCAAAACATGCAAAAATGATCAAGCAAGCATGCATGAAGACATGGATTTACAAGGTTCACGTATAATTGTGCTACGTCATTGGGCAACAACAATCAGTTTTCACTATGCAGAGAAAAGAATACATAGGATCTAGAAAGCCTAACCATATGGGATTTTAAATACTACTGTCGCTACTTCCACACCCTCGTAGGGGTGTGTGCCTACTCTCCTCCCAGACCCTCTCAACCTCGTTGACCGAACAACGAGACCCCTATCTGATGGGATACGGTGTGACAAGGGGGTGCATATGAAGATTCCTCAAATTGGATCAGATGGTTAAGATTCAAGGCATATCAATAGAAGCCTTTCTTGGATGTTTTTTGAGTTAGCAATGGCGATCTGAAGGTGATGCGAGAGACACAAAGTTAGGGTTTCATTAGAAATCCTTAGATTGGTAATGTCAATCTTCAGAATGTGGAACAAGGGTTTAAATATCGATATCAACATCGATATTGGTCCCATGTCGATCAAGGTTCAGGAAAGCGGTATGCGTATGCGTTCGGACATGTCACTGAATAGCGATTAAGCGGTATGCAGGGGCATATGCGGGGCATATGCGGTTCTACGCGGTTTCCTAATTTTTTTAGTGAAAAATAAGTAAATATATGTAAAAGTGACTACAAGAGAACTAAATTTATGTATAATTGTGGTCCAACAGAAGGATCTAAGAAAAATAACTTTCATATAGAGTTCAAAACAATCTCTATTAATTAAATATCAATACTTCAATAGAATGGTTAGTACACAAAATAATTGACAACACTCAACAAAATAGAAAAGTTAGCATACAAAATACCTCTATTGTTGAATTTATTGTCATTTATCTATGCTGTTATATTTATAACTTATCAACCATCAAAAGTACCAAACTTTACATATAATATATTGCATTCATTATAATTATCAATTGATTGAATTTAGTTTGCTAAATTATTGGCACATTATTCTTTTTCTTCCCCGCGTGTTTACTCCAATCTCGCAGCACAACTACTTTGATGGTGGATTTAAATGGTCATGGATGCTTGGTTGGCATACATGCAAAAGCAAGGAAAAACGTGGCACAAATAAAACAACAAAAACGTGGCAAAAATAAAAAAAATAAAAAAAATAAAAAAATGTGTATGCGGCCGCACAGACCGCATAGGCGGCCGCATAGCCCCCATGCGGCCCGCATAAGCGTACAGGCCACATAATGCAGGGCTTCATGAAAGCGGTGCGCTGAAGGCACCGCATACGCATATGCGGCCGCATATGCGGCCGCACAGACCGCTTTCGTGAACGCTGATGTCGATACAATATTTCGACAACATATTAGCGATATATCATCGAAATATTTCCCATATCGATGCCCTTTAAAGAAAGGACCGAACAAGTGCCCATATCGACATATCGGTACTGATATCTATTCTTGACGATACCGATATATCAATGATATATTGTTGATATATCTCCATATTTAATACCTTAACGAGGAATAGAATTCACACGATGGATTTTGAAACTCTTGAATTTTCAACCAATCATGAACACAATAAAAATAAACATTTCAAGAAAAATCTGTCTGGTCGACATTGAGAGTCGAGACTTTTGTGTGGTGGAGTATGGTGTGGTAAGAGGATGCATACAATGGTTCTTCAACCTGGATCGGATGATTAGGATTTAAGGCATATCAACAATCTCCACCTTGAATTGAATCATCTACGAACCTTTACGAACCCTCGTCGTGCCACCGCCATCCCTTCTTTGGGGCTACTGTCAACTATCGACATTGAGCAAGTCCAAACAATGTTTGAAAATGCTCACAGGAACTGTTTGTGAACATATCGACTGGATTATCTACTGTACCGATATTTTTCACCTTGATCCTCTTCTCACAACGATGAAGTGATATCTGACATTTATGTACTTGGTCCTCTCATTATGTGCATGATCCTATGCTAGGCATATTGCACTCAGATTGTTGTAATATACAACATGATCTTGTTGTAGATTGAGATCTCCAATCCTTCAGCTAGATACCTTCCTTTGCAACTTTTATCAAAGTCATATATTTACCTTTGTAGTAGACAAAGTAACTGATAATTGTAAGGTATTCTCCAATTAGTAATAAAACTCCCCAATTTGAAGATGTAGCTTGTCATTCATCTCCTTCCATCAACATGTGCAACATAGTAAGAAACTGAATATCTAGAAACCAAACACTTTGAATCACTTCTCTAAATGAGGCCAATGTTAGGCGTTCCTCCTAGATACGAAAAAACCACGTCGTTGTCTGTCAATGCTCCTTCCCTAGATTTCCATGAATATGCTAGCGCTCACAACATAAGCGACATCAGGCTTTGTGCATATCATAACATACATAAGACTCCCAATTTTATTGTTATAGGAATTGCATGACATGTGTTCTTTCTTTGCATATGAGTGAGGCAAGAAATAAACTGAGAGATGAATATTTGCAGCGGATGGAGTACTTAAAGGCTTGGTTGTAGACATCTCGAATCTCATTAGAACTTTCTTAATATAGTTCTTCTAAGATAAGAAAAACTTCTCTTATGTCCGATCCCTAATGATCTCCATCAACAAAATCTTCTCCATTGCACCAAGGTCCTTCTGAAGGATATGGAAAAAATCCTCAAGCGCATCACGGAAGCGTGATCATCTCTACGACGGAGAACGACTAGTCGTACTAGTTGTTCGGTGCAACGGAATTTAAAAAATTTTCGTGCGATGAAACCACATGATCCAAGAACGATTCTCGGATCGTTTCATCTATAATCACAACAAGTATAATGAAATACCTCTTGAAGCGTGGTTGATCGAGTCTCTACGAAAAGAGACCTCCTGTCTCAAGTCCGATCGTCGGAGAAACGGCTTGCGAGCGCGGGGATGAATCGCGTTGTCCTCGCAATCCAACGAGTTGATCCAAGCACGGTGAACTCCTGATCTCGTCGTACAAGATCGAACGTCTCCTTCGTGAGCGTAGCACTCCAAGAAGACGGAGAACCGCAGAACGTCGAAACGGCGGCGCGGTGGCGTAGGCGACGACGGCTATCTCCCTTAGGGTTTGATGGACGGCCACCAAAGGAGAGGGAGAGCGGGTTGGCGTGTGAGGAGAAAAAGAGAGAGAGAGAGAGGGAGAGAGAGAGAGAGATGTGCTACCAAATAACATGTACAAGAGAGCATAGCATGCCTCTCTATTTATAGGGTTTTAGGATCCATGGATCTCAATCCATGGGACATATAAAATCAATGGATGAGATTGATTTATGTCAATCCAATAATTACATCAATCCTAAAATTAAACCAATCAAATAAGGAGAAGATTTCAATGGAGATCATGCCTCCCCAAGTAATAGGGTGGACGGCCACCAATTCCATATAGGACTTGGTAGCCGCCCACCACATACCAAATGGGAGCAATCTCATGGATTTCCATGAGATTGCATATCTCCTTGAATTTCTCCATTATTTATTCCAGCAATTTTTGTTGGGATTTATTCACCAAAAATAATTCACAATTAATTTTGGAAATATTGCAATCTTGACATTGAAAAATTGTGAATCATATTCACAACCCAAAACAAAATATAATTTACATTTTCAATTAATTAGACAATGTGTATCCAATACACATTAATAATTAATCAACAAATATAAATTATAATTAGCTCTCTCTAATACATTATAAATCACATTTATAATATATTGTGAATAATTGGATATTTCTATCCACATTATTCTTACCCATAATAATTAAATCACATTTAATTATATTGGATAATTCCTCATACATCATGATAATTAAATCATATTTAATTATCAATTTCTCAATGCTTAGATCTTATGGAATTATTCTTGAACCATTCAAGAACAATGCTATTTCTCCTCAGATTTTTGGAGATAAGGACAGGGCGATTGTATTGTTCCATGTATAGTGACTTGGATATTGAGATCATATCTCAAATCCAGATCCCATGGACCTCTCATAGATGCTTGATTAAATCAAGGTTGTAAACCTAATCTTCTCATTGCATCTGAATCTCATTCAGATCAATGTCCAGTACATGGACTAAGATTAGGTCACTTCTCTACTGAGAGGAGTCACTAAAACCCAGACTTGTTTCACCACTCCCTCGGAATGGAAGCGTCATGGTTATACAATCGTTTATGATCAAATCACCCTCAGGTATTCCCAATACCTGTACATCCTGCATACTGGAAAACTCATGATCATCCTGAAGATATAGATCACTTTTACACTGTCATCTTCATGGTTTGATCATTAAGTTTCTCAATCTTTGTCCTTGGGATATGGTATAGATCATATGCTTTCACAAAGCATGTATCTTACCTTCAAAATCATGCCATGCTTCTAAAGCATGACGACCATACATGGAATTTGATCAGTCCCAATGCCTCATGAGTGAGCTCATATCTCCCGGTCATGGTTTTAAAAGGAGGCGCCTCGAGGCGCAAAGGCGTACGCCTCAAGGCAAGGCCGGCTTAAAGCGCCCCGAGGCGCACGCCTCAGGTACAGACTTAGGGGCGTACGCCTCAGCCTCGCCTGAGGCGCTCGAGGCGTGAGGCGCTCGAGGCGAGGCGGAGGCGTAAGCCTCGAGTCATGAGACTTTTTTACATTTTTTGTTACAACATAACCCTATTTTTTTGTTAGCATTATATTTTTTATTTTTGTATTTTTGTTTCCATGTTAAACCTTGCATATTTCTATATATATAGCTCCATGCAAAGAGAAGAGATAGCTTGAAACAAGCAAAGTTACATGATCTTGTATACAACATATTCAATTTATCATACATCTACACATACTAGTTCTATTACACATATTTTTGTTTGAATTGTAATAGAATTTTATATTAGTTGCAAGTTTGCAACTTGATGTTGTTGTTTGGTTGTATAATAGTTATCACATATATGATATATGAAGTAATGTTGAAAAAAAACACGTGAAGACTGAAGTAAAATAATTATTACAGCGAGACCCCCGTCTTGTTGGGGTATGATATGGCAGGAGGGGATGCATATGACAGTTCTCCAACTACGTCCAACAAGACAATTGATTGGGATTCAAGGCATATTAATATTTTTTTATTCGCACTAAAGATTATGGTTTCTATTGTACTTTAGTATTAAGTATAGATTTTAGTTTAATACTCATATAGAGTCATTAAAATTGGAATTGGAACTTGATATTCTGTCTATTAGTGGCTTAATATTAGTTTTTTGAACTTCAATGCCTTCATCGCTTATGTATTGTATCTTTTACTAGTTTTAAATTATTCCTGAATGTGTTTTTGGCAAAATGTAATAGTATTATATACTATTTAAATGTATTTTGCTTTAATTTTTATTTTTTTCCAAAAAAATTGAGGCTTACGCCTCGACCGCCTCGAGGCTTACGCCTCGCCTCAATTTCAGAGAAAACACCTCGCACCGCCTCGCGCTTTTTTAAACCTTGCTCCCGGTTCACAAGTGAACCTGTATGATCCCTTTGAGAGATCGTATTACTCATATGCCCTTACATGTACACCAGCTCGCCGGTGTATAAACCTTGGTTAGGTCATCAACCTATTGGTCTGCCAAATGTACACACTTAGACATATAGCAATAGATCTGTCTCTAGTCAGAGGATGTTTGCCTGTGATGTGACAGTATTCATCATAGGTCTTTGGTTATCTCGATCTCCTTAAGTCAACTCATTGACTCAACTAATCTGATACCTCCGAATCACTATTCCCATGCAGAGGACTTGCATCAAGAGGTCGATCAGATATCAGTCTAATGAGAAAGGATTGTCATCTCCTTCTCAGGCTGGAGATCACCACTTGTCAATCATTGATGATGCTTGATGAGTCCTCTATCTAACTCCTTAGATATTCATCCAAGCATCAGCCTCTATTATTCAATCAATGAATCAACAACTGTATGATTATCAAGTTGGCCATGGTACATAACCCATATTGTATAGAGGGAGCTTATAGTGCATTCATTCATTCAATATCAGAAAGGGAGTGAAACATAATCAATAACTTTTATTGATAAATCATTTATTACAATAACATTTATTGCAAGAATGGTTCGCCTCGGGCTCACATTGCTAGCAATCTCCCACTAGCCCTCAGAACCATTCAGGAACAATCCTTAAATCCATACTCATTACATTCTGGTCGAAAACCTTCTGTGTCAGAGGTTTGGTAAGAGGATCAGCAACGTTGTCGGCAGAGGCCACCGTGGTGATGATGATATCACCACGCTTTTGAATCTCCCGAATGATGTGGTATTTCCTTTCTACGTGCTTTCTCTTCTGATGCCATCTGGGTTCCTTTGCATGGGCAATGGCTCCCGTGTTATCACAGAGTAGCGGGATGGGAGTATTAGAGGAAATTGCGTCAAGCTCGAGCACGAACTTGCGCAACCACACTGCCTCCTTTGCAACATCCGATGCGGCAATGTATTCGGCTTCTGTTGTTGAATCAGCTGTAGTGTCTTGCTTCTTGCTTCTCCAGCTCACAACACCGCCATTCAACGGGAATACAAACCTTGATGTCGACTTTCGATCATCAATATCTGATTGGAAGTCGGAATCTGTATATCTCAAGACTTTTAGATCACCATCTCCATAGACCAAGATGTAATCTTGCGTCCGTCTTAGATATTTAAATATGTTCTTTACTGCATTCCAGTGTTGTTCTCCATAGCAGGATTGGTAACGACTTACCACTCCCACTGCATGGCAGATATCTGGCCTAGTACACATCATGGCATATATTAAGCTTTCTACAGCTGATGCATAAGGGCATCCAGCCATGGCTTTCTTTTCCTCAACAGTTTGAGGAGCCATTCCTTTAGACAGGTGGATATCATGTCTTAAGGGTAGGAATCCTTTCTTGGAACTATCTATACAGAATCGTTCAAGAATCTTCTTAATGTACCATGTTGTGACAATCCCAATATCCTCTTCTCTCGGTTTCTGAACAACTTCAGACCCACCATGTAAGAGGCTTCTCCAAGATCTTTCATCTCAAAGGTATGGGACAACCAAATCTTCACACTGGTCATCATCCCTGTGTCATTCCCAATGATAAGGATGTCATCTACATAAAGCATGATGAACACAATGGCGCTCCCACTAAGCTTCTTGTATACACAAGGTTCATCAGGATTCTGCACAAAATCATAACTCTTTATGGTTTTGTCAAATCTAATGTTCTAGCTACGAGAAGCTTGCTTGAGCCCCATAGATGGATTTCTTCAGCTTGCATACTTTGCCATCCTCAGTCATGAAGCCCTGGGGCTGCTCCATGTAGATATCCTCCTCGAGGTATCCATTGAGGAAAGCCGTCTTGACGTCCATCTGCCAGATGTCATAGTCAAGATATGCAGCTATAGCTAGCAATGTCCTGATGGATTTAAGCATAGCCACAGGAGAGAATGTCTTATCGTAATCGATGCCTTCTCTCTGTGTGTAGCCCTTGGCTACGAGCCGTGCCTTGAAAATCTCTACTTTCCCATCAGGTCCCCTCTTTCTCTTGAAGATCCATTTACACTCAATGGGTTTTACCCCTTTAGGTGGATCCTCTAGGGTGCATACACCATTCTTATGCATGGAATCAATTTCTGACTTCATTGTCAGCATCCATCTATCCATGTCATGATCCGCGAGTGCTTCATCAAATGAAGTAGGATCATTGTCAGTTTCACTTGACACATGGAATCCATACCTTTCAGGTAGTGCAACCACCCTCGAACTCCTTCGAAGAGGTATGGGTGTTTCATCTTTATTTATCTCTTCAGTTTCTGGCTCAGGAAGCCCATAATCCTCAGGGGATTCAATGAGTTCCTTTACTTCATATTTATCTTGACCTCTAAGGAAATCATTCTCCAGAAATTTCACATCTCTAGAAACAAAAACTTTTTGAGTCTCAAGGTCATAGAGTTGGTATCCAATACCATCTCTAACATACCCAATGAAGTAACACTCACGAGAGCGAGATTCTAGCTTACTTGCGTCTACGTTCTTCGCATGGACCAAGCAACCACAAACCCTCAAGTGATTAACACTAGGTTTGGTTCCATACCAGAGCTCATGAGGAGTCTTAGGTACAGATTTGCTAGGAATCTTATTCAGGGTATATATTGCAGTCAGTCTCTACTGCATATCCCCAGAAACTAAGTGGTAAATGTGCTTTGCTCAACATTGAACGAACCATATCCATGATGGTCCTGTTGCGTCTTTCAGCAACACCATTAAGTTGGAGAGTTCCAGGGGGAGTGAGATTGGAAACAATTCCATTCTCTTTAAGGTATTCCTTGAATTCATCTGAGAGGTACTCGCCACCTCGATCAGATCGAATTCGTTTAATCTTCCTATCGGGTTGGTTCTCAACCAAAGCTTTGAATTCTTTGAACTTTTCAAAGGTTTCAGATTTATGACGTAATAGGAAGACAAACCCGTATCGCGAATGGTCATTTATAAACATCAAGTAATATCGATATCCATTTCGAGTCGCGGTACTGAAGGGACCGCATACATCAGTATGTATTAGGTCAATAATACCTTTGCATCTTCTAACCTTGTTACGGAAAGGCATCCTAGTCATTTTATCTTGAATGCAATTCTTGCAAGCAGGTAAAGATTGAACCTGTAGAAAATCTAAAGGTCCATCCTTTGTTAATCTATTGATCTTATCAACAGACAAATGACCAAGCCTTTGATGCCAAATCTCATTCGAAAGATTTTCATCCTCCCTGGATCTTTTAGGGTTTTTATTAGTGGATGTAACATTCATAACACATTTATCAATGCACAATTTATAGAGTCCTCCAGAAGTTAAAATGCCATCCGCAATATATTTATCATAACGATTTATGACTAATTTATTACAGAATAGGAACGAATATCCACTTCTAACTAGCTTAGATACATATATTAAATTCCTTCTGACTTCAGGTACATAAAGACACTCTTTAAGTACTAGGACTCTTCCACTAGATAATGATAGCCGACAAGTCACGACAGCACCTACTGCAACACTTGCATCAGATCCCATCTGGATGACTATCTCCCCTTCTTCAAGTTTTCTAGTTTCCTGAAACAAATGCAACAAATTGCATACATGAACAGAAGCACCAGAATCAACAACCCAACTTCCTTCTCGTCCAACGAGAAAACTGGTTTCAATGATAAAAGTAGATTCCATACCTGTTGGGGCTTTACCTTTGTCGACTGACTTTAGGTAATCCGGGCAATTACGCCTCCAATGCCCCGGCTTTTTTTGCAGTGGTGTCAGACGTCGGTTTTCTTCGACGCCATTAGAGTGGATGCATTGGAAGATGAGCCAACACTTTGTCCCTTCTTCTTTCTCTTCTGGGCCGAGCCCTTCCGAGAACCATGCTTCCGACCGCGCTTCCCTCTGACCTGTGCAACCATTGCACTGCCAGCGGGACCATCTTTCTTCATCACGTCTTCTGCAGACTTTAATGCAGTAAGAAGCCCAGCATTTGTCAACTCCAGCTTGTTCATGTGGAACGACACAACAAAGTTATTGAAAGACTTGGACAATGATAGCAGAATGAAATCAGATTTCATATCTGCATCCATGGTTGCCCCCAGAGTCTTCAGCAACGATAAGTACCCAAACATTTTGAGTACATGTTCACGGACCGAAGTCTCTTCCTGCATCTTGCAGCGAACGAGTTCTTTCATAACGTTGTACCGCTGGGTGCGGTTAATGTCACCAAACACATCTTTCAGATTCTGCATTATCTCCTGGCAAGTACTCATCTCCACATGGTGTTTATGAAGAATATTGGAGAGAAAACCCAAGATGTAGCACCTAACCAAGACATGATCTTCATCATACTTGTCATTGTATGCTTTCTCTTCCTTTGATTTAGGGTTTTCATGCTTGTCTTCCGAGAGCACATAACTTATGCGCTCAGCCGAGAGTACAAGCTCCAAATTACGGATCCAATCCGAGTAATTCGGTTCGGTCAACTGGTTGACCTCCAGAAGCCTGCTCAGTGGGTTCATGGACTTCATTTTCTGAAATTGAGAATGCACTATATTAGAACATATAATCATATATTCAAATTTATGATATTTGATTAGGGTTTTTAAATCAAATTATTCTTGCATTGTCAACTTTGAAAGTTCATTCCCTTAATCACTTTCGAAGTAAGAGGATATACTTACCGCTATATCTTAAGCAAGAATTGGGATCTCCTCTTTATCTTTGTTACATCCCAATAATATGAGAAACTGTAACTCCAATAAAGAGAAGCGGGAACACATTCCGTCTTGCAAGTCCAACTTGCATTTCCCAATTCGGTCTTTAATACCCGGGCCCACCACCCCTAAGGTGATGTTGACCCGTCATTAATTGAACCAACCGTCAACAGGAATAGAACTCGCTATGCACAATCCAATATCGCCCTAATAGTATGAGGATCCGATATTGGGGTCATTACGCATACGGCCTTACTCTTTCGAGAAGTAAAGAGTCCGATCCAGATGCGCTTGCATATAGGAGCTGTCACTTTGTACATGCGTCTCCTATATACAATCTCTGGCAACGGAAACCCTTCGCCTTGATGGGAGACCATGGATGTCACTTATGTGATCCTCCACTTCTTATTCAAATTTAATTAATTATCATGAATCACATTCATATAATTAATTCTTCCAAAGGAATTATCAACTCTATTTATAATAGAGTAATTTTAATTGGACATAATTAATTCAATCATATAAAATTAATTATCTATCCAATTCAATCAATCAACCTTGATTGTTATACTTGAATATATATGGTATTGTTCTCAAAGTACGTATTAATTCGTATTTTAATAATTAGAAAATACAACTTGATTTCTTCAGCATTATCAAGTCCCTACCCGCTGTCATGGCCGGTACCGGCGAGAGTGGTACATACCACATACGTTGCAACCCGCTACCCCAACGATCTTCGACTAGACACCATATCCGCCTCGGGAAAGGATAATGCCAAATAGATCAATTTGTACTTGAGATGATCATCGGTTCTTCAACCGAAATTATACCATATAGTAATAATCAAAATATTTTTTATTATAAGGAAATTTGCTAGACAAATTCCCAATCCTATTCAAGCAAGGAGTTTGATGATTGTGTTTCCAATTTTGATCTAGATCAAATCTAATCAATTTATTGGTTGAGGCCAAGTCAATTAAGGAAATAATCATTTTCCAATATTTCTCAAATATTTTCCATAATTATTTCTTGAAATTAACAATTAGTTTCATTAATTGACAATCACATGGTTCTTGATAAGGACTGTAATTTCAGCAGTGACCCCTACTTACTAAAATTAACATATCTCAATCATTTTAATTCCAAATTAGACAAAATCAATTTTCATAGATTGCTAATTTGATTTAGGACAAAACCCAGGTGATATTTCACACATTTCAAGGCAATTCTAAACAGTAATTAACTCATTAATCATGTTAAGATTTGCAGTTCCCGCAACAGTGCATACATGTTCATTAAAACAACCATATATCGAGCAGACGGAATCCAAATTACGTAAACTCAGATCCTATGGTTTCCTTATTTAATGGGGAACAAAATCCAAGTGTTTAATTCGTGTTTAAACAATTTAAACAGCACCGAATTTATTCACCAAATAGAAGTGCGAAAATCAAATGCGATAAAAACTTTCGCTCCTTCCACGAACCCAAGTCATCCTAGGTTTGCGAATCGTATCCAAAACGTTCGACCTAAGGCTCTGATGCCACTTGAAGGATATGGAAAAAATCCTCAAGCGCATCACGGAAGCGTGATCGTCGTATCGGATACGACGGAGAACGACTAGTCGTACTAGTTGTTCGGTGCAGCGGAATTTAAAAAATTTTCATGCGATGAAAACAAATGATCCAAGAACGATTCTTGGATCGTTTCATCTATAACCACAACAAGTATAATGAAATACCTCTTGAAGCGTGGTTGATCGAGTCTCTACGAAAAGAGACCTCCTGTCTCAAGTCCGATCGTCGGAGAAACGGCTTGCGAGCGCGGGGATGAATCGCGTTGTCCTCGCAATCCAACGAGTTGATCCAAGCATGGTGAACTCCTGATCTCGTCGTACGAGATCGAGCGTCTCCTTCGTGAGTGTAGCACTCCAAGAAGACGGAGAACCGCATAACGTCGAAGCGGCGACGCGGTGGCGTAGGCGACGACGGCTATCTCCCTTAGGGTTTGATGGACGGCCACCAAAGGAGAGGGAAAGAGGGTTGGCGTGTGAGGAGAAAAAGAGAGAGAGATGTGCTACCAAATAGAATGTACAAGAGAGCATAGCATGCCTCTCTATTTAGAGGGTTTTAGGATCCATGGATCTCAATCCATGGGACATATAAAATCAATGGATGAGATTAATTTATGTCAATCCAATGGTCAAGATTGTTGTTGGTAAAAACCAACAACTTATGATTTAATTCAAATATACATCAATCCTAAAATTATTCCAATCAAATAAGGAGAAGATTTTAATGGAGATCATGCCTCCCCAAGTAATAGGGTGGACGGCCACCAATTCCATATAGGACTTGGTAGCCGCCCACCACATACCAAGTGGGGGTAATCTCATGGATTTCCATTAGATTGCATATCTCCTTGAATTTCTCCATTATTTATTCCAACAACTTTTGTTCGGATTTATTCACTAAAAATAATTCACAATTAATTTTGGAAATATTGCAATCTTGACATTGGAAAATTGTGAATCATATTCACAACCCAAAACAAAATATAATTTACATTTTCAATTAATTAGACAATGTGTATCCAATACACATTAATAATTAATCAACAAATATAAATTATAATTAGCTCTCTCTAATACATTATAAATCACATTTATAAGATATTATGAATAATTGGATATTTCTATCCACATTATTCTTATCCATAATAATTAAATCACATTTAATTATATTGGATAAATCCTCATACATCATGGTAATTAAATCATATTTAATTATCAATTTCTCAATGCTTAGATCTTATGGATTTATTCTTGAACCATTCAAGAACAATGCTATTTCTCCTCAGATACTTGGAGATAAGGACATGGCGATTGTATTGTTCCACATACAGTGACTTGGATATTGAGATCATATCTCAAATCCAGATCCCATGGACCTCTCATAGATGCTTGATTAAATCAACACCGTAACCTAATCTTCTTATTGCATCTGAATCTCATTCAGATCAATGTCCAATACATGGACTAAGATTAGGTTACTTCTCTACTGAGAGGAGTCAATAAAACCCAGACCTGTTTCATCACTCCCTCGGAATGGAAGTATCATGGTTATACAATCGTTTATGATCAAATCACCCTCAGGTATTCCCAACATGTACATCTTGCATACTGGAAGACTCATGATCATCCTGAAGATATAGATCACTTTTACACTGTCATCTTCATGGTCTGATCACTAAGTTTCTCAATCTTGATCCTTGGGATATGGTACAGATCATATGCTTTCACAAAGCATATATCTTACCTCCATATCATGTCATGCTTCTAAAGCATGCCGACTATGCATGGAATTTGATCAGTCCCAATACCTTATGAGTGAGCTCATGTCTCCTGATTCACAAGTGAACCTGTATATCCCTTTGAGAGATCGTATTACTCATATGCCCTTACATGTACACCAGCTCGCCGGTGTATAGACCTTGGTTAGGTCATCAACCTATTGGTCTGCCAAATGTACACACTTAGACATATAGTAATACATCTGTCTCTGGTCAGAGGATGTTTGCCTGTGATGTGATAGTATTCATCATAAGTCTTTGGTTATCTCGATCTCGTTAAGTCAACCCATTGACTCAACTAATCTGATACCTCCGAATCACTATTCTCATGCAGAGGACCTGCATCAAGAGGTCGATCAGATATCAGTCTAATGAGAAAGGATTGCCATCTCCTTCTCAGGCTAGAGATCATCACTTGTCAATCATTGATGATGCTTGATGAGTCCTCTATCTAACTCCTTAGATATTCATCCAAGCATCAGCCTCTATGATTCAATCAATGAATCAACAACTGTATGACTATCAAGTTGGCCATGGTACATAACCCATATTGTACAGAGGGACCTTATAGTGCATTCATTCATTCAATATCAGAAAGGGAGTGAAACATAATCAATAACTTTTATTGATAAATCATTTATTACAATAACATTTATTGCAGGAATGGTTCGCCTCGGGCTCACATTGTTAACACCTTCATGTCAAATTCTCAACTAAGGAGCTTCTTCAAATCATCTACGGTACTCTTCTTATTAGCAGCAATCAGAATGTTGTCGATGTACAGTAACCAATAGATGGACTTATTCTCCACCTTGTTGTGATACACAACAATCGTATGGGCTCTTGTTGAATCCATGACCAATTATGACCATCAATCTTCTTGTATAATTTTTTGGGAGACTGCTTAAGCTCATACAAGGACTTATTCAATTTACACACATGGTCTTCCTTGCCCTGAAATGTGAATCCCTCTAGTTGGTTCATGAGAATGCCCACTTCGAGTTCATCATGCAAGAATATTGTTGTCACATCTAACTTCTCCAACTCCAAGTCTCGATGTACTACAAGAGATGGTAGCAACCTGATGGATGTATGTCTTGCAATGGAAGATAAAATTTCATTCAAATCCACACATTTCTTTTGATTGTAACCCTTCACAACTAGGCATGCCTTTTATCTGAAGTTTTCACTGCCTGAGATTCCAGACTTTTTCTTGAAGACCCATTTGCAATAAATGACTTTCCTCCCTTTTGGCACGTTGATCCATGTTTGATTCTTGTGAAGAGATTATATCTCTTCACCCATAGCGGTAATCCATTGCCCAGATTTTGCCCTTATTATAACAACCCTATAAAGGAAAGGTTCAGGAGACTCTGCCTCCTCAGCAACATGTAGTGCAAATACAACCATGTCTTCAAAACTATATCTTTGGGCGGATGTATCTCTGTAGGAATGATCAGTAGCAATACTTGGTTGCCTCTCCTCTGATTAATCAGCTTAAGGTTGTTTAGCATCAACCTTATCTGGAGTGGTGTAACCAACCATGTTGTCACTATTTGGCATTAGTTTGAACTCTACCTATTCATGTATATTATCACATGTCCATGTATCAAAAAACTCACTCCTCAAGTGAAGCATGGAATTCAAATAACATGTAACATTCCTACTAACGACGATTCTACACTTATATGGGGACCAAATTATATACCCCTTAACTTCTGCACCGTAGCTTGTAAACACCCTTTTCTTTGTCCTTGATTCCAATTTTCCTTCATTGATATTATAGTTTACAACACAACCAAATGCATGTATAACAGAATAATCAACATGATTACCAGAGCATACTTCCATGGGTGTCTTGCAGTTAATAGCATATGGGAACTCTGATTCACTAAGTAACAAGATGTATTCAGAGCTTCAGCCCAGAATGCTCTACCAAATTAAGCAATAGAGAGTATGCACCTTGCTCTCTCAAAAAGTTTTATGTTTATTCATTCTGCAACTCCGTTTTGTTGCAGCATATCTTTAACGGTATGGTGTTACGCAACATGCTCCTTGCAGAACTCATTGATTTATGATAAACAAAACACCAACCCATTATTTGTACGCAGATGCTTCACCTTTTTAAAAGTATGCTTCACCACCAAGATCTTCCACTATCTGAAGTTCTGAAATACCTCGCTCCTGGGCTTCATCATATACACCCAAACCATCTTGGAGTAATTGTCAATAATAGACAGAACATATCTGGTGCCTCTCAAATATGGCACTCGAGAAGGGGCCCCAACGAGGGGCATGACTGTAGTCAATCGCCTCCTTTGTCCTATGAATTGCTTTGCTAAACTGCTTCCTATTTTATTTTCCTACCACACAATGCTCACATAACTCTTGCTTGGATCCCTCGAGATCTCTGATGAGACCCCTTTTGATCGAGGATACTCATCCCCATCTGACGCATGTGCTCCAACCGTATATGTCACCAGTCTGTCTCTGATTTCATGACTAGGGATGCCATTACAACAGAATCGGTAACTATAAAGTCTTATGCTTTTGCCCTAGATGACAACTACCACAGATTTGGCAACCTGCATAACTCCACCTTTAGCGTCGTACCTATATCCTTTAGAGTTCAAAAATCCAAGGAACATCGGGTTCTTTCTCATATTGGAACATGGTGAATTTCTGTCACCGTCTCCATGACTCCATTACACACATGATCCTCATAGAATCAATCCCTGCAATTTTGCATGCTGCATCATTCCTCATGATGATGCTTCCACCATCTTTCTTCTCATATGTGCAGAACCATTCTTCATTGGAATTCATATGGTAAGAACAACCTAAATCAATAATCCATGTGTTGGTCACCTTATGATCTGTAAACATGGAGATTAAATCATCTTCAGAATTTACGCCTCCATGAGCTGCTATGGCAATCGTGGCTTTCCCATTCTTCTTTAGTTAGTCCTTCCAATGTCTCGACTCGTAGTAATTACAAATGTCATTAGAATTGTGGCTCTTTGACTTGGACTTGCGCTTTCCAAACTTTGCATAGCCAGAAACACCATGACTCTTTTCATAAGTTGTAACCAAACTTGTAGCGGTAAAAGTCCAATTATCGTTACCCATAAGTCGAAGTTCATGCATATGAAGACTCACACAAACTTCCTCTGGGATTGTCTCTTCTCTTCTTACAATGACTAAACAAAATACTCAAATAATAGAGGAAGAGAGACTAAATCCACTTAAATGGTCTGGTGGCAGTGCAGTGTGCCTGCAACCCAAAAGATGCCAACCTAGTAACATCTCCTAAAAACTACCCTTTCAAACAAAGTTTTATAAAAAAGGGAACTAAGTAATCCTTTGATTTCAGACAAAAAGGAGAGATAAAAAGGATGAGCAAGAACTCTTTAAGATGAGAGGAGAAGTTTACTGGTAATATCGTTTTGAAAATAACAAAAAGGGAAGAAAAGTCTTATTGCGTAACTGAGGTATTAAAAGAAAGGAGAATAAGTTTTACAAAGAAAGATGAAAAGCAGAAATAAAGGAGGTTAATCCTTGGATTTAGATAATAATAAATTTAACTGAAAGTAGCAATAAAAACTTTATAAGTTTTGTCATTAACAAAAGTAGGAGATTGTTAGTGATTTAGATTTTGCTCTGATCTGCAATGTTCTGACGGGGATTCCCTGACACATGCATATCTGGATGAGGAATTGTGTCACCACTGCCTCATACTCTGTTTTAGTCAACAGGTATCCGGAAGGTGGTTTCTTTCAGCCATAGAGAGGAGTTAGGAAGAGGTGCCCTCTCACCCCCTATGTTGTATGTTATCGCAACAGATGTTCTTGCGTGTACGGTAGACCAAGTGCAACGTAATTGAATCATTGTGGGTTACTCAATCGACGACATTGTTATCCCTCTTCTACAGTATGTAGATGATAAAATCATTTTTATTGAGGGCGGGGAGGAGGCTAATGAGATGGCAATCACCCTTGAGATCTTCAAGGAGATGTCTGACATTGTCCTAAACCATAGTACATCTAGTGTGATTGCGTTTGGTCTCTTTGAGGAGGAGACCCATTCTTGTAGTGAGGTGCTTAGCACGGACTGTGGATCTCTGCCCATTCGATAATTGGGTCTGCCTCTAACTCACGTTATTATCAAGTTGTCTGACTAGTTACCCATGATTGAGAAGATAGAGAAAATATTTATCAGGTTGGAAGGCAACAATTCTATCACGGGGTGGGTGTCTGGTATTGGTGAAGGCAGTCCTATCCTCTGTACCAGTTTTCTTCATGTTGTCACGGTTGCTGCCTGCTGGTATTCGAAAGCACATTGAGAAATTGATGCGGTGTTTCCTTTGGAGTAAGTCTAGTTAGGAGGGCTCATGAATACATTTGGTGGACAGGGAGACAGTTATGTTATCGAAACCTGATGGTGGGCTTGGTGTCAAACGTTTGGAGGCTATGAACGAGGCATTAATGCTTAAATGGGTGAGTCGAATCTAGGGAAGAAGCGAAGATATGTGTTGCAAACTGATACGGATCATGTAAGACATCGGCCAACCGGACCTTATGATTCAGTGCCCTAGTGCACAGACCGCTCCATTCTAGAGGGGGATCGTATCGAGATTTCCTTTATTCCACGAACTCTTCCATCTTGTTCTTGGGAATGGCAACTCTTTTGCCGTCTAGACTGATAATTGGACTGGAGAGGGGTATATCTCCAACAAATTTCCTCGTCTCTTTGCTTTGGCGGCAGATCGTGACGCTCGTGTTGCTGATTGTTGGGTGAATGGTAATTGGATGCCTTCTTTCACTATGAATTTCCCTGACAAACGTTTGGAGGAATTCCTTTGCTCCTAGACTCTCTGAGGCAGCATGATAGGTTTGGAGGAATTCCTTGTGCTCCTAGACTCACTGGGTGTGGAAGGGTAATTCTTTTTCGATAAAAAAGGCATACAGTGCAGTTTGCAGGTTTCCACCATCTAGGATCGACAATGTAGTCAAGTACTGCAACCTGATCTGGACGCTCAAACTGTCTAAAAGAATCGGGTTTTTTATGTGTCTGTTCAGAAAGAAGCGTATCATGACAAGAGACTGATGTGCTAGACTCTTTCCGATTATGTTAAACATTTGCCCCGTGTGTCACAGTCAGATTGAAACTATAGATCATCTTTTCTTCCATTGCTCGGTTACTTCACCAATTTAGGGTGACACTTGCTCGAGTTGGATCAACATTCAGAGTTTGGAGTCGTTCTGGAACTCACTGACTGAGGCGAAGACAAACACAGAGAAGAACTACTCTTGCCTTTGGCAGCTATTTGGACCATTTGGTTGGTTAGAAATGGTGTACTTTTTTCCTCACAGTGATTCTACTGTGAAAATATTTTTATTCACTCTAGGACTATCCTTGAGTCCTGACTTTCTGTAAGACTTTCCTGCTGTTGTATTAATTAATATACTGGGGCAGACACCATAGCATGTTTCCCCCTTTTTTGGCCTAAAAAAATACATTAAAGTGATGATATGGAAGGATAAATACAGTAGGTTCATGTTTCCCTTGGTTTGTGGTCACTGGCAGGTGGCTGATCAAGGTGTGTTGACTGAGAACATAAGCAGTTTTGATTGTATGGTTGAATGTGGTCTTCTCCCTCCTTCCTAAGTACACGGATGCATATATAGGTACCACATACATATATAAGTTCTTTCTTGTTAATGGGAGGGTTTATATGCTGGCTAAAGATCCTTTAGTGTGCATGAGTAGAAGAAATCTCATGCTCTTTGAATCTATGTACTTGAAGAACATATTCAGAATATCTAAAGTGGTGCTATGCTTATTGTCAAGTTAGAATAGGATAGAAAATTAGACATCTTAAATTCCTTTGTATGATTAAGTATAGTAATGAATTTATTGTTTACATTGGTTATCTGCTTAAATGTGCTAATTAAACTTTGTTTACCCATTTAACTTTGCTGGTTGCAGTATTATGGACTCTGTTGGGCTATTAGCTCATATGTTTATTATGTAACCTATCTTTGGAGGCTAATTATAAAGCTACCTCCATGATTATTAGCTGGAAGCAAAAATGCAACTTACTACTGGATAAGGCTTTCAAACAGAGTAAAGATAGATCTTCCTTTGCCGCTCAACAATGCAACATGAAAAACAAAGAGGAAGACCCAAGACTAAATGTATTGCAATTTTATTTGTTATATCACGTATAGCTGATAAATTATAAATCAGCCCTTCTATGTAAACTATCTCATGCTATATAATTATGAAATCCGGTGAATAGTATTATTCATGTGTGGATGTATGCCAATTATTCAACTGCATCATTATACCTTTGTTAGACGACCAAGATCTTGAAAGTGAATAAGAGTCGCAGCTTCTGCATCAGGTAACTCGATCAGGTTGCATAGACGAGGGTGTAGCAATATTAATCTTTCAATGTCGTTTGCACCTTAATCGAATGCAAAGAAAAAGCACATAGCATGAATGTCTTATGCTAGTACAGTTGGGGATTATTATATATGCCATAGAATGCACCAAGGTTCAGGAAAGCGGTATGCGTATGCGTTCGGACAGGTCACTGAATAGCCCTTAAGCGGTATGCGGGGGCATATGCGGGGTATATGCGGTTCTACGCGGTTTCTTAATTTTTTATTTAAAAATAAATAAATATATACAAAAGTGACTACAATAGAACTAAATTTATGTATAAATTATGGTCTAACAGAAGATCTAAGAAAAATAACTTTCATATAGAATTCAAAACAATCTCTATCAATCAAATATCAATACTTCAAAAGAACGGTTAGCACACAAAATAAATGACAACAATAATTAAATAAAAAAGTTAGCACACAAAATGCCTCTATTGCTGAATATAATGTCATTTATCTCTGTCGTTATATTTATAACCGATCCTCCATCAAAAGTACCAAACTTTACATATAATATATTGCATTCATAATAACTATTATTGACTAAGTTGGTTTGCTAAATTATTAGTACATTATTCTTTTTCTTCCTTGCGTGTTTACTCCAATCTCGTGGTACAACTACTTTAATGATGGATTTAAATGGTCATGGAATGCTTGGTTGGCATACATGCAAAAGCAAGGAAAACGAGACACAAAACACAATAAAAATGTGGCACAAATTAAAAAATAAAAAAATAATAAATAAATGTATATGCGGCCGCACAGACCGCATATGCGGCTGCACAACCCGCATAAGCGGCCCGCATAAGTGCACAAGGCGCATAATGGGGGGGGGGCTTCATGAAAGCGGGCGCTGAGGGCACCGCATATGCGGCTGCATATGCGACCGCACGGGACGCTTTCGTGAACACTGTAATGAAACGATTAGATATCGTTCATGCTATGAGTATTGTTAGAAGATTCATGAAGAATGCTGTGAGGAGAATTGGCAGGCAATCAAATAGAGTTTTCAGTATCTAAGAGGAACATCTGACATAGGCCCTATTTATGGAAGTGCTTAAGAATGTTTAGTTGATACATACTCATATTCATACTATATTGAAGATGTTGATGAGAGGGGATCAATGAAACAAAAGTTGTTTTATTTTTTGAGAGTTCTATCATTAGTTGGAGGACTACTTTACAACCTTTAGTACTTTTTCTACCATAAACATAGAGTATATGGTGTTGATCAAAGCTGCAAAGGAAGGAACATAATTAAAAGGCTTGATTGGAGCTCTTGATTTACAGTAAGATCATGTTATCTCGTATTGCAATAGTTTTAGAAATAATATGCCTAGCCAAGGATCAAGTACATCATGAGATAATTAAGCATATTGATGCCATGTATTATTTAATCCGTTCAGAGAAGAGGATCAAGGTGAAGAAGGTTATGATAGATGCCCAGTTAATATGTTTATAAAGTTTCTGAGAGCATGCTTGGACTTGCTTAATGGAGGTGAAGGCAACTATGGAGTCTAGCATGTGTTTTTCTATTATCGGAGGATTCATTTCATGGTGAAACTGTTGATATACCTTGGATCCTAACTCATCTATTCATCTCAGGACATTACACATAACACTGGCGGGCGAAGCCCATGTTTAGATGGGGCCTCACTGGTGGGGAAGCCCATATCTAGATGGGGTTCTCACTAATTGATTTATCATTATGGAATTTGTCTGGATATAACTGACTAGGAATTTGTCTAGATCCAAGTTGTGTTGTGATTAAGGGATCCATTTGTATGGGATGCTATATAAATCCCGTTAGTAATATATGATACGACTCTTAATTATTCATTGTAACACCTACTAGGGGTACTTATGTATTTTCTCATATTCTGGACTCTCTAGGGTTTCTAGGGTTTTATCCTATAAAAGGACCCCTAACCCATGGAATAAATCAAGCAATTTCATTCATTCTTTTCTTTACATAGTATCAGAGCCACGGTCTACGCTACAAAAAAAGCGCAAATGGCATGCACAAAGTGGCTTGCATTGGACGAGCACATGTGCTCGCTCCGATTTGGGTGAGCACTTTTAGGACACAAGTACTCATCCAGTACACTCGCCTGTTTGAATTTGGAGGCGCCGGTCGAGCCGCCGCATGTCAAATAATGGGCGAGCACTTGGGGGGACTTGGCTAGTACATAATGTGCTCGCCACTGTCTCTTTACAGAACTGAGCCCCGACTCCAGGGCTCATATTTCTGCCACCTCTTCCCCAAAACTGTGCCTCCGACAATTTTTGAAGGTACTCCACGGTCGCTGACGACCGCTCTCTGCTTCCCTCTTGCTCCATATCGCATTCCTTGAGGTATAACAACTACTCATTTTGATTTTTTTAAATTATGTTGCCTATATGTGGAGAAATCTAAATTTTATATTTTTTGGATATAGATTAATTTTGAACCGATGGATTGTTGATTTAGGATTTTATGTTGTATTTGTATTATGTAATCATTAGTGTGAAGTGTATATATTGAAGATTTGATTCTAGATTAGCAAAGTTTAAACTGATTTGTATTGTACATAAGGTGTTTGATGAAATGCTAAAACCAATTCAGTACTTCTTCTCCACATATGTAAGAATTTTAATCAAGAAATATTAGTTGTATAAATGATAATGATTTGAATTGAAATTAGAGGGTAATGAATGGTCAAGTTATTTCTACATGTTTGATTGATTTATTCATGTTTGTTAATCAGATGCATAGATGTGAATATAAATAGGGTATGTTAATGTGTAGTCATGTTATTGACGAGGGTATGCGAAGGTGTAGTCATGTTTGGTAACAATGAGGTTTGTTGATCGGATGCATAGATGTGGATGTGAGGATGGAATGCATAAATGATATTTTTATTAAAATTAGAGGATGCATAAATAATAATGATGTTCATGCAAGGTATATGAAGAGGGTGATTAGGGTTAACTTATGTAATGTTGTTCAGGGTATGTGAATGTTGGGATATATCTTTGGTGATATGGAGTTAATGTGAAGTTGTGATGACATATATGTATAGATGGGAATTTAAGTGTAAGTATAAGCGTATATGGGGAGAGGGGTGTATACATGCATTGAGGAGGGTGGTTAGACGGGAGAGTGTATTATTAAATTTAAACATAATAATTTTCACGTGTAATTATAAAAAGAAAAGAAAGTTTATTAAATTTAATATTCATTAGAAAAGAATTTACTTCCATTATAAATTTATACAATACCGCTATTTTTGAAATTGACTACGGATACTAAATATAACTTAAAATGGAACTACAATAGAGATCACTAATTATGATGGAAATACAATTCATTATTATTTTTAAAGATATATTAAAATTAAAAATAATTTATAACAATATTTTATAAATATATACTTATATATTATAATTGCAATAATAATAGTACATAATTATAAACTTTAAAATGATGAAGGATCCTTTTAATCTCGAAGTGTAAAATATTATACTCTAATTAATAAATACTAATGATTTAATTTTTTTGGTCTATAAATAAACACCAATGGTTTAATATAGATTTCTATTATGATAAATATAAAGTCATATTTAGAAAACTCAAATTTAACTTTTTTCCGGTCCAATGGTCGTAGATTTTGATGTTTGCAGGTGGAAAAATCTTTTTTTGCAGATACACTTCCAATAATGTCCATTTAAACAATGTATTATGCATTAATTTAGGATCACACTTATCCATATCCCCGTCGTTTTTTTTTTAAAAGAAGTTTGGGTGAACTCCCAAGTTGGGAGTTACCGCCATGTATATTAAAGAATGGATTTTACAATTAGCGCGATGCCCAGGAATTGTAGAGGGCTTTACAATGAATCAATACATTTTCCGAGTAGAACCTGATGCTTTTAAAAATACAGTCATTTCTTCCCTGCCAAATAGCCCACAGTACCGCGAACACTATAGAGATATCATCAGTGGAGCCCGATCCGATCCTCCTGATGGAGTCCCAAAATGCTGTGGCGTCCTCATACCACAGCCACATTAGGTTCAAATCCCGTCAAACCTCCGATGAAGAATGGCATTTGAAGAATATATGCTCGGCATCCTCCTGCTGCGCTTGACATCTATCACAGACGATGTCTTGGGCACCAAAAATGTGTGCCCTTCTCATTTTGTCACAAATACGATCCCCCCGGAAGCACCAAAGGAAAATTTTGACCCTTATAGGTATCTTAGCGGCCCAAACCAACCTTAAATCCTGAGTTAACTCCACCCATGGTACCTCGGTCGAACTGCGCAGGTGGGTGTAGATGTTCTTCGTGGAGAGTTTCATACCTCTCCACGCAAAGTGATCCGAGGACTCCGCCCTCCCATCATGGAGAGTGTCAACAGCCGAAGGCAGCTCAGATAGAAGCTGCAAGAAGGCCTCCATCCATTGCGGCGATAAGTTGTTGATGAAAAGAGGGGCCCAAGTGCCGGTCTCCCCCACTTGAGACAGGGTACAATCACTATCCGCCGCCAACGCGAACAATCTTGGGAATCTGATGCAAAGCTTGCCCTCCCCTGACCAATCATCGTTCCAAAACCGGAAAAGACGCATGTTCCCCACCTTCGGTAAGAAGAAGGATGGGAGAGCCGAGAGGACGCCACGAATGCCGGACCAAAGGGGGGATTCCCACCGGAGCCTAGGGGCCACCAGCTCGCCCCGAACGCCATATATCTTGCGGAGAAGTTTGTGAATGAGGGACAGCGATGAGCCACAAATATGGGCAGCCCATTTACCAATCAGCGCCTTATTCATACATTCCACGTCGCGAATCCCCAAACCGCCATCTTTCTTCCTCTTCGTTAGCTCCTCCCATCCCACAAGGTGGAGTCCCACCCTCTGCTGTTTGCCATCCGACCAGAGGAAAGTTTTCATCATCACCTCCATCTTTTTACACATGCCAGTAGGTAGAATACACGTGGTGAAGAAGAAAATCGGGATCGCGGAAAGAACATGTTTCAACAGTATTAATTTTCCACCCCTGGACAAGCAGGACGCCTTCCAGCCAGCCATCTTCTGCTCCATCTTAACCATGGGTCTGCTCCATATCCCCATCATTAACCAACCAAATATACGTAAATGCCCGATTAACATAAATGAATAAATATTTTAAGATCATTTTATAGTCTCATTTGTAGCACATACAAATGTGACTAAGGGGGTCCTTAAGGATTCAAACTTACTATAAGGAAATCATTGTCACGTGTTATTGTTTGTTTCTGATGGAAATTCGACCGCATAACCCCTTCCTCTTCGGTATACCAAACAAATCATAATATACTATCAAAATAGTCACTGAGGTGATTGTTATTGTGATTGATTTTTGAGGTATATCGGAGAGGTGCGGGGTTATACTGCCGAATTTTCCTCAGAAATAATTAAGCATGTGACAACAATCATCTTATAGTAAGTTTGAATTCTTATGGACGGGCTTAAGTGATAACATATTTAACATACTTCTCTTCTCATCTCCTGGAATAAATATAATAGGTTTAGGCCAACGATGGGTTAGGGTTTAGGCTTTCTAGGTATTTTCTCTGAGCTTAAGCTGAAGTTAAATCTTCTCCTCTCATTTGACCGTATGAACTGTTACATTCAGGTGATATTGATGGCTAATAGAGAGTGGATGTACACGTGTGTAGTAGATGGATGTGTTATACAAACCTTTCAAAGAGGTGTTCAAGACAATAACAACAACAAAGCCTTTTCCCACAATTAAGTAAAAGAGGTGTTCAAGAATTTGTGGAATTTTCTTACGCACAAGGTTCTCGTGTTGTGGATTCAGATGATACTATCTTGTGTCTGTGTCAAAAGTGTCATTTAATGAAGAAGAGATCTAAGGATGAAACTCAGTTGCATCTTTATAAAAATGATTTCATAAAAGGATATCAAATTTGGTGGAGGCACGGTGAGGTCTTCGAGGACACGATGAATGAGTCAAATGAAGCAGACAATATTAACATATTCGTAGATATGGTTATGGACGTTGTGGGTCCTGATTTTCACATTACTTGTCCTAATGATGAGGAACCATATGGTGTTGCAGACTTCTATGAGTTGTTGAAAAAGGCAGAAGATCCATTGTGGTTGGGTTGTAAGAAATTCAAAGCTCTCTGCAGTTTCAGAACTTATATTGATGAAGATGGAGTATAAGATAACTGATCGTAATTTTGATGTCATGCTTAAAATTATCAAGAAAATGTTACTCGGAGATGCTGAATTCCCTGAAAATTATTATAAAACCAAGAAGATGATGCAGAAGATGGGTTTAGCTGAAGCTAAGATAGACTCTGTTGAGCCAATATTTCAGGAATCAAGTAAGAGTGGGACAAAAATCTCAAGAAAGGTTTTACGTTATTTCTCGTTGACTCCGAGATTGAAACGATTATATTATTTTAAAGAAACGGAGAAAAATATGATATGGCATGCAGAACATAATGTTGAAGAGTACATGAAGGATCATATGTTCAATACTAGACAATTGCGAGGAAATAACACCATATATTCAGTATATCTATGTATTACTTTTTTTAAACATATGTAAATTCCTTTCTCCTTATCTTTAATGGTTTTTCCTTTATCTTTAATGGTTCTTGTATTCATTTTAGGGAAATTATCGAAGAAAATCCTATATATTCAGATGATGAAGTTGTGAGCATCTATAGGAATCAATTTTCGGAATGGTTTAAGAATCGAACAAAACAATTAGACGGTAGTGATTATAATACATGGATATTAAAATATTTACAGAAAGTCCGATTTATAAGGCCAGATTTTACAACTGTTGTTGGAGTAATGGTTATCGATTTCATACCTTTAATTTTGGTAGACATTTAACAACTCAGAATCAAGGAGTGATGGTTTGTGGATCTTGTTACAAGGAAGATCATTTGAATTACTATGAAATATTAAAGGAGATAATAAAAGTAGAATACATTATTCCAGGCTTAAATAAAGCTAGTTCTTTTTTTGTGTGACTGGTACGAACCCAATGGAGGCGTAGTGATCGATAAGAGGAATAACATTGTCGATGCGATACCAAAAAATCTTATAAGCAGATTTGAACCCTTCGTTCTAGCTTCTCAAGTGGACAAATTTTGTTATCTTTCACAAGTATCAAAGAAGAGAAAGAGCGTCGAATCTTTCAGTGTCGTGAAGATAAATTCTTGATGTTATATTTCTAATGAAGATACTAATCTCGAAGATGTTATAGACGAAGCCTTTACACCTACTCATGAGAGAATAAATGTAGCAAAAATAGGCCCAATCATCGAATTGATTCGATTGGTGGATAATGACGTATTATGTGCTGACCTACAAGATGATGTAGACACCACAAATGATGAGTCATATAATTCAGAAGTCAATAAAATATGTTATAATTCACCTGAATCAAAAGACAAAGATTAACTGTAAGTTTTAGTAAAATATTCTACTATAATCAATAAAAATGTTCATTAATAACTTTGGAATTAACTATTATATTATCATTACAGTCATGACAAGTTTTGGACGTGGCGGCTTTCATGGATCTCAGTGACGCGTCCATCCTCCTTAGACTCACCTTCTTCCAGTAGGAAGCCAACCCCGTCTGTTGCTTTAGAGTCACTTCCTAACGAGTCTCGACAGGTCATAGCCTATTGCGAGTCTCTTGGTTATCCTCCCCCTCCCTTTTATGGAGGCGTATGTGGAGAGCCATCTTCCGCTTCCACTCCTGCTGTATGCCTGGTCTCGTTACCTGTACGGACCTCGATAAATTCTAATTCACCTTCTTCTGGATGTTCGAACACCCATATGCCTTTATCCACTCGAGGTGGGCAGACTTCGAAGTCATATCCTTTATTGGAGGTTACTGCAGATGGGAGGTACGCTTTTTATAATTTTCTCATTTTAACTTTCATATAAATATATATATATATATTATTTGAAAAATTTACAAAACTCTGCAGGGATTTTTTGAATAGCAACAGGGTGGCTAAGGATATAACCAACATAGTCAAGACACATTTGACTAGCATGCAATTTTGATGGTATCACATTGTTTGAGATGTTTCTGGTAAGAATAATTTTTAGCGAATTCATTGAAATTTGTTGCAACTTTTTTATCTAATATTTTGCAATACTTTTCAGATTAGGTATCGTTTAATTCCTGGTCTGGGGAACGGGGCTTATCATCGAGCCTTTATTTATTTGGTGGAGAAGATGATGAGCGATACTTTTTTCAAAGTAAGGAGATACTCGCATGCGAAGACGAGATGCGAGGAGATGAATTTTGAGGAGATGAAGAGGTTCTCACAAAGAAGGTGTACAGAGGAAAAGTTTTGTATTACCTCTATAGTTTATAATGTAATTTTTAAAATAATTAACATTCATAACATATTTGTTGCAGGTGGGTGGGTTTTTGTGATGCATGCATTGCAGAGGCTGAGTTTGGAAGGAAATCGACGGCGAGAAGGACAAGCAGCAAAAAACAGAGGACCAAATCGACCACTGGCTCTAAAAGTCACAATCAGATTAGAGCGGAGCTAGTAATTTCTTTTAAAATTTAGATTTTAAACACTAACTTATTATAATCCCATCCTGTTATTATTTTTTATATTTATTTTCCAGGCGACTAGGCGAGTTGGAAAGAGAGCCCTCGTTTCAGGAGTGATGGTAGGTCCCACATGAGTGGGAAAGAGTAAGAGTCTCAATGGTCCACTCCTGAAGTAGGAGAAGTATTGGTTAATTTTTATTTATAAGCAATTTGAAATATATATTATAATTAATTCTTTTCTTTTTTTAACTTGTATTTCAGGATCGTTATTTGGTACTATCTGCAGAAAAATGCGGTGGGGATCCTAATTAGAACAACCACCATTTGATAAAGCAATTTGGAAACAAGTATAGATAAATATTATTTTGATATATTCATTTTTTAATTATATATGCATGGGGAGAGGATGAGGAAGCGCTTGGTTGCGGAGGGTGGGGGCTAGATCAGAATCTGCAACCAAATCTTCGGAAGGGGAGGTGCAGAGAGAGTAAGGCGGCCGTGCGAAGTCAGTGGGAGATCGAGGGTGCGTCGGAGACAGAGCTTCGTCAATCCTTTGGGTAGAGGATGCTACCGTTGCGGATCTTTGAGGCACTGGGCTCGGCAATGCCGCGAGCCAATCCGCTGCTTCCATTGTCGAGGTTTCTCTCACAGGAGCAGAGCATGTCCGGAAAGGTTGCGGTCAAATAGGCCGCTGGTGCTGGTGGAGGAAGGTTGCAGGCAGGACGCGTTGTTCAAGGGCACGTCGGACGTGGGCCTCGTTTCGACAGTGTTGTTTCGAGGTGACGTTATGCAAATAGCCCCGGGAGGGTGATAGCCAGATGATTGAAAGGAATGGAGGAAAAGGAGCTGATGAGGTGGTCGCATGAAGGGTGGACACAACTTCTTTGGCGCAGGCCAAAGACGGCGGATGGAGTTCATATCCCAACTCGGCTAGAACGTATGATCGTCAGAGGTATCCCATTTTCTCATCGGGAGCCGCGATGACTGCGCATCATACTGAGCAAGCATTTGGACGTTGTGGAGGAGGAGTCTACGGAGTTGCGTCCGGGGGAGCCACCTGACCCCATTTTCAGAGTGCGGAACTTTTCCTCAACAGGGCTAGGCCAAAAAAAGTAAGCGATTACGGGGACGATACTGCATGTGGACATCGTTTCAGCGGAACGGAGCGACTTTGCTCGGAAGGAGCGCTTTAGAGGGGATCAGCGGGAGCGGGAGGCCCTGGTGGTAATGCCAGCGAGAGGGGCGGTAGCTCCTCCGGAAGGGCGGCCAAGCTCGGCGGAAGGCAAAGCGGGCACCCCTGTGGAAGGAGGAGCATCGATCGGGGCAGAAGGCGGAAGGGCGCTCACGCAGGAAGGTGGAGCGGTGTACGTGGTTCGGGGGACCCCTCGTTTCCCAGGGGTTATCCGCTTCGGGAATATCTGCTTCGCTCAGCCTCTTGATGTTCGGACCCCCAGGTCGGTTCGGCTACCACCTCGTAACGCTGGAGCTGGGGAATTCGTTATGGCATGTCGAGCGAATGAACCACATATGACTTTATCGGACTTGGGTCCGAACCATGCGAATCTGCAGGGAAAGAAAGCAACTACCGGTCGGGTTTTGGAGCGGCGCGCTCGGGCAGGGGTGGAATCTTCCTCAACCTGAGTGCTGAGTCTGGGAGGTCATACCTGAGGCCCGCCAGTCCGTTGGCTTTCGAGTGGGGATTGAGGCTATTCCTATCACGATCTCCATCGAAGATTCGGAATTCAACTCGAATAGGAGGCACTCGGAGCAAGCGGTTCGACCGCAGTCAGTGGAGAAGGGAGGGGGGAGCAGGGGTTTATGTCGGCTTGGGCTACGGGTGAGGAGGTGCAGCTTGGGGCTGGGGAGCTGGATAGGGGAAGGAAGTCGGAGGAAAAAGATAGAAGAGATCAAGGTGAGCAAGTGCATCGGGAGGACATGCGAGAAGATGTAATACGCGTTTTGTACACTATGCCTTTGAATGTTATCAAGTGTTGTTTGAAGGAAATATTGGATTGATAGTGTTCCCACTTTACAGATACCATAGTCAATAGATTCGCCTTGATGCAATTATTTCATTTGAAACTTGTTGTGTTTATATCAGAGACCATCTTGTATAAAAATGGACTTCAAAAGGTTCTCTGAATTGTGTAGCACCTCAAAACATAGTACCACATCTAGTAATCTGGAATTTTGGTAGTACCTTATAAGTAGTAGAAGCCACTACTTGCATAATACCCATAATATTATAGATTTATACTCATTAGCCATAATCACATCATTAAGACTAATTAAGCACGATTAGTGCTAATTACCCGTCATTAGTGATAATTAAGCGTCATTAGCATAGATTTACACTCATTAGCCATAATCACATCATTAAGACTAATTAAGCATGATTAGAGCTAATTACCCGTCATTAGTGATAATTAAGCGTCATTAGCATAGATTTATACTCATTAGCCATAATCACATCATTAAGATTAATTAAGTATGATTAGTGCTAATTACCCGTCATTAGTGATAATTAAGCATCATTAGCAAAAGTAGGACACATGGAGAGGAAATCATGGGACACGTGTCGTTATATAGTCATGACAAGTGTCAAAAACTCATTAGTGCCATGTGTCATTATCCTAAGACTAGCACGTGTCATAGTAAAGCCACACCTTGCTTGGGCAACAAGTTATCTCGTGGATAAAGCCACACCTTGCTTGGGCAACAAGTTATCTCGTGGATAAAGCCACACCTTGCTTGGGCAACAAGTTATATCATGGATAAGCCATGTGTCGTCATACATGGAAGAAAGGCAACATGTGGCTTAGAGTCACCCTTACATGTTGACACATGTCACACATGTAAAGGGGGTGGAGGCCTATAAATACCCATGACCCCCCATAGTCCTCACTTCATCCCACGCCCATCTCTCCACCTAAGAGCCGCAAGGCCGCCGAAGTTGCGGGAGGAGCACGAGAGGAGCCACGGCGAAGCCCTGTCGGTGATCGAGAGCGTTTTTAAAGCCGTAATGAAGTTCTGTCCGCATCGAGCCGTAGTATTCAATCTAAGATGGCTTTAGGGGGGGATTTCACTAAAGAAGGTGTTTTGGACTCAAGCTAGATAGCGTTCAGGTGAGGGATTCTCAAGCGCTATTTTAAAGCACTAGTCTTAGCTTTTATGCATGTTTTATGATAACAAGTATGCAATCGCGTTTTCTTGAGCTTTTACGCATGAATTACAAGTACCATACATTGGATATGAAATCAGGGCTTTAGAACGTATTTCAGACGTCGTTTCATATGTTTTATCATGATAGCACGTTTTTAAGCATTTCGTTCTTTGTGGAATACGAATCGTAAGTTTCACTACCTAGATTCAAGTTTTTTTTATATAAGAAATATGTTGTGTGCAGTTACTATGCAATATGAATCGGATTTCAAGTTCTTAATGGTTTTAGTTGTCAGAATATGCATGATATGTTAAGATTGTTTTATGTTCATGATTTAGCTATTATGAGCTTGAAATAGCAAAAGCATGGTTTATTAGTGGCAAGAAAAGAATCAGAATCAGAAGATAAGCACCACAGTAGCTCTTTTATACAAATCATGAACTAGCCATTAGATATGGTGATGTCATTAGATATGACCCTGAAACCGCCATTAGATATGGCAAAACCATTAGATATGGTATCAAGAGGACTTTGGGTCCGCATTCTGTATACATATAGGCTTTGGGCCGTATGCAGGGTGTTTTTGGTCTTTGGGACCGTCTGCGCGTATGACTTAGCTTTGTTTCAGCGTTCATGAGTCAATAAATTAGCCACAGTGGTGATTAGTATAAACAACTTGATAGTAATGATTATGTTTTAGTTTATCTGCTTTTGAAGTGATTTCAGCGTTTAATTGCAAAACTAGCATGCTGTTATATGTAATTTCTGTCATAAAGTTCTTTCAAGCTATTTCACAGTTTTCAGCATAAATTCTTGTCATGATGCTCATATTTCAGATTTTTAGCTATATGTAAAAAGCTTGAGATCCTTTCACTGGGTCTAAGCTCATAAATGGGTTTAGACTCATCCCGTTATATTATATTATGTACAGATCAGCAGAATCACGACTAGCAGGGGAAAGGACCGCCTATACACTAGGAGGAGGTGGCTTTTGCTTTATCTGTGTTATTGTAAGAATTTGTAATAGATAGAACTTGTGTAATACACTTTTTGGTGTTGTGAACTTGAAATACAAAGATGTTATGTTTTTTGAGATTGCCACATGTTACTTGAGGAAAAAGAAGAAGAAAGATCTCTGTCGCGGTACGTCCTGGTTAGCGGGACGGGTCGTGACAAATTGTGGTATCAGAGCAAAGGTTTTAGGACCTTGAGCAAGAATTATATTCGGAGTTGACCAATAAGTATTGGAAGATAATTTAGTTATCATAATTTGATATGGACTTAGAAGAAAGATGATGTTATAAGTCTTGAGGATATCTTGGAGGATTTATTTTGATGAAGGATCTAATTGAGGTTTTATTTAGGAAACACTAGCAGTAGAGCAGCCACTTGCGACCACCCAAGGCCCTAGTCTGGAAAATGATAATTACAACAATGTGTATGATTCATTGACCTTAATAACTCAAACACTAGGAGGTATGGCTACCCAGTTTGTTAAAAGACATGAATTAGAGCACCGGTTACCATTAGGACATATAAAGTAATAGGGAGCAGAACCATTTGTAGGAGACACTGACCCAAAGAAATAAAGAAGACTAAACAGAGTTACTGTCCGTAATAACTATCCTCTGCCCAGAATAGATGATTTATTTGATCAATTACAAGGGGCTTCTGTGTTTTCTAAGATTGATTTGAAATCCTATCATCAATTAAGATTAGAGAAGAAGATGTTCCTAAAACTGTATTCTGAACTTGATATGGGCATTATAAATTCTTGGTAATGCCTTTTGGATTGACAAATGCCCCAGCTGTGATTATGGACTTGATGAATAGGGTTTTTCCGTCCATATCCGGATAAGTTCGTAATCGTATTTATTGATGATATTCTAGTATATTCTAAAACAGGGGAAGAACATAGAGAACACTTGAGAATTGTACTTCAAACTCTGAAGGAACACCGATTATATGCAAAGTTTGATAAATGTGAGTTTTGGTTGAGGAATGTTGCATTTCTAGGCCATGTTATATCTAGAGAAGGTATAACAGTAGATCCATCAAAAATAGAAGCGGTTCTTAGATGGGAACGACCGATAAATGCATCAGAAATCCGAAGTTTCCTTGGATTAGCTGGGTATTATCGAAGATTTGTTGAAAACTTTTCTAGAATTGCCGCACCATTGACAAGATTAACTAGGAAGAATGTGAAGTATAGTTGGAACGAAGAATGCGAGAAGAGTTTTAAGGAACTCAAGAATCGTCTCACCTCAGCACCTATACTTAGCCTTCCAACAGGGAAAGGTAATTATGTAATCTATAGCGATGCCTCAAGACAAGGGCTGGGATGCGTCTTAATGCATATTGATATGGTGATTGCTTATGCTTCTAGACAGCTAAAACAACATGAGTTAAATTACCCAACTCATGATCTTGAGTTAGATGCTATAGTATTTGCCTTAAAGATCTGGAGACACTACCTTTATAGATAAACTTGTCGAATCTTTACGGATCACAAGAGTTTGAAATATATTTTCTCTCAGAAAGAGTTGAATTTAAGGCAAAGAAGATGGTTACAACTAATCAAAGATTATGATTGTTCCATAGAATATCATCCGGGGAAAGCCACTGTCGTAGCTGATGCTCTCAGTAGAAAGTCTAATAGTCAGCTATCTCACTTAAAAGGAGAATATTATCAGTTGAAAGAGTTACGTGCAAAATTAACCATGAATAGCGGTGGAGCCTTATTAGCATCCTTACAAGTGAGACCCATATTATATGACAAAATTAAGGAGGCACAAGTCCATGATTCTGAAATCATTAGAATGATTGAGAAGATTAAGGAAGGAGATGAAGCCGGGTATAAAATAGATGGTCAAGGGGTCTTATTCTTTAAAAGAAGATTGTGTGTTCCAAAGAATCTAATATAAAGTCTGAGATTCTGGAGGAGGCACATAAATCTATATATACTATGCACCCAGGAAGCACTAAGATGTATAGAACACTTAAAAGATATTATTGGTGGTCTATCATGAAGAGAGAGATTGCAGAGTATGTTTCTAGATGTCCTATATGCCAACAAACAAAACCGGAGCGTTTGAAACCTGTAGGGACTTTACAGCCACTTCTAATACCAGAATGGAAATGGGAACATATTACTATGGATTTTGTTACAGGATTTCCAAGAACCCGTCGAGGTCACGATGCAATATGGGTCATAGTGGACAGATTAACTAAGTCTGTACATTTCATAGCCATTAACATGACATACAGTTTAGACCATTTGGGAAAGATCTTTGTTAATGAGATAGTTAGCCGTCATGTGGCTCCTGTGTCAATTGTTTCTGATAGATCCACGGTTCACTTCTAAGCTTTGGCCAAGCTTACATAAAGCTATGGGAACAAAATTAGCTTTTAGTACAGCGTTTCATCCTCAAACAGACGGCCAAGCAGAATGTACTATCCATACTCTAGAAGACATGCTTAGAGCTTGTGCACTGAGCTTTAAAGAAAGCTGGGATGAACATCTCTCACTTATTGAGTTTGCATACAATAACAACTATCATACTAGTATTGGGATGGCACCTTATGAAGCATTGTATGGAAGACCATGTAGAACACCTATCTGTTGGAGTAAGGTTGGAGAACAAAAATTGGTTCAACCTGAACTAATACAAAGCACAAAAGAAAAATTTGAGGAAATCAAGAGATGCTTGAAGGCAGCGCAAAGTAGACAGAAAAGTTATGCAGATAAGTGAAGAAGAGACTTAGAATTTCAAGTGGGAGACCATGTGTTTCTGAAAGCATCTCCATGGAAAGGCCTAATCGGATTTGGGAAGAAAGGAAAAATAAGCCCAAAATACATTGGCCCTTACGAGATCATAGAGAGAATCGGAAGTGTAGCATATCGTCTTCGACTTCCAGCTGAACTGGCAAGGATACATGATGTCTTTCATGTCTCCACACTTCGAAAGTTTATTCCCGATCCAACTCATATGATACAACCCCAAGATATTCAATTGAAGGAACATCTATCATACGAGGAGGTTCCTGTGGAAATTCTAGATTATAAAGTTCAAGAGCTTCGTACAAAGAAGATTCCTTTAGTTAAAGTTTTATGGAGGAGTCACAGAATAGAAGAAGCCACATGGGAATGAGAGGAAGAAATGAGATCTCAATATCCCCACTTATTTTCAATCTAGCAAAGGTACTTAAATTTCGAGGACGAAATTTATTGCAACTAGGGGAGAATTGTAATACGCGTTTTGTACACTATGCCTTTGAATGTTATCAAGTGTTGTTTGAAGGAAATATTGGATTGATAGTGTTCCCACTTTACAGATACCATAGTCAATAGATTTGCCTTGATGCAATTATTTCATTTGAAACTTGTTGTGTTTATATCAGAGACCATCTTGTATAAAAATGGACTTCAAAAGGTTCTCTGAATTGTGTAGCACCTCAAAACATAGTACCACATCTAGTAATCTGGAATTTTGGTAGTACCTTATAAGTAGTAGAAGCCACTACTTGCATAATACCCATAATATTATAGATTTATACTCATTAGCCATAATCACATCATTAAGACTAATTAAGCACGATTAGTGCTAATTACCCGTCATTAGTGATAATTAAGCGTCATTAGCATAGATTTACACTCATTAGCCATAATCACATCATTAAGACTAATTAAGCATGATTAGAGCTAATTACCCGTCATTAGTGATAATTAAGCGTCATTAGCATAGATTTATACTCATTAGCCATAATCACATCATTAAGATTAATTAAGTATGATTAGTGCTAATTACCCGTCATTAGTGATAATTAAGCATCATTAGCAAAAGTAGGACACATGGAGAGGAAATCATGGGACACGTGTCGTTATATAGTCATGACAAGTGTCAAAAACTCATTAGTGCCATGTGTCATTATCCTAAGACTAGCACGTGTCATAGTAAAGCCACACCTTGCTTGGGCAACAAGTTATCTCGTGGATAAAGCCACACCTTGCTTGGGCAACAAGTTATCTCGTGGATAAAGCCACACCTTGCTTGGGCAACAAGTTATATCATGGATAAGCCATGTGCCATGCCATGTGTCGTCATACATGGAAGAAAGGCAACATGTGGCTTAGAGTCACCCTTACATGTTGACACATGTCACACATGTAAAGGGGGTGGAGGCCTATAAATACCCATGACCCCCCATAGTCCTCCTCACTTCATCCCACGCCCATCTCTCCACCTAAGAGCCGCAAGGCCGCCGAAGTTGCGGGAGGAGCACGAGAGGAGCCACGGCGAAGCCCTGTCGGTGATCGAGAGCGTTTTTAAAGCCGTAATGAAGTTCTGTCCGCATCGAGCCGTAGTATTCAATCTAAGATGGCTTTAGGGGGGGATTTCACTAAAGAAGGTGTTTTGGACTCAAGCTAGATAGCGTTCAGGTGAGGGATTCTCAAGCGCTATTTTAAAGCACTAGTCTTAGCTTTTATGCATGTTTTATGATAACAAGTATGCAATCGCGTTTTCTTGAGCTTTTACGCATGAATTACAAGTTCCATACATTGGATATGAAATCAGGGCTTTAGAACGTATTTCAGACGTCGTTTCATATGTTTTATCATGATAGCACGTTTTTAAGCATTTCGTTCTTTGTGGAATACGAATCGTAAGTTTCACTACCTAGATTCAAGTTTTTTTATATAAGAAATATGTTGTGTGCAGTTACTATGCAATATGAATCGGATTTCAAGTTCTTAATGGTTTTAGTTGTCAGAATATGCATGATATGTTAAGATTGTTTTATGTTCATGATTTAGCTATTATGAGCTTGAAATAGCAAAAGCATGGTTTATTAGTGGCAAGAAAAGAATCAGAATCAGAAGATAAGCACCACAGTAGCTCTTTTATACAAATCATGAACTAGCCATTAGATATGGTGATGTCATTAGATATGACCCTGAAACCGCCATTAGATATGGCAAAACCATTAGATATGGTATCAAGAGGACTTTGGGTCCGCATTCTGTATACATATAGGCTTTGGGCCGTATGCAGGGTGTTTTTGGTCTTTGGGACCGTCTGCGCGTATGACTTAGCTTTGTTTCAGCGTTCATGAGTCAATAAATTAGCCACAGTGGTGATTAGTATAAACAGCTTGATAGTAATGATTATGTTTTAGTTTATCTGCTTTTGAAGTGATTTCAGCGTTTAATTGCAAAACTAGCATGCTGTTATATGTAATTTCTGTCATAAAGTTCTTTCAAGCTATTTCACAGTTTTCAGCATAAATTCTTGTCATGATGCTCATATTTCAGATTTTTAGCTATATGTAAAAAGCTTGAGATCCTTTCACTGGGTCTAAGCTCATAAATGGGTTTAGACTCATCCCGTTATATTATATTATGTACAGATCAGCAGAATCACGACTAGCAGGGGAAAGGACCGCCTATACACTAGGAGGAGGTGGCTTTTGCTTTATCTGTGTTATTGTAAGAATTTGTAATAGATAGAACTTGTGTAATACACTTTTTGGTGTTGTGAACTTGAAATACAAAGATGTTATGTTTTTTGAGATTGCCACATGTTACTTGAGGAAAAAGAAGAAGAAAGATCTCTGTCGCGGTACGTCCTGGTTAGCGGGACGGGTCGTGACAGAAGAAGCCGAGGGGCAGGGGGTCTGAGGGTTGGCGAGGAGGAGGCTGGTGGGAGTGTTTGTCTGCAGGGTGTCGATCCTTCTCCATCGAGTGCGGAAGGAGGGTGGGGTAAATTTGGTGCATGCTATGTCAGAAGATCAAACGGGAAAGAACGAAGGAGGCAACGAAGAGCAGCGTTGCTTGAATCGTCAGAGCAGGAGGATGCGTCTCAGGGGAAACTTCAACCGGAGCCGGTTCCGGTGCAGCTGGGCTCAAACCGCTTCCAAACGTTGGATCGTTCCGTGGCTCACCGCCTCAGCCTCATCCCGCCCAAGAAGGTGTTTGGTACCTCATGTCTTTGAAGGTACTGTCATGGAACGTTAGGGGGTTAGGACGAGGTGAGAAGAGACGGAGAGTGAGCAATCTTGTTGCGGAGTCGGCCGTAAAAATTTTCATCCTCCAGGATACGAAACTCTCTTCGGGGTTGGGGGAGGTTCGCAGAGAGCTGGATGGGGGCGGGAAGTTCGTGATGGCATCGCTGGATTCTCAAGGTGCGGCGGGAGGTTTGTTGTCCTCTTGGAACAAGGACGCCTTCGACATCCTCGATGAGAAGAGGTCGCTCTTTTGTCTATCAATTTTGCTGAGACGGAAGAAGGATGTCCTTCAAAATTTGGATCACAAACATCATCGGCCTGAATGGCATGGAGAGGGGGTCCCTGGCAGCAGATCTGGAACAGTTGGGTGAAGCCTTTGCGGGAGCGGTTTAGCTAGTGGGAGGCGATTTGAATGTGACTTTACTGCCTGATGATCGCCCGCAAGGGGGTGGAGGCGGAGACCCAGGCTCGGAGGAACTGCGGGGGGTTCTGCACTCGTTGGGAATGAGTTTAATTGATGCGGCTAGCTGTGCGTACACGTGGCGGAATGTTAGATCGCGATCTAGGTTGGACGGTTCCTCCTATCTGTGGAGGGGGCTGAAATATTTCCGCTCTCGAGAGCGTGGGCGCTGCCGCGGTCGCATTCAGACCACATGCCAATTCTGTCGTTGTCTGAGGAAGAAGGGAGATCCAAATTTTTCTTCCGCTTTGAGAAGAGCTGGCTCTTGGAGGAAGGTTTCAGGCAGGCGGTGGAGACCCACTGGAGAGGGCGCACGTCGGAGGGCTCGGCAGTGGCGAGAATGGCAACAAAGCTCCAATCCTTGAAGGAGTTCCTTTCAAAATTCGGTAGGGAGCTGAAGACAAAGTGGCAGGCTAAACGGGCAGAGGTAGAGACGGAGGTAACCAGGCTAGACGGTGTAGACGACAACAGAGGGTTGCAGCAGGAGGAGTTCAAAAGAAGGCAAGAGCTGTTGGAAGAGCTTTTAAGGGAAGATAAAAAGGACGAAATTCAATGGCGACAAAGATCCAGACAGAGGTGGCTCAAAGAGGGGGACGCCAACATGGCATTTTTCACCGCGTGGCCTCTGGGCATCGGAGAAGAAACTACATCCATGATCTAGATGTTAATGGGGTTCGGGTTTCGGGAGAGACCGCGATTGGGGGTGCGTTGAGGGGCCATTTCGTGCAAGCTTCAAGGAGAAGGAGAGGTGTTGGCTGGGGATGGATGGAGACGGGTGTGTCGTCCTTGTCGTCGGAACAGTCGGATGGCCTGCTAACCCCATTTTTGGAGGAGTTAAGAATTGCGGTTTGGGAGCTGAACTCGGCTGGAGCCCCCGGCCCGGACGGTTTTCCGGTTTGCTTTTACTGGGAGTTTTGGGAGATGTTAAAGGGAGAACTCTTGGAGATGATGAACGAGTTCAGAGAGGGGATTAGCGAATTCGAGAAGATCAACAGGGCGCTGCTTTTCCTTCTTCCGAAAAAGGAAACACCGGGAAGGATTGATGACTACAAGCCCATCGCGCTCTCCAACGCCGTATATCTCAGTCGCGAAGGTACTGGCGAACAGGCTGAGGGTGGTGATGGGTTCGGTGATACTTCAGGAGCAGTCAGCATTCATTCTGGGGAGACAGATGGCAGATGGTTTGGTCATGGCGTCGGAGATCTGCCTGGACTGGAAGCGGACGAAGACAAGAGGGGTGATATAGAAAATTGACTTTGCTAAGGCCTACGACTGCGTGGATTGGAAGTTCCTTTGGATGTCTTTGAGAAGGAGAGGGTTCCTTGAGACCTGGATATGCTGGATGAAGCGATGCGTAACCACCTCCTCCTACTCTGTTTTAGTTAATGGCAGGCCCGAAGGGGGATTTTTTCAACCACAAAGAGGAGTGAGGCAGGGTTGCCCGTTGGCACCACTGCTGTTTGTTTTAGTTGCGGATGCGTTGGGAGTCTTATTTAAGCAGGCGGTCGATTTGGGGTGGAGTGAGGGCTACAGGAGGGGGGAAATCTCTATCCCCCTGTTGCAGTATGCTGACAACACGATCCTGCTATTGGGAGGAACGAAGGTCCAAAATGCAAACGCGGTGCACTTGGTTGAGATTTTTGGATCACTGTCCGATCTCGAAATCAACAAGCATAAGTCCTCGGTGATCACTTTTGAGATGTCTGAGGTGGAGAGGCGTGCTCTTGCCAACCGGACTGAGTGCCCCTTGGGGGATCTCCCTATTACTTATCCGGGTATGCCGCTGGTAGCGGGAAAACTGAGGAAGATGGACTGGGACGGACTGATACAGAAAATTGAGCAGAGATTAGCCGGGTGGAAGGTTGTCGCCCTCTCCAGGGGGGGGGATTGGTCCTGTTAAAGCACGTGCTTTCAGCTATACTGATCTTCTTCTACTCCACTCGGTTAATGCCAGTGGGAGTTAGAAAGCGTGTGGAGGTCCTGATGAGGAGGTTTTTCTGGTCGGATGGTAGGCAGCAGGGGGCCGGTTTGCACCTGGTAAAATGGGAAGACATTACTAAAAGGCGCAACGAAGGTGGCCTGGGAGTGCGGGATGTGGAGGTCATGAACATGGCGCTCCTCGCAAAGTGGGTCGTCCGTATTTGGTGACCATCGGATTCGCTGGCGGACAGATTGCTGAGGGCAATATACGGGGTGGAAGGGGAGCTGGTGGCTAGGAGATGTCGTTTCGAATCTCTGCTATGGGCTGGGATTCGTCAGGTGCTACCGCTTTTGTCACACAAGTTTAGGTCTGTGGTGGGGGATGGACGTCGATTCAGATTTTATAGGGACGATTGGACGGGCGATGGACCGTTGGAGGGGAAGTATCCTCGCCTTTTCACTATGGCTACAGATAAGGAGTGCATTTTATGTCATTCGGCGGTGGACGGTACGTGGGCTCCGCAGTTCAGATCGACGTTGTCGGACGAGCGCACTGAGGATTTTTTAAGGTTGCAGGAAGAATTACCAGAACCAAGGGAGTGGGGGTCAGATGTTGATCACTTTGTCTGGGGGGAGTCAAGATTCACAGTTAGAAAAGCATATAAAGAACTGAAGATAGAGACGGAGGAACGGGATGGTGAATTCTGCTCGGACGTCAAAATAATTTGGGCCTCAAAGGTACCGAACAGAGTTAAAATATTTCAGTGGTGCTTAAGAAAGGGACGTCTCTACGATAAGGCACGGAGGGGAAGGTTGATCGGCATCGAGGATACCGGATGCGACGGATGTCCTGGGCTGGAAGAGGACTTAGAACATATATTTTTCAGATGCCTGGAATCGGACGAGGTTTGGAGGACTATGGACGTCCAACGGATCCGGAGTGAGGGAGCCACGGAGTTCTGGAGCTCTATCCGCACGATCGGGGGCAATTCGACGGATGACTGCTCGAGAGGATTTGCGGCACTCTGGGCTATATGGTTGCAAGGAATGATTTGATTTTCAACAATCAGAGGTTTTATCCCGAAAATGTAGTTTCTCACTGTATTGCGCTCCACTCTTTTCGGAGTTCGTATTAACGTCTTGTAATTGTGTTAATTATAAATGAAATTCCGAATCGGTGACCCCCTTAAGGGGAGTTCACCCGTTTGTTACTCGAAAAAAAACTATATATGCATATTAAACAATCAAAATTTTAATAGATGTTGGAGGAGAGGGATGTTGTGGCGAACAAGAAGCAGATGCTTGGTGATCTTCCTCCATACTATGTGGAGGAACATCATCATTCATATTCTACTTACGGTTAACCATCGTATTCACAGCCACAATCATCACAGCCATCATCGCAGATGGAGTCCCAGATGGAGATGATGATAGAGCAGGTGATGAAGCTCCGAGAAGATTTCACGGCATACATGTAAGTATTCTCCTTAGAATGAGTAATAATTTCATATTTCTATATCTTCAAATGCATATCATATATATATATATCTTCCATAATATAGGTCATAAGGGCGTGTATCTCAATATAAGGAGATTGAATCAGATGACGAGGAGGATGAGAATGACTCGAAAGAAGAGGCACGCATGTATGCCAGGTTTAAGGAGAAGGAGAAGGAGAAAAAGAAAGCAAAGCAGAGTTTAATCTCAAAAATTTTTAGATAAAAAAAATGATTGGTGGTTTCTGTCTTGTTCTGTTGTAGAATTGTTAGCAAGTCTATTCATTTGTATGAACTTTGATATTAGAATTAGTTGTACTTGTAACTGTGGAACCTTTCGAACATCTATTTGTAGTATATTTAGCTCCTAAATATGATGCATTTACATATATATACTGAAATTTTATATTAACTTATAGGTTTAGTTTGTAAGTTCATATATATTATGTGAGTTTAACAGGTATAAGTTAGTTGAATTAGTTGGTTAGATGGCATATTAAAGGTATTTTTCTCGACTCTAATAAGCACCTGCAATGGTTTCTTGGCAGGCTATGCAAGTTTGACAGGGCGTTTAAACCCCGCCGAACCTGTATATTTTTTTCAGCTCTTTAGCCAGGGAGAGCACATGTGCTGGCCAGGTGCTTTGAATATGTTCGCCATATTATGTGCGGGCGAGCCTTTGGCGAGACCAAATGTGTACGCCCCTACTGCGGACGAGCACCTCGCGTATACAAGTGCTCGTATGTTTGCCCTAACGACTGGCCTATCGACGAGCACACATCGGGCGAGCACATGTGCTCGCCCATATTGTGGGCATGCACTTGGCGTGCACTCGCCTTTTTTTGTAGTACTAGGACTGCAACTTTGACCTAATTCCCCCCTCCCTTCTCAAACCCCAGTCGGCGGCGTCGCCCTACTCCACCTCCGCCCAGCGGTGCCGCCAGGTTCTCCAGGTCTCCTTCGTCTCATCACCCTAACCCATGCTCCAGTCACAACCCCAACCCCAGCCCCTTGTCAAGTCTCAACTGTCGAGCCCTTCACCCTTTCCCTGAGCCCCATCGCCATGTGCCTTATCGCCATATCGCCCCAAGCCCCATCGCCCCAACCCTCGCCCCTATCCCAGCCCCTGCTCCATCGCTCCAACCCCAGCCCCAGCCCTCATCCCTGTCCTAGCCCCTACTCCATCGCTCCATCCCCATCGCCCCTGTCCCTGTCCCATCGTCCAAGCCCTAGCCCTATTGCCACCAGGACCTTCAACGGTACCGCCTCTCTAGCCCCATTGCCATACTGCCTCTCCAGCCCCATCGCCATACCGCCTCTCCAGACCCGTTGCCATACCGCCTTGGAAGCCTGCCCCTGCGCCATACCATCTCTCCAGCCCCAAAACTCTGATGTGCCACAAACCTCTATCGCCCGTGCCACCCCAGCCTCTATCTCCTGCGCCACTCTAACACCACCAGCGTCGTCAAGCTCTCCCGCCAGTACAGCAAGCGCCGCACTGTGCCCCTTCTAGGCCTCCGTCGATGCCTTCAATAACCCTATCCATACCACCAGCAACCTCTGCTACTTTGTTGTCGATCTTTCATGTGCCTTCTCTCTTACATCAGGTCTCCTCATTAATGAAATACTAAATCTCCATGATGCTTGCTTGAACGTGACTATCGAAACTCTCTAGGTCAATTTTATTAGTCTTATGTGGCCACCATGACGTCTACTGAGCCCAAGCCTCGGTATCTGACTTCCTCTGTAATGGTACAGGGCATGTCTATCAAGCTCAAGGGCTCCGAAAACTATGTTCGGTGGTCCCGATCTTTCAAGATTTTTATAGGTGGTTAGCGAAAGAATCATGTTCTCACTAAAGATCCGCTCAAGGAAACATACAAGGACAGAGGACTATGATACTTGGTATGTGGATATCTGCCAAGTTATCACGTAGATGACCAACAGTGTTGATCCGAATATAGCTTCGAATCTTCTCTACAAGGAAATGACAAAAGCGATGCAGGAAAGTCTCGAGAATACTTACTCCCAAAGGACAACCAAGTCCAGACTATCAGATATCTATACACGGATTTGGTCAACAAATCAAGGAGACACAACATTGATGGATTACTATCGACTCCTCACAGGCCTACTTGAGGAGCTTCTTATTTTCCAACCCGCTTGCTGTGACAAACAGATAGGAGAACGTGTGGAGTGGAAAGTGTATCGTTTCCTATCAGGACTACATCCACGATACAAGTCTGAAGGATATGGTTAGATCCTCAAGCGCATCACGGAAGCTGTGAGCGTCGTATCAAATACGACGAGGAGCGACTAGTCGCACTAGTTGCTCGATGCAGCGGAATTTAAAAAAAAAATTTATACAACGAAACCACATGATCCAAGAACACTTCTCGAATCGTTTCGTCTAAACCACAAACAAGTAATAGGATTACCTCTTGAAGCGTGGTTGCGATCGAGTCTCTAAACGAAGAGACCTCCTGTCTCAAGTCCGATCCGACGGAGGAGACGCTTGCGAGCGCGGGGATGAACCGCGTGCTTCTCGCAATCCATGTTGATGATCCAAGCGGCGGATCTCCTGATCTCGACACACGAGATCCGACGTCTTCTTCACGAGCGGGGCGCACCGAAGGAGACAGAGATCCACGAGCAGAAGAACGGGCAGCATAACGACGATGCCGCGGCGATGGAGAACCTCTCTATGGCATCCATGGTGGACGGCCATGAGAGGGAGAGAGAGGGCTGACCTCTAGAGAGAAAGAGAGAGAGAGAGATGCTTCTCAAGCATTGTGTGTCAAGAGAGAGCATGGGTATGCCTCTCTATTTTTAGGGTTTTGGGATCCATGGATCTCAATCCATGTGACATATAAAATCAATGGATGAGATTGATTTATGTCAATCCAATGGTCAAGATTGTTGTTGGTAAAAACCAACAACTTGTGATTTAATTTGATAAAAATATATTTGATAAATCAAATAAATATTAATACCATATTAAATCAATCAAATAAGGAGAGAGGAATAGAGAGAGATCAACCTTCCTCTTTGGAAGGGGGGGACGGCCACCAATTTCACAAGGAAATTGGTGCCGCCCCCCTCTTTCCAAAAGGGAGGGCAATCTCATGGCAATCCATGAGATTGCACATCTCCTTGAATTTCTCTCTACTTATTTTCCAACAACAATTTGTTGGTATTTTAATTCACAAAAATAATTCTCAATTAATTTTGGGAATATTGCAATCTTGACATTGGAATATTGTGAATCATATTCACAACCCAAAACAAAATGTAATTTACATTTTCAATTAATTAGACAATGTGTATCCAATACACATTAATAATTAATCTACCAATATAAATTATATTTAACTCTCTCTAATACATTATAAATCACATTTATAATATATTATGAATAATTGGATATTACTATCCATATTATTCTTATCCTTGATAATTAAATCATATTTAATCATCTCGGATCTCTTTATCTCATGTGTTCAAATAATATGAATCACATTCACATTATTCACATCTTTGATAATCATCTAAGCGCCAGCCTCTATGATTCAATAATTGAATCAACAGCTGTATGATCATTAAGATGGCCATGGTACATAACCCTAATTGTACTAAGGGACCTATTATGCAAACTATGTACTCTTTATTTCAGATTAAGGAGTGAATTGCAATAACATTTATTGCATAATGGCTCGCCGTGGGCTCGCATGTCCAACAATCTCCCACTAGCCCAAAGAGCCATTAATAGGCTAATCATTTAAACCCACACTAATGTGACAATCATAGGCTATTTAGAAAATAGCTAGGTAAGCTGATCAGTCACTGTGTTCCCAAGAGACTACGCCAAGTCCTTTTACGGCACTTGCATATCTCCTAGTAACAGTGCTCCCATCCAATGCGGATGTTGCATCTCACACAACCGATACTCAATTTTGTTGGTTATAGTGTCATTGACACTACATCTTATTAATTATCATAACCAGTATTCCCAAAATCCTTATTAGAATACCTTCATTCTTGGAGATCTCTATCTCCTAAGGTATCTACAGTCAAGACCATTATAGATCACTATCTACAAGATCTTAAACTTTTGAAGATAAGATTTTGAGATCACTATCTCTAAGTTTTATCATCTTTGAAGATATTGTTATTACTGCAACCAAGTGTTTTATTTCCAGAGTAGGATTAGTAACAGTTTACTATTCCCACTGCATGGCAGACATATGGTTTTTGTACACATCTAGCATACACTTCAGCTTCGCGTAACTGATGCACAAGTGCAAGCAGTTATGGCTTTTACTTCCTCAACTCTTTGAGGTGTTATCCCTTTAGACAGGTCACTACCACATTATAAGGGAAGGAAGCCTCTCTTGGAATTTTCCAGAAAATGGAATAAGTCCAAGGTGTATTACTAATGTGACGGTCCCAATATCCTCTTCTCTTTGCTTCTGAGCTACTTCAGAACTAAGATCTAAGAGGAATCCTCGAGATCGTATCTCAAGGTATGGAACAACCAAATTATCAAACACTTATTATTTATTCTTATATCATTCTAAATGATTAGAATAATATCTACATTAAGCATGATGAACACAATGGCACTCCCACTAAGCTTCACATGATTCATCAAGATTTTATCTGAAATCACAACATTTATAATTTCATCAAATCTTATGTTCCAACTATAAGAAACTTATTGGAGTCCAAAGATGGAGTTCTTCAGCTAGCACACCTTGCTTTCCTCAACCATGAAGCCCTGGGGCTACTTCATATGAATATCCTCAGAGAGGTATTCATAGAGGAATGCAATCTTGACTCACATCATGAAGATGTCATAGTCATGTTGTGTAGCTATAGTTAGCAATATTCTGATGGGTTAAAGCAAGGTCACTGGAGAGCAAGTCTTATCGCAAGCGATGCCTTCTCTTCGATGTGTAGCTCATGGCTACAAACCGTGCTTTGAAGGTTTCTACCTTCTCATCAGGTTCCCTCTTTCTCTTGAAGATCCATTTACACCTTAATGGGTCTGACCCATATAGGTGGATCCTCGAGGGTCCATATACAACACTTGTATATGAAATCTACATTAGACTTTTATTGCTAACATCCATCTTTCCATGTCATGATCCTCAGGAGCTTCATCACATGAAGTCCGATCATTTTCAGATTTAACTGACACATGGAATCCATCCTCAAACTTATTTGAAGAGATATTAATGATTCATCTTTAATTATCTATTTTTGTTTCCGATTTCAGGAGCCTCGTTATCTTTTCAAGATTAAATGAGTTCCTTTACTTTATTTTCATCTTGATTCTCAAGAGAGTCATCCTATAAGAATTATATTCTCAAAGATGAGATCTTTTAAGAATCTCAAGGTCATAAAGTAGGTATCCAATACCATCCTTTATTTTCCTAATGAAGTAGCACTCTCTAGTGCTAGATTCCAGCTTACATGCATGGAACCTTATGCAGTCTCTACTACATATATATCTTGGAAACTTAAGAGATAATTATGCTAGGATTAATCATTGATTAAATCATGTCACACATGATCAATTGTATCTCCCTACAATTCCATTGAGTTCAGGTTCATAAGGAGGATTGAGATAGGAAGATATTCACATCTCCATAAGGTATTCCTTAAATTCATCTAATAGGTACAGGCTACCTTGGTTAGATCAAATTCATTTCATCTTCCTTCAAACTTTGGTTCTAAACCAAAATTGCGAAATCTTTGAACATTTCAAAGGTTTCTTAGGTGAAGAGAAGAAATCTCATATCATACATAATCATTAACATATATCACATATCCATAATGTTTACTATGATATAGATGATCTGCATACATCAATATGTATGAGATCCTTAATACCTTGACACCTTACACCTTTCCCAAGGAAGGGTGTATTGGACATATTTACTTTGAATACAATATTCACAAGTATGTGAGATTTGATGCTTTAGACAATCTAAAGTTCCATGTCTTACTAGTCCATTGATCTCATCAACAGACATATGTCCAAAATTTGATGTTAGATCATTATCAAATGATCTTTATCCTCCTATTGATCTTTTTAATTCTCAGTATTAAAAAACTTAATGAACCATTCATTAATTTTCTAATTTAATAGAGTCCACTAGATTTTAGATTACTATCTGAAATATCTCCATCATAACTCTTTATGATAGATTTATGTTTATATCCAACAATTAGAAATAAACAATGAGTGTATTCCAATATCTAGGTCATAGAGACATTCTCTAAGACTAAGGGCTCCCACTGAAAATATGAAGTCTATTGATCTCATGGAAATTGTTGCAACACTTGCATCACTTTCAACATGGATGACCAATAAACCTTAAGATCAAATTTCTAATACATATGCAACCAATTGCAAGTGTCATTAGAAAATTGAGATACAATTATTAGACCTTATCTTATTAAATAAGTAAGTCAATATCAATGATTATATGTAGATTAATCTGATGCACTATCTGATTCCTTCTCTAAGGATTCTAGATAGATTTGATAGTCATACTATCAACTTATTGCAGTATTGGCATTCATTCAACTCTTTGAATGTCATATGGAAGTTACATAAATACAATCAACCTTTTGACTATATTTCTTACTTGGGCCCAACCCATGCTTCCACTGCGCTCCCTTTATCTATAAACAACCATTGCTTAAGACTAAGGATCTCTTATGTTAAATTCAAAAGAATTTAATGTAAGAGCATTTCGACATTTATACATGCTTCACCTAATTCATACAATATGAATATTATGAAGCTTCATGAATGACTAGAGTATAGACAGTAGAATGATGACACTCATCATCTACATCCATCTAAACTCTTAAAGTATAGGTTCAGGTAGGTACTCAAACAATTTGAATACATCATCTCTTATAGAGCTACCATTCTACATGATGCAGAGAACCATGTCATTTATGATTAAATGTCAAGAGCACATATGTATGCCAAAATATCTTTATTGATTTTATAAGGATTATTTGATAATTACGATCATTATCGACATGTCACTTTAAAAGTACATTCGATGAGATCAAGACTTATAGAGACATACAAACCCTAGGGTTTTAGTCCTATTGTCTTATTTAATTATCACTTCTCATTATTATGAGGAAACTTGCACATTGCAACCACATACATTATGTGTCCAATCGCAAGTACAATATCTGGATTAAGGGTCTAATCCATGATATTCTATTGGTTATTAATGAGTATATAACATTGAGTGGGTTTAATGAAGGATTATCTGAAATAAGTAATTTGCATAGGGGTATATATTTATGTATATACATGTTTTACTTTGAATTAGGAATTTTATATCAAAGTTGTCTTGCCATGTCAACAATGAAAGTTCATTCCCTTAATCACTTTCAATGTAAGAGATATACTTACCATTATATCTCAAGCAAGATCTGGGATCTCCTTCCTTATCTTTGTTGCATCCCAATAATATGAGAACCTACAACTCGGATAAAAAGAAGCGGGAACACATTCCGCCTTGCAAGTCCAACTTGCATCTCCCAATTCGGTCTTTAATACCCGGGCCCACCACCCCTAAGGTGATGTTGACCCGTCATTAATTGAACCAACCGTCAACAGGAATACAACTCGCTATGCGCAATCCAATATCGCCCCAATAATATGAGGACCCGATATTGGGGTCACTACGCATACGTCCTTACTCTTTCGAGAAGCGATGAGCCCGATCCAAATGGATCATATGCAGGAGCTGTCACTTCGGACAGGCGTCTCCTACATATAATATCTGGCGACGAAACTTTTCGTCTTGACGGGAGACCATGGAAGTCACTTATGTGTTCGTCCATATCTTATTCAAATTAAATTAATTTCTATGAGTCACATTCATATAATTAATTCTTCCAAGGGAATTATCAACTCTAATCATATTAGAGTATTCTTAATTGGATATAATTAACTTAATCATATTAAATTAATTATCAATCCAAATTAATCAATCAAACTTAATTTTATGCTTGAATATATATGGTATTATTCTCAAAGTACGTATTAGTTCGTATTTTAATAATTAGAAAAATACATCATAATCCCTCGGACATTATCCCGGCCCTACCCGCTGTCATGGCCAGTACCGACGGGAGTGGGGCGGACCACATACGTTGCAACCCGCTGACCCAGCGATCCCCGACTAGACACCATATCCGCCTCGGGAAAGGATAATGCCAAATTGATTATTTTGTACTTGAGATGATCATCGGTTCTTCAACCGAAATTATACCATATAGTAATCAAAACAATTTTGATTTTAAAGAAATTTGCTAGGCAAATTCCCAAGTCCTATTCAAGCAAGAAGTTTGATGATTGTAATTCCAATTATGGTTTAGATCAAATCTAATCAACTAATTGGTTGGGTCCAAGTCAATTAAGGAAATAATCATTCTCTAATATTTCACAAATATTTTTCATAATTATTTCTCGAAATTAACAATTAATTTCATTAATTGACAATCACATGGTTCTTGATTAGGAAAGCAATTCCAGCAGTGACCCCTACTTACTAAAATTGGCATATCATATCTCAATCATATTAAATCCAAATTAAGCAAAGTCAATTTCTAAAGTTTGCTAATTTGATTTAGGACAGAACCTAAGTGATGTTTCACGCATTTCGAGGCAAGTCTAAACAGTAATTAACATTTTAATCATGTTCAGATTCACAGTTCCCGCAACAGTGCATACATGTTCATTAAAACGACCATATCTCGAGCATACGAAATCCGATTTACGCAAACTCAGATCCTATGGTTTCCTTATTTAATGGGGAACATAATCCAAGTATAAAATTCGTGTTTAAACAATATAAACAGTGCCGAATTTATTTACTAAACAGATCTGCGAAATCAAATGCGATGAAAACTTTCGCGACCTTAGCGAACCCAAGTCGTCCTTGGTTAACGAATCACTATTCGAAACCGTCGACCTAAGGCTCTGATACCACTTGAAGGATATGGTTAGATCCTCAAGCGCATCACGGAAGCGTGAGCGTCGTATCAAATACGACGAGGAGCGACTAGTCGCACTAGTTGCTCGATGCAGCGGAATTTTTAAAAAAAAATTATACGACGAAACCACATGATCCAAGAACACTTCTCCAAATCGTTTCATCTAAACCACAAACAAGTAATAGGATTACCTCTTGAAGCGTGGTTGCGATCGAGTCTCTAAACGAAGAGACCTCCTGTCTCAAGTCCGATCCGACGGAGGAGACGCTTGCGAGCGCGGGGATGAACCGCGTGCTTCTCGCAATCCATGTTGATGATCCAAGCGGCGGATCTCCTGATCTCAACACACGAGATCCGACGTCTTCTTCACGAGCGGGGCGCACCGAAGGAGACAGAGATCCACGAGCAGAAGAACGGGCAGCATAACGACGATGCCGCGGCGATGGAGAACCTCTCTATGGCATCCATGGTGGACGGCCATGAGAGGGAGAGAGAGGGCTGACCTCTAGAGAGAAAGAGAGAGAGAGAGATGCTTCTCAAGCATTGTGTGTCAAGAGAGAGCATGGGTATGCCTCTCTATTTTTAGGGTTTTGGGATCCATGGATCTCAATCCATGTGACATATAAAATCAATGGATGAGATTGATTTATGTCAATCCAATGGTCAAGATTGTTGTTGGTAAAAACCAACAACTTGTGATTTAATTTGATAAAAATATATTTGATAAATCAAATAAATATTAATACCATATTAAATCAATCAAATAAGGAGAGAGGAATAGAGAGAGATCAACCTTCCTCTTTGGAAGGGGGGGACCCCCTCTTTCCAAAAGGGAGGGCAATCTCATGGCAATCCATGAGATTGCACATCTCCTTGAATTTCTCTCTACTTATTTTCCAACAACAATTTGTTGGTATTTTAATTCACCAAAATAATTCTCAATTAATTTTGGGAATATTGCAATCTTGACATTGGAATATTGTGAATCATATTCACAACCCAAAACAAAATGTAATTTACATTTTCAATTAATTAGACAATGTGTATCCAATACACATTAATAATTAATCTACCAATATAAATTATATTTAACTCTCTCTAATACATTATAAATCACATTTATAATATATTATGAATAATTGGATATTACTATCCACATTATTCTTATCCTTGATAATTAAATCATATTTAATCATCTCGGATCTCTTTATCTCATGTGTTCAAATAATATGAATCACATTCACATTATTCACATCTTTGATAATCAAATCACATTTAATTATCTAAGATAACTCTCCTTATAATATGAATCAAATTCATATTATTCATGATAATTAAATCACATTTAATTATCCTTTTTTCTCAATGCTCGGATACATATATCAACAGTAGAATTATCCATGAACTCTTTCAAGGATAATGCGCTTTCTCCGCGAATACTTGAAGATAAGGACAGGGCGATTGTATTGTTCCACGTATAGTGACATGGATATTGAGATCACATCTCAAATCCAGATCTCGGGCCTCCCATAGATGCTTGATTAAATCAAGACCGCAAATCTAATCTTCTCATTGAATCTGAATCACATTCAGATCAATGTCCAACATTTGGACTAAGATCAGATTACTTCTCTACTGAGAGGAGTCACTAAAATCCAGACCCGTTTCATCACTCCCTAGGAATGGAAGCGTCATGGTTATACAACCGTTTATGATCACATCACCCTCAGGTATTCCTATCACCTGTACATCCTGCATACTGGAAGACTCAGAATAAACCCGAAGTATTAGATCAAATTTATACTGTCTACTTCAGGGTTTTATCAGTAACTTTCTCATTCGATTATTGGAAGTCGGTATCGATCATATACTTTCCAAAAGCATATATCATACCTAGGTCTTGATCATATAGTTTCCAAAAGTATATATCAAACCTACAAATTCAGTCAAGCTTCCAAAGCGAGACGACCGTGCGCACGGAATTTGATTCTTCCCAATATCTCATGAGTGAGCTCATGTCTTCCGGTTCAGTAGTGAACCTGTATGATCCCTTTGAGAGATCGTATTACTCATATGCCCTTATATGCATACCAGCGCGCCGGTGTATAGACCTTGATTAGGCCATCAACCTATTGGTCTGCCAAATGTACATACTTAGACATATAGTAACACATCTGTCTCCGGTCAGAGGATGTGTGCCTATATCATGACAGCATATGATATAGGACTTTGGTTATCTCGATCTCGTTAAGTCAACTCTTTGACCTAACTAATCTGACACCTCCGAATCTCTATTCCTATGCAGAGGACCTGCATCAAGAAGTCGGTCAGATATCAGCCTAACTGAGAAAGGATTGCCATCTCCTACTCAGGCTGGAGATCATCTCTTAATAATCATTTGACGGTGCTTGATGAGTCCTCAATCTAACTCATTAGATATTCATCTAAGCACCAGCCTCTATGATTCAATAATTGAATCAACAGCTGTATGATCATTAAGATGGCCATGGTACATAACCCTAATTGTACTAAGGGACCTATTATGCAAACTATGTACTCTTTATTTCAGATTAAGGAGTGAATTGCAATAACATTTATTGCATAATGGCTCGCCGTGGGCTCGCATGTCCAACAAAGTCGGTGAAGGATCAATTTCTGACTGTTGCGGCTTTACCCAGTCTTGAGACCATCTTTGGTCGAGTAGAAGAGCTTGAGTCTCCATTTCCTCTTCTGTCTGCCGAGACTACAACTCATTTTGCTAGAGGACGATCTAATTATCAGGGGGATGCGGACATGATTTTGGTTGTGGTTGCGGCCGTGAGTTTGGACATGGACGTGACTTAGGACGCGGACGTGGTCCTGCTACTAGTCGTTTTCCAGCATGTACACATTGTGGTCGCCTAAATCATCTGTCAGAACGCTGTTGGGCAAATTTTGATGTCTCCTAATGCCAACAGTGCCTATGAGACAACCTCATATGATAGCTCCTATGATATTGCAGATACCTCTCCTAATCAGCCCTCCAGTGACAGTCAGGCTTCTTTTACTGCATCTGACTATGCTCGTCTTCGACAACTGCTATAGAACTCTGCTAGTGATACTATAGTGTATGCTTCTATTGCTAGTCTGGACACTATATCAGGTACCGTTGCCAGCTCTGCCTCTGCATCACTCATGTATGGATCATTGACTCGGGTGCCTCGACTCATCTAACGAGAGAAGGTAGTCTTCTCACCTCTTTACAACCATCTTCCGTTGTGAAGTCTGCTCGTGTTGCCAATGGAGCCCATTCACCTATTACTGTTGAGGGCACTATGAAGTTCTCCTTCAAACTTCACCTTACTGGCGTTCACTGCGCCCCCGACTTTCCACTGAGTCTGTTATATGTTCACAAGCTGTGCACTGAGCTTAACTGTCGGGTTATATTTGATGAATTTTGCTATTATTTTTAGGGCATCCGGACGAGGCAGACTTTTGGTGGGGGCATGAGAAGAATGGACTTTATTATCTTGACATCCCCTCAGACTCTGATTTTGTCGGTGCGTCGTCTATCTCCGTCGATCCTCTTTTGTGGCATCTTCATCTCGGTCATCCATCTGTTAAAGCCTTCTCATTGATGTTTCCCGAACTCTCTATGCTCAAGTCATTTGAATGCGAGGCATGTCAGTTTGGGAAACATCATCGAGCGTTGTTTCCTACTCGTACTGAACCTTGTTATGTTGTTCCTTTCGCTTAGTCCACTGTGATATTTGGGGACCTTGTCCAATCAGGACTCTAAGTGGACATAGGTATTTTACTGTTTTTGTTGATGATTATATTAGGTCGTCTTGGGTCTATCTTATAAAAGAACGTTTGAAGATTAATAATATTGTCAAAAACTTCTTTCTTATGTCAAGAATATTTTCTCCACTAGTATAAAAATTTTCCGCTATGATAATGCCTTGGAATTTACCCAACATGATCTAACCAACTTCTTTGACTCTCAAGGTACCATACATCAAACCTCATGCCCATATACATCCCAACAAAACGGGATAGCAGAAAGAAAACTCCGACATCTCCTAAATATTACCCGCTCACTACTTACTCCGACGAAAGTTCCCAAAACCTACTAGGTGATGCGGTTCTGACCGCCGTCCATCTTATCAATAGAATTCCATCTCCAACCCTAAATGGTTCCACTCCTTCCTCCACCTTATCCAACCGAGTCACTGTTTCCTCTTCCTTTGCGAATTTTTGGTTGTGTGCCCTTTGTTCATAGTTTTTATACTGCAGACAAGCTTTCTCCTCGTGCAATCAAATGTGTATTCCTTGGTTACTCTCATACTCAAAAAGGTTACAGGTGTTACGATCCAACTGGACACCGCTATTATATCTCTACAGATGTAACTTTTTTTTAGCAGACCAATTTCTTCCATCGTTCAGTTACAAATGTTCCTCTAGATCTCCCACCTCCAACCATTGTCTATAAGCGCAGACAAGTATCTTTACCATCAGATGTTCCTTATACCTGTCCCTTTATTGCAGGATAATTTGCCTTCTACAAGTGTCCCCTCCAAGGCTGTCCTGGATGATCCTCAAGAGCTTCCAATTGCTTTACGACGATCTAAGAGGCAATGTACTTCTCATCCCATATCTCACTCCACTTCTGCTGCTATCTTATCTTGCATTGACAGATGACATGCAAATGCTCTTATGATTATATCCATTCTGAAAGATCATCATAGTGCATTATATGATCCAATATGGTGACATGCCATGAATGAAGAGATGGATGTTCTTACTTCCAGGGGGACATGGGATCTAGTGCAATGTCCCAAGGGGACCAGACATGTGTAGGTGGATCTTTATGACCAAGCAGCCACCTGACAAGTCCATTAACATATTAAAAGCTTGTCTTATGTCTAAAGGCTTCACACACAAACATATGGAGTGGATTACATTGAGACATTCTCACCGGTTGCACGAATGGGATCAATAAGGACTATCCTTTTAGTGGAAGCTAATAAAGCCTGGCCTATATTTCAGTTAGATGTGAAAAATGCCTTCCTAGACGGCGACCTTGATGAGGAGGTATACATGATGCATCCTCCGGGTTATAAAGTCGAGGAAGAGTGTGTATGTTGACTTTGTAAGGTCATATATGGTCTGAAGTAGAGAACAAGGGCGTGGTTTGACAGACTTACTGTAGAAATAAGCACTCTTGGCTTCCAGAGAACATCTGACTAATCTATGTTTATCAAAAGACGAACGACTGGTACTGTTATACTTGCAGTCTATTTGGATGATATGGTTGTCACAAGTGATGATGACAAAGGGATAACACAGACCAAGGTCTCCCTTCAGAAGGTATTTGTTACCAAGGACCTTGGTTCTCTACGCTATTTCTTGGGCATAGAGGTACTACGCACTACAGAATGCCTTCATTTCTCGTAAAGGAAATATTGTCTGGATATCCTTACTGAAGCTGGATTACTTGGAAGCAAACCCTCTGGTATTCCTGCAGATCCAAAGAAACACTTCACTTCCTCTGATCCTGTCTTTGAGGACGTTACTCGATACAGAAGCCTAGCTGGTAAACTTCTTTACCTTACTGTCACGAGAACGGATATTTCTTATGCACTAAACAGAGCTAGTCAACACATGGAGAAACCTTGTTACAGTCATTGGCAGGATATTCTTCAGATTCTACAATACTTGAAGGAATCACCAGGACGTGATCTCTTTTATGGCGCAAATGGGAACACTGATGTTATCGCATATGCTGATGCAAATTATGCAAGTTCGCCAGAGGATCGGTGCTCTACTATAGGATATGTTATGATGGTTGGAGGAAATTTTGTTACGTGGAGAAGCAAGAAACAAACTGTTGTGTCCAGATCCAGTGCATAAGCAGAGTATAGGACGATGACCCAAGCTACCTGCGAGATCACATGGTTATTGACTTTTCTACAAGAGCTTGGTGTTGTTGTCACTACTCCCATTCCACTATACTGTGATAACAAATCTGCAACCTATATTGCCATGAACCATGTGTTCCATGAGCGAACCAAGCATATAGAGATTGACGGCCATTTTGTTCGCGATGTTGTTAGAATTGGAAGAATTACTACTCATATCAACACAGATCTTTGGCTTGCAGATGTCTTCACAAATGCCTTACCCTAGAAGCGTTTTTCATGGATTGTTTTCAAGTTGGGCTTGACTGATAGATATGCTCCAACTTGAGGGGGAGTGTTGGTAATATATGCTACGACTCTTAATTATTAATTGTAACCCACTCTAGGTGCACTTATGTATTTTCTCATCTTCTGGACTCTAGGGTTTCTAGGGTTTTGTCCTATAAAAGGACCCTTAGACCCATGGAATAAATCAAGCAATTTCATTCTTTCTTTTCTTTACAAATCCCATTAGGGTTAGGGTTGTTCTATGTACTCTGCAATATTATTCTTCCACAAAAAAAGGGAGATCCACAGTCGTAGTCAAGGACATAGTCCAGTTATGAGTGAACCTCATACATCATGTATCGTGGTTGTTTCATGCTTGCTTACCATCATGTTTGATTTGCTTCTACTTCACATCCGTGGTTATGATAAGTCAACCCACATATGTTGCATGCAATCTTGTTTTTCAAGAGTGCATGAAACATAGAACTTGGAGATAACTCAGTCTCTACATATCTATCGAGTAGAACTTGCAGATATCTTTACCAATGTACTTCCCAAGAAATGTGTTCTCTTTTTTCTATCTAAGTTGAACATGATGGATGTCTATGTTCTTGCTTGAGGGAAAGTGTGAGAAATATTCTATTTTTTACGTACTTTGTCTTTCTTTATACTATAATATAATTTTGTTTTTTTTTCCTATTGGAGTCTCCTCTCTCTATGAAAGAGATTACAAGATTCTGTATTATTATCAACTCAGTTTTCCTTCCACATTATCGTTGTAGATATTAGAAAAGCATTTCATAGCCAGTATGTGAACTCCATATCACGTTGAAAACATTTACCTAATTCCAACAACAACTTTGAAGTCATCTTCCAAGGATCTTGTAATATATCTTCGGAAATCGAATTTTCTCCCAGGGGCCAAATGCACCTATATAAGAAAGTATACATGTGACAATAACAATAACAAAAAAGACTAATGTTTTTTATAATAGCTGCAAGAACTCACATTAATGAAACCATGCCTCATCATCAGATAGTCCTCTTTTCGGACCGATCTAAAAAACTGGCGGAAGAAACTTGTCTGCCCAAATAGACAATAAAAAGTAAGGGGCAGTAATAAATAAATATGGATTATTTGGTACAAACTAGATATCATAGCCATAGAAAATGAAGATGTAGATAAAGTGCAAAAGTGATGCAAAATCATTAACAATACGATCCAGAATCATTGTATATGTATGTCAATAGATGTACACAACAACAGAAATCACTTATCTTAACAAGGTAAATACAAATAGAGAGAAGAGTTCCAACCCCACCCAAATGGTCTAGTGGTAGAAGCAGTGGGCTCCCACTCCAATGACCAGGGTTCCAACCCACCCTACCCCCTTTAATAAAAAACAATACAAATGGAGAGAATTGGAGGCCCTTTTTCTGTTAAAAAAACAAATAGATAAAATTTAGTGGTAAAGAACATGGTGTATGTCATGGTACCTCAAGAGACTATTAAATAACATAATGGCTGGAAAACAGAAAGCATTACATACGATGTAGAGAAGGAAGACATTTTTATTCCAGCAACTTGCATGTTGTCTCACAAAATTGTTATCTTGAACATAATGGAATCTAGAAGGATCTGTAAGATATCATAGAACCTGTTTCAGTTGGACACTAAGAAAACACACATTTCTTATTAAGACAATATTATACGTGTTTTTCGATATTAAGACATACCAGAAGAAAACTCATAATCTAGAGACAGAGTCTCGTTCTCCCAGTATTTCCAACCACGAATCTGCAGCATATGCGACTTCAACAATAAGATTCACATTTGATATGTGGTCATATCTATCTTATCCGAAAGACTTGCCTTTAGTCTCCCCAGAGCCATGATCAGACCACTTGATAACACATGAAAGACGGCCAAGAAAAAAATGAAAATATGCAATTGGTGCAGTCCGTTTATTGAAATAAGTGGCACTTTCCCCTGAAAAATAGTTTTACCGTCAAATATAATGTGAGCATTTTATAATGAAGCGATTCTTTTGATGGAGAAAGGATGGACGAAGTGGTTATCTGCACATTTCTTAATGGAAATAAATAGCAATTCATTTCACTGTTTAAATAAAACAGCAATTTATTTTGAAAGGAGAAAAGATGGTCGAAGCAGTTATCAAGTAATTTCTTTATATAACAAGTAAATAGTGTTAGGAAGGCTTATTTGTTGTCTCTTACTTTTCTTCATTGTTTAGTCCAACATCATCTATGCACTACATTGACCACCGTCCCTCCTCTTAGACAAGGAAAGTACATGTCTCTCATAATAAACAAATCTTCTAGTTTCCCCAATATGGTATCAAAATAGTAGTAGTAGTCCTTGGTAGTCATGCAAGTCCAACCAACCAAGCAGACCTGGGTAGTGTGGTTGGGTGAACAAGTCCCATATACCCGTATGCATGGGCAGTAACTACTAATAAATATTTTATCTATGCATAAGTTGCGCAGACGCCCTCAAAATGTGTTGGAAGTTGCAGTTGAATATTTGAGGCCCCACTGAATTCTAGAAAACCCATAAAAATCTAAAAAAAATTGTTAGGTCCAAGTTTCAAGTTAGTATGCTACAACAAAGTTTTTATATTGATTGGAATTCAGATCAAGGGTGATTTTCACATTCTTCGAACTACACAGGGCACAAACTAAGCTCAGAGCCCTGTTTACCCAAGTCCGTGCTAGCAGGACATGTCTCTAGCTGCAGGCATGCAAGCCACACCTCCCTCACACCCTCTATTGTTGCGTTGATAAGTGGTGTGATGCCATTGAAGGGTATATGCTAATGACATCACCAGTTGACTTGGCACCCTTGAGGAGATGAACCATTAATGGGGATTTAAGCTTAGTTTGCAGTTATTGCATCCACAAAGAACACGAATTTGACCATCCATCCAAATTCCAATTAATATAAGGAGTAGCATATTAAGTTGAGGAATATAAACTTGATTGCCTTGCGATACCTCTTAGATATAATTATGGATAAATTAACTTAGTTACTTCATGGAATATGGGCTTGCTTGTACATGCCAGGTAATAAAATCTAAATGCATACTGGGTTTATAATGATGACATGTGACTGCGAGCAATGCTCAACCATGCTGTATAATCTTTGTGAATTTAATAAATAGCATGCCGGTGATAGCTATTGACCTTATTAATCTTGCATATGGCATAGACACTTATGATATATAATTGAAGTACAATGAGCACAAGATGGCCTGATGAAATTTTGTGAAGAATGTTTCTTGTTGATATGCCTTGAATTCTAACCATTTGTTCTGTTGAACTCAGTTGAAGAATTGTTTTTCTGCACCATCTTAAAGAAGGTTGGGTGAAGCCCGATCTACTTGTTGTGAATCACAGAAGCACACACAAACGAGATCAATCAAGCAAGCACATAAACACGAATTTACAAGGTTCACTCGTAACAGTACTACGTCCTTGGGCGGCATTGATTGGTTTGCACTATGTGGAGAAAGAAGAGAGTACAGAGAATACAGAAAGCCCTAACCCTAACGGAGTTTATATACTGCTCCCGTACAAAAGGACCCATGAAACAAATGGATACAAATACCTGAAAGCAAATAGAACTACTTATAAAATTTTTCGTTGGGGGTGTTGCCCCCACGCCCCTGCAAGGGGAAGCGTGCATGCTCCCCCTAGACCCCCCAGGCTCACTGACCGGATGTCTTGTTGGGGTATGGTACAACAAGAGATGGTGCGTACGGGATTCTTCAACCCGGGTCAAATGGCTAGGATTCAAGGCATATCAACAATCTCCACCTTGAATCGAATCCTCATAGAAGCTTTGCTAAGCTTCATCGCGCAGCCGCCAGCCCCTCTTTGGGGCTACTGCCAACTGTCGACATTGAGAAAGTCCAAACAATGTTTGAACTTGCCACAAGAACTGCCTTGGTGAACATATCAGATGAATATCAATTGTGGCGACCTTCTTCACTTGATCCTATTCTCAGAACAAATGAAGTGATATCTGATATGTATGTGCTTGGTCCTTTCATGATGCACCTAATCATTGGCTAAGTATATCACACTGAGTGTCACAATATACTGTAGTCTAATCCTGTTGTAGACCGACATCTTCAACTAAGCCCTTCAACTAGATGCCTTTGTTTGCATCCTCTGTCAAAGACATGTACTATGCCTCTGTAGTAGACAAAGTAACTGATGTTTGTAAGGTAGCCTTCGAACTGATAACCAAATTTCCCAAAGTAAAGATGTAGCTTGTCATTTTCTCCTCTCATCAACATCTGCAGCATAATCCGAATCCTGAATATCCATCAACTAAGCACTCTGAATCACTTTCTGAAGATGAGGCCAACGTCTGACGTTCCTCTTATATAGCAGAAAATCCACTTGACTGCTTGCCAATGCTCCTTCCCCAGGTTGCCCATGAATATGCTAACAATGCTCACAACATGAGCGATATTAGATAAGACTCCCAACTGTGCTGACATAGGGAACACATGACATGTGTTCCTTCTCTGTGTTTGACTGAGGTGCAAAAGAAGTTGAGAGATGAATATTCGCAGCGGATGGAGTATCTAGATGCTTGGTCAGATATCTCATTAGAACTTTCTCAATTCAATTTGTTTGAGATAAGAGAAGCTTCCCTTCTGTACAATCTCTAATGATCTCCATCCCTAAAATCTTCTTCGTTGCATCAAGGTCCTTCGTATCAAACTCTGAACTAAGGAGATTCTTCATATCATCTATGGTACTCTTTTTCTTGGCAACAATCAACATGTTATCAACGTATAGTAACAGCTAGATGAAGTATATCATCCACCTTGTTGTTGTAAAACAACAATTGTATGAGCTCCTTTGAATCCATGATCGATAATGATGCTGTCAAATTTCTTGTACAATTAACTAGGAGATTGCTTAAGCCCATACAAGGACTTATATGGTCTTCATTGCCTTGAGATGTGAATCCCTCTGGTTGTCTCATAAGAATGTCTTCTTCAAGTTCACTATGTAAGAAATCTGTTGTCACGTCTAAGTGATCCAACTCCAAGTCTCATTGTGCTAGAAGAGCTAGTAGCACCCTGATGGATGTATGTCTTACAATGGGAGAGAATATTTTGTTGTAATCCATACCCTCCTTCTGACTGTAAACCTTTGCAACTAGGAATGCTTTGTGTCGGATGCCTTTACTGCCTGAGATTCCTGTCTTTTTCTTGAAGATCAATTTGCATCCAATGACCTTACTCCTCTTTGGCAACTTGACAAGCTCCCACGTCTGATTCTTGAGAAGAAACTCCATCTCCCCACCCATAGTAGCAATCTACTGTGTAGATTCTGCCCCTGCTATAGTCTCCAGGTAAGTAAAGGTCTCTGGAAACTCTGCCTCCTCCGCAACATGTAGTGCAAATGCAATCATGTTTTCAAATCCGTATCTCTACGGTGGATATATTTTTCTACAGTGCCGACCAATGGCAACATTTGAATGCATTTCCTCTAGTTGCTCAGCTTCAGGTGTTCATCAACAACCTGATCAGGAGTGGTGTAATAAACTACATGATTACTACTTGGTGTCAGTTCGAACTCCATTTCTTCATATACATCATCACATGTCCCTTCATAAAATAAACTCACTACTTGAGTGAAGCATGAAATTCTCATCAAATGTAACATTCTTGCTAACATAATTTTATGCTCAAAAGGGGACCAAATTCTGTACCCCTTCACTCTTGCGCCATATCATGTATACACCCATTTCTTTACCCTTGGTTCCAACTTCCCTTCACTAATATGATACTATGTAAGACATCCAAAGACACGTAAAACAGAATACTCATCATTATTACCAGACAATACCTCCATGGGTGTTTTGCAATCGATAGCAAATGCGGATGCCCGATTCATCAAGTAATACGCTATATTCACAGCTTTAGCCCAGAATAATCTATCAATACTAGCATCAGAGAGCATGCACCTTGCTCTCTCCAGAAGCGGCATGTTCAACTATTCTGCAACTCCATTCTGTTGTGACATATCTCTGACAGTAAGGTGTCTTGCAACACCCTCCTTGAATCTAATAAACAAAACTCCAGCCCATTATCTATACGAAGATGTTTCACCTTCTTAGAATTTTGGTTCTCCACCAAGATCATCTACTGCTTGAAGGTATGAAATGCCTCGCTCTTGTGCTTCATCACATATACCCAAACCATCCTGGAGTAGTCATCAATAATAAACAGAAAATACCTGGAACCTCCCAAAATGGGGCATGTGAAGGGCCCCAACAATCTGCATAGATGTAGTCAAGCATCTCCTTCGTCTTGTGAGTAGTTTTGCTGAATTGCTTCTTATGTTGTTTATTAAATACACAATACTCACAGAACTTCATATTGGATCCTTTGAGACCTCTAGTGAGACTCTTCTGACTAAGGATATTCATCTCCATCTGACTCAAGTGCCCAATCGCATATGCCATAATTCTGAATCTGATTTCACATATTGTGATGCCACTGCAATAGAACCCGTAATTGTAGACCGTGTATAAGGTCTTCTACTTGTTACCCTTGATGACAGCTACCCCGCCTTTGGCAACCTACATGACTCGTCCTTGAGTACTGTACCTATATCCGTTAGAGTCCAAGACTCCAAGGGATATCAAGTTCTTCCTCAAATAAGGAGCATGTTGATCTTCACGGAGTCCATCCCTACAATCTTGCATGTTGATCTTCACAGAGTCGATCCCTACAATCTTGCACGTTGCATCATTCCCCATGACGATGTTTCCATCATCTATCTTCTCATATGTGTAGAACCAATCTTCGTTGAGAGACATATGGTAAGACCAACCTGAATGATCAAGAATCCATGTGCTATCTGTCGTCTTCTGACCTGTAACGGTGAGAACCAGATCATCTTCGGAATATGTGCCTCCTTGAGACACGATAGGGAAATGTGGCTTTGTCTTTCTTTTCGGACAGTCATTCTTCTAATGTACAGGTTCCTTGCAGTAATTGCAGTTGTCCTTAGCACTGCGATTTTTCGATTGGACTTATGTTTCCCTTCTTTACATAGTCAGAATAGACATGACTCTTTTCATGAGTCATGACCAAACATGCACCATCAGAGTCCTCTTCTCGGTAGTCATATGTCGAAATTCACGCGTATGCAGACTCGCGCCTCCAGGTTTATCGATTTTCTTCCCATAATAAATGATTGAACAAAATTCCCATATGATAATGAAGAGAAACAAATAAAATCAAGGAGGCATCCTAATCTTCATCATTTAACATCTACGTTTCTTAAATCAATCAACTATGTATTTAAGAGATTAGATGTTCTTTAAGAGTTGTACCTTCCTGCACGCGGGAGAGAGAACATGCCTTGCTTCAATAACAACTTATTGGTCAGATACTTCATCATGTATAGATTTTCAAGTCTCAATCACAGATCGATCGCAGAATCCTCATCGGCAACCTTCACAATAATCTCGTCCGTCAAACACAGCATGATCAGCAACTGCACCTTCTCTTCCTGCAACGTCAACTCAGAGGGTTCGAGTGCATTCTCCCACTCCTGGATCCAACAGTGCCCAGATACCATGCAGCTTCAGAAGGGCACGCATCGCTATCTACCATATACTGAATATGTTCTTCCCTATGAACTTCTCAATCTTCAGATTATGTGATGTCATCGTGCTTGATGATCCAGACGGAACGCGATGCTCTAATACCAATTTCTTGCGAATTGTAGAGGTGTGCACAAACAAAATCAATCAAGTACGGAGATGCACGGATTTACGAGGTTCACCCGTAACTGGACTACATCCTTGGGCGACAACAATCGGCTATTTACTATGTGGAGAAAGAAGAGTACAGAGGATACAAAAAGCCCTACTCTAATGGATTTTATATACTACTCTCGTACAAATGGATTACTGAAACAAACAGATCCATATACTCGAAGTAAATAGAACCGTTTATAAAAAAATCACCCGGGGTGCTGCCTCCATGCCCTCGCAACAAGACCCATGTCTTGTTGGGGTATAGTACGACAAGAAGGGGTGCATACGGGGTTCTTCAGCATGTGTCAAATGGTTAGGATTCAATGCATATCAACAATACCAGATGGGAGTCTTGCTGTATTCGTTTTTCTGTAAATCCGTGTGGACGTGATTTCTTTGTTTTGATTTGTGCTTGTTTTCTTTTCTACTACTCTTAATATTCCTAAGTGCCTATAATGGAATTACATACATATTATATCGGAATTTGTGTCATAGTCATGAAATGCAAGGTGAACCATGTGATCAAGAGGGACAAATCAAAGAACAAATTAGTAATATTGTGATTGGATATGGTTACATGTAAGATATAATTTGAGATAAAATTGCTATGTGAATCTTTTTAAAAGCTTAAGTTTTTTTGAACATTTGTTGTGTTTATACATATATATCTTATCGTCATTTCTAAATTACATCATTATGAATAAAAATGGAGTAGAGGTGGGAATTTAAATGTATTGGATCACTCAGACACAGAGAAATCGCATCCCATAATTCAGTGAGAAAATTCAAAGCAATACCATTTTAAGAAAAAATTGGTGTAACAATGGGGCACACCTGATTGATATATACTAATAATCATAAAAAATAAAAAGACCTAGAATCTAAGAGATCATTAGCATACTCAATTAAATCTCCACATAATCTCTCCTAACAGAACACCACCCCATTATGTACCAACCAGAGTGGTTACATAAGAGACAGAGAGTACAACTTTTTCACCAATAATCCACATAAGGTCCATAAAGAAGTCCAAGAAAAGCACAAGTGGAATCCAACTAGTCAATCACCAAAGCAAGCCAGACCTCCCTAAACTAATGTGCTTGTTTTTCATGATGCATCTGATCCTTGGCTAATCATATACACTGAGACTGTTACAACATACTATAGCCTAATCATATTATAGACTAAAATCTCCAAATAAGTCATTCAACTAGATGCTTTCCTTCGTAGCTTCTGTGAAAGCCATATACTCTGCATTTATGGTAGACAAAGTAATTGATGGTTGTAAGGAAGCCTTCTAACTAATGATAGACCTCCCCAAAATAAAGACATGGCATGTTATTGATCTATTCCCATCAACTTCTACAACATAGTCTGAGTCTGAATATTTAGCAATCAAATACTTTGAATCGCTTTTGTAGATGAGGCCAATATCTGATGCTCCTCTCATATAATGGAAAATTCGCTTGACTTCCAGCTAATGATCCTTGCCTAAGTTGCCCATGAATCTGCTAACAACACTCAAAGCATAAGCAATACCAGGTCTTTTACATACCATGGCACACATAAGACTCCCAACTACGCTGGTATCAGGAACATGTGACATGTGTTCTTTCTCTGCATCTAACAGAGGTGCTAAAAAATTGAGAGATGAATATTTGCAGCGGATGGAGTACTTAGTGGCTTGGTTCTTGATATTTCAAATCTTATTAGAACTTTCTCTATGTAGTTATTTTAATATAACAAAAGCTTCCTTATGCAGGATCCCTAATGATTTCCATCCCCGAAATCTTTTTCGTTGCACTAAGGTCCTTCATATCAAACTCTAAACTAGGGAGACTATTAAGATCGTCTGTGGTACTCTTTTTCTTGGTAGTAATCAGTATATCATCAATGTACAATAACAGATGGATGAAGGACATGTCCTCCACCTTGTTGTGGTAAACACAACAATCGTATGAGAAAGGTTCAAAATATCGATATCGGTATCGTATCGGTTATCCTGAAAAGGAGTATATCGGGGATATATTGGGATATATTGACGAGATATGTGGAAATCTCGGAATGACGCAAAAATAATTTTTTCGCAAATTAAGATCATATCAATTCTTAAAACAATAAATAACATACAAATGCATACTTATATGCAAGAATGAGGTATATTTAGCAGACCGATTCGCATTATATCGCACATATCAATGCTATTAATGTTGATTGTTGACGGCTGAGAGATATTAGAAAGGAAATGATGAAATTCAAATAATAACTTAGTGACATCAATAAGGTGTATTTAACACATTAATCCCAGATTACATCGTATAAAATATATAAACAAAATGTTGAGCTATATTGAATATCATACGAACAAGCTAATGAGCATATAACATGTATATATGCAGACATTTCTTAATCAACTCTAGAGTTGTTTCATCTCCATTGCAAAAAGGGGTGAAATCCCGCATTCAAATACCTCAATCCGAAAAATATATAAATTAATATTAGGAATAGATGGAGAAGCAATATACCAAACAAAGAGGCCAAATCTAAAAAATGGGTGTTATCGAGCGATATCAGCACATACCGATGGTATCAGTTATATCAAGAGATATATAGGAAAATTTGTATGGAATCCTATAAATTTGACCGATATTGGATAAATTACCTATATTTTAACCGATATCTCATAAGAAATCGGGCGATATCCTAAATTCGATATACATTTGAATACCGAAACCCTCCCTCTAGCGATATCGATATATCATGATATTTTGAACTATACTACAAATCATAAATTTGGTTATTTATTATAACAGATTTATTTCTAGATGTGTTAATGTAGGGAGTGGTTAGAAATTCTCAACAAATTAACTTTTAAAGCTTAAAAAAATTACTTTCCAAGCTTCTTTCCTTATAAAACAAGCAACGAAGTCAACTAACATAGTAGATATTGATGATAAAGCATCAATATCAACATGATACCGATGATATAACTCGAATTGGTAGAAAGCTTACACCAAACTTCATCGATATCGATGATACCATATGACATATCGTCGACATATCGGTCGATATCGATATCCGGGGTAATATCGATATTCTTGACTTGTCGATATGGATATATCACCGATATATTGAAGATATATCGGGATATTTCAATCTATGCATATGAGTCTTGTTGAACCCATGATCAATCATGAAGGTGTCAAACTTCTTGTACCACAACCTCGGAGACTGTTTAATCCCATACAAGGACTTCTTCAATCTGCACGCATGGTCTTCCTTGTCGTGAAATGTGAATCCCTGTCTTTTTCAAGTTCATCATGCAAGAAAGTTGTCGTCAAATCTAACTACTCCAGCCCAAGTCTCGATGTGCTACAAGAGCTAGTAGCATCATGATGGATGGATGCCTTAGGGATGAAAACAATCAGATATGGATACAAATATAGGTATAATTATAGACTTATCTATTTTAAAATACGGTTGTGAATGTGGATACAAATATTGACAGATATGAAAAATATGTTACCATGTCCTTAAAAACAAATACAAATATAATACGAATACAAATCGAATACGAATAATAACAAAAATATTTAATATATTAACTAAAATATACATGTTTAGAATGGTTTACATATAAAATACATATACTAAATATATTCATTCATAATAACTATATTAATAATAGTGAACGCAATCATAAAATATTGTTACACGCAGTTATAAATAAACCTATAAATATATTTATGTACTAAAATGGATATACTAACGTGAATATTAGTGAATATCAAGTGATATCCATATTCGCATATACTTAAATTGATATGAATGTCAAAATATATATATAAAAATACGATAGCAGATCGGATACGAATATATTTGTATTCATTTTCATCTATATATGTCTTACAATGAGAGAGTATCTCTTTGTAATCCATACATTCATTCTAACTATAAGCCTTATGAATTAGACATGCTTTGTATCCGATATCTTCACTACCAAAGATCCCTATCTTTTTCTTGAATACCCATTTGCAACCAACGACTTTCCTCCCCTTTGAAAACTTGACAAGCTCATGTGTCTTACTCTTTTGAAGAGACTCCATCCCCTCGCCCATATCTGCAATCCATTGCTCAGATTCTGCCCCAATTATAGCCTTCTTGTAAGTGGAGGGTTCTTGACACTTTGCCTCCTCCACAACCTGTAATGCAAATGCAACCATATATTCAAAGCCATTATCTCTACCAATCAATAGAAACACTTGGTCGCCTCATCTTTGATTGCTCATCTTCAAGCTATTCAACTTCAGCTTGATCATGAGTGTTATGATTAATTGTATGATCACTACTAGGAGTCAGTTCGAACTCCACTTGTCCGTACACATTGTCACATGTCCCTGCATCATTAAACTCACTACTCGAGTGAAACATGGAATTCTCATCAAATTTAACATTCCTGCTAACAATAACTCTATGCTCAGAAGGAGACTAGATTATGTCCCCCTTACTCGTGCACCATATCCTGTAAATGGCCATTTCTTTGTCCTTGGTTTTAGGTTTCCCTCATTAGCATAGTAATAGGCATCACAACCAAAACTCGTAGAACATAATAATCAGCATGATTACCAGACCATACCTCCATGGATGTCTTGCAGTCAATGGCAGATGCAGGACTCTGATTTACTAAGTAACAAGTTGTATTCACAGCTTCAGCCAGAATGCTCTACTAAGTCTAGCATTAGAAAGCATGCACATTGCTCTCTCCGGAAGCGTTCTGTTCATTCATTCTACAAATCCATTCTACTGTGGTGTATCTCTAACGATGTGGTGTCTTGCAACACCCTCCTTTTGCAAAACTCATTGAACTCTTAGGAACAGAATTCCAACATGATATTTACAGATAGATGCTCCACCTTCTTAAAAGTCTAGTTCTCTACCAAGATCTTCCACTACCTGAAGGTCTGAAATGTCTCTCTTTTGTACTTCATCATGTTTACGCAAACTATCCTAGAGTAATTGTCAATAGTTACATAAAATACAGGTACACCACCCAAAGATGGGACCCAGGAAGGGCCCAAATAATCAATATGGATGTAGTCAAGCATCTCCTTCGTCTTGTGAATAGCTTTATTAAATTGCTTCCTATGTTGTTTCCCAAACACATAATGCTCACATAAGTCCATCTTGGATCCCTTGAGATCCCCAATGAGACTTTTTTGACTGAGGATATTCATCCTCATCAAACTCATGTACCCTAGCCATATATGCCACAATTCTGAATCTGATTTGACGGGTTGGGGCTCCACTGCAATAGAACCCGTAATTGTAGACACGCGCATGACATATAGGGTCTTCTTCTTGTTTCCCCTTATGACAACCACCTTGGCTTTGGCAAACTGCATAACTTCACATTCATCGATGTACCTATATCCTTTAGAGTCCAAAACTCCAAAGGTGTGCTTGGTTGTCGGGTTATCTGAGGATTATCTAATGGAGGGTAATCCATTTTTGTGTTTTGGTGTTTGGATAGAGGGTTTGGAGTTAAGAGAGTTCGCTTTGATGTGATTGCATTGAAGTTTGGAAAAGTGAATAGTTGTTATGTGATTGTATTGAAGTTTGGAAAAGTGAGTAGAAGTTGAGTATTTTATAATTTTATAGATGATACGATGGTATAGTATATTATTATTTTTAGTAGAATGGATGAAGGGGAAATGATTTATTTAATATATTAAAAAAGAGAGAGAGTGGGCCCCACATGAGGGGTAAAATTATGGGTTGTAACCCCTCCAAAGAGGGAGATAACCCCCCAACCGAATGCCCTCAAGGGATATTAAGTTCTTTCTTAGATAAGAAACAAGATGTACTTCTGTCACCATCCTCATGACTCCATCATACATATTGATCTTTACAAAGCTGGTCTCCACAATCTTGCATAATGCATCATTCTCTATGACAAAATTTCCACCATCTATCTTCTCATAGGTGCAAAACCAATCTTCATTAAGAATCATGTGGTAAGTACATCATGAACATGAATCCATATATCATCTGTCATCTTCTGATCTGTGACGGTGAGAACCAGATCATCTTCAAAGTTTATGTGTCCCTAAGCCACTACAACAACCGTGTCTTCCCTCTCTTCTTCGAGCAGTCCTTCTTCCAATGTCCAAGTTCCTTGCAGTAATTGTAGATATATTTAGAATTGTGATTCTTCGACTTGGGACTTCTTCTTTCCCTTCTTCGTGTAGCCAGAACTGGCATGACCCTTTTCATGAGTCATAACCAAACCTGCAGCATTAGAGTCCTGCTTCCCGGTAGTCATATGCTGAAGTTCACATTAATTTAAACTTGTGTGAACTTCCTCTAGCATTATCTCTTTTCTTCCAACAATAATCGACCGAACAAAACTCTCATATGATAGTGGGAGAGAAACCAACTAAATCAATGTAGCATTCTCATATCCAATTTTAACCCCTATGTTTCTTAAATACATCAACAATGTATTTAAACAGTCTATATGTTCTTTAAGATATGTATGTACCTTCATGCATACGGAGAGTAAACAAATGTTGCATCAACAACTTGTTGATCAGAGACTTCTCACGTACCGACTTTCAAATCTCAACCACAGACCAACCACGGATGTCTCATCAACGACCTTCGTAATTATCTCATTTACCAAACACAACATGATGGTCGAGTTCACCTTCTCCTCATGTACCTTCAACTTGGAGGATTCGAGTGCTTTCACCTCCCTTAGTCCAACAATGCCTAGATGCCCTGCTTCAGAAGGACGTGCATCTTGATCTCTTGTAGATTGTATATGTTTCTTCTTGTGAACTTTTTGATCTTCATATTATGCGGCGTCATCTTGCTTGATGATCCTGACGGAACTCGATTCTTTGATATCAGTTTGTTATGAATCGTGGAAACAGAATACACACAAAAAATCAATCAAGCAAGCACGAATATATATGAATTTATAAAATTCAGCCATAACTGGGCTACATCCTTGGATGACGGTGGTCAGTTTTCACTATGAGGAGAAAGAATAAAGTACAGAGGATGATTCAAATCACTAACACTTTGGAGGTTTATATAGTACCGCGGCTCCTCCCACGCAAATAAATTTCAAAATAAATAGGACTTCACATTCTAAAGCAAACATGACTTTCAGTCACTTTGAATCCCAAAACAAATAGGATTTCAAATCTTAAAGAAAATAGAACTTTAAATCCCAAACCAAACATGACTTTGTATGCATGCTTAAATAGAATTTACTGCATATCAATAAGGGGGCGTAATTCTCTGCCAATATTCATGTTAGACATCCTTTCTCCCCTATAGAAGGAGAGGAGTGCCTCCATCATCTTGCATGCTCTCTTGAGAGAATTCAAGTCTTAATTCCAATAGAAAATAGACATACATATCATCCCTCTTTACCTTTATTATTGGCAGTCCCCAGCGTCGTCCACATGCCCATATAGTGATGCAGTCGAGAATTTGCAACGGTCGAAAAATATAATTTTGGTGGAATAAATTTAGAGAGGAGACGAAGAAGGAGAAAACACGTCGGCTACATGGGATTTTGGGGATTGCGCTAAGGGAGGGAGAGAGAAATTAGAGATAATGAGATAAACTCAATTTGCATATATCAACTGGACTGTTTAAAATAATAGACTACCATCCCTTTATATAGGAGGGATGGGATTACAAAAATATAAACAAATCAAATTCAAATCCCAACTTATCCTAATTTGACTCTAGTTGATTTGAATAAAAATTCAAATCTATCTCTATCCTATATTAACTCTAATTCGAAATTCAAAATTCAAATTTAAAATTGACCAACTAATTGGAGATCACACATTATCTCTTTTATTTAAATAAAATTTGCAACTCAACTATTCGTAAATAAAATTAGACCCTGAAAAAAATTGAGGCCCTATTTATCAATTCTGTGCTGCATCAATTCTCCTTCGCTTGAAAAATTCGCCTCCTGACGAATTGCTCAATCTTCGTTCCGTCGGTGGAGAATTCCATCTGTATTGGTTGAGCAGACCTCCCCAATTTTGATCCTTTTCCATGTTACGTTGATAATTCCTTTCTACCGAGGGGTATGGCTGCAAATGTTCTATCCCTTCACTTAAAATATCACACCGTAAGTTACCTTCCACTTCACCCTTTAGACAAAAAGTTTTAGGTGGAGGTAATTTGTTGCAAAATTCCAATTTCAACCAAATATCCCTAAAGTTGAGGGATTCGAATCCCCTTAGAGAGATTGTCAATCTCGGTCAGGGTTTCTTTCCCTAGCGGCGGCGGCGACCAAGATGGTCCCTGGAATAGTCCCAATAGAGGGTATATGTTCCAGCTTTGATCTTTCCAATGATGGAACCTCAACCATCAGTGGTGGAGGAACCCAAAAGGAAGGCGATGGCGCCAATATCGGTACCCAACGATGGGGTATCGGGTCCAGCAAGGGGACGACGTCGCTGATAGAGGAAGCAATGGTGGAGAGGGCGAGCGCTCTTGCTGTTGCCGTGATGATGGATTGTTTGGATAGGAGGGCCTCCATTGGCAGGGATGGGGTCTCCCATGAGGATAGACGTTGCCGCGTGTGAGCCAATAGTTGATGTAAGTTGGAAAAGGCTCCAGTAGTGCTGGATGCGAGTTTGAAAGTTCCTGAACAGCAGCAGAAAACCTGGCCAGAGTGTCATGGTCGACATCTTTTTTTATATCTTCTTCTTTGTTTCCCATACTGAATGGATCTAGAACTTTATATTCTTCATCCGTCGGATTTTCATCGAATATGGGGCATGTTTCATCATGGTTTTCTTCATCTTGTTGTACCTGGACAGCAACATCGTCCGCAAACAAATCGAAGTTTTCGTACTCCTCGTCTACACATTCGTCGAATATTGGCTTCGTGTCTTCATAGTGATGTTGCCCAACATTTGTAATAGTAGAATTTTCTTCGAGACTGAAAATACCTTCATTTTCTTGGCTGAAATCGGTTTGAACAGCAAGTCCAGCGTTCTGATTTTTGTCGTTGTCGTGCGAATCTTCATCGATTTTTGCGTCCAACCATGCTTGGACTTTGAAGCTTGATATAAGGCATTTCTTGAACTTCCTCGAACGTGAACGTGAATGCAGGCCATGGGAGAGACGACTTAAATCGTATTGCATCCTCCAATATGCGATCGGATCGTCGAATCGTAAGAACGATTCGTTTGCCATGCTCTGATACCACTTGATGCAGTCGAGAATTTGCAACGGTCGAAAAATATAATTTTGGTGGAATAAATTTAGAGAGGAGAGGAAGAAGGAGAAAATACGTCGGCTACGTGGGATTTTGGAAAGGAATCGCAAGATTGCGCTAAGGGAGGGAGAGAGAAACTAGAGATAATGAGATAAACTCAATTTGCATATATCAACTGGACTGTTTAAAATAATAGACTACCATCCCTTTATATAGGAGGGATGAGATTACAAAAATAGAAACAAATCAAATTCAAATCCCAATTTATCCTAATTTGACTCTAATTGATTTGAATAAAAATTCAAATCTACCTCTATCTTATATTAACTCTAATTCGAAATTCAAAATTCAAATTTAAAATTGACCAACTAATTGGAGATCACACATGATCTCTTTTATTTAAATAAAATTTGCGACTCAACTATTCGTAAATAAAATTAGACCCTGAAAAAAATTGAGGCCCTATTTATCAATTCGGTGCTGCATCATATAGGAATAAGAAGAGGAGTTTATTCTCTGAGCCTTTGTGCCCAAGAAGACAATCAATACTATGCGAGACATAATCTATTATGAGGAGAACTCAGTTATAAGATTACCCTTGATATGGAGGAGAAGAACAAGATTTATACTCTTAGTTTCACAAGAGCCTCATGAATCGTCATCACGTCTGCGAGTACAACATCTGACTAATCAGATTTAAGTAAGGAATTCTCTTATATAGAGGCTATTTATATAAACCAAAGATATAATCCATGGTGTCCAATAGTTTGTGAAACAACGCGGAAGCAGTATATGTTACCATGTGGTTTTGCATTGCAATAAGAAAAAAATTTGTCGTTGGTATATTGCACACAAGATGGGAACTATGTTTTTCGGATTAGATCCATCTATTCTGTATTTTCTCTGTTATGTATGAAGTCAAACCTCTCTTTATGCATGCCTTTTGCAAGCATGATTATGAATGCACGTCGTCAGCATGACCTCTGCAACTTTTACTATGAAGAACTCGTTGGCTTTCCTCATGAGTTTCAACCCCGCTACTCCGATCACATCACTTTGTACTGACTTGACTCTTCGAGATTGATGATGCATCTGCCCCGATACCAGCACGACCTTGTTTTTTTGCTATAAACAAAAAGAGGAGACTTACTGGAAGTATTTTTACTAAAAGTCATTTAGTGGACTTTTGCATGTTTCTACTCGTCTTGAAGACAAGAGGATCATTTGTGCTTGTTTAAGTTATACATGTGCATTTGAGATTGATTTAGCCATATTTGTTCGTCATTATCAAAAAGAGAGAGATTTTTAGTTCTTTAGCCATATATTTGATTTTGATAAATTTTATATCAAACAAATAATATTCATTGTTTAGTAAGATTAATCTTATTGCAGAGTCTTAAGCATTTGATTCTTAATTACACATATTCAATTAGATGAGATATGATATGGTGTGGACATTCTTTCAATAAATGCATGATTGCATATATACTGATAATGAATTCTATTCAATGATCAAATATTTTTTTAAAGGTATGATCATATATATTATAGAGAACTATGCGAGAATCAATTGTTTATTCCATAGGCTCTAGGGGTTCTTATATAGGGGTAAAACCTTAAGGAGCCAAAAAATGAAGAATTACATTAGTAACCTCGAGGGGTTACGGTATAAAACAAAATTGAATGGCTAATTAATAATTTTAACACTCCCCCTCAAGTTGGAGCATATCTGTCGATCATGTCAACTTGGAAATAAGCTCAGACGCACGTCTCTTGGGTAGTGCCTTTGTGAGAATGTCAGCAAGCTGAAGGTTAGTAGACACATGCGTAATGCAAATCTAACTTTAGCGTACAACATCACACATGAAATGGCCGTCAACTTCAATATGTTTGGTTCTTTCATGAAAGACAGGGTTGGTAGTAATATATGTGGCAGATTTGTTGTCACAATGCAAAGGAACATGTGTAGCTGCAGGAAAACCAATTTCTGTCAAGAAGGATGTCAATCAAGTAATCTCACATGTGGCATGCGCCATTGTTCTATATTTTGCTTCAACACTTGACCTAGATACAATGGTTTGCTTCTTGCTATGCAAGATTACCAAATTTCCTTCAACAAACATAGTATATCCGGTGGTGGATTGCATGTCATCCGGAGAGTTAGCATAGTCTGCATCAGCATAAGCAGTAATATTGGTGTGACCATTAGCTCTGTACAAAAGGCCACATCCAGGAGACCTCTTTAGATAACAGATTATCAGGAAAACTTCTGCCAATGATTGTAGCACGGTTTGTCCATGTTTTGATTAGCCCTACTAACAGCATATGATATATCAGGCCTAGTGACGGTGAGGTAAAGTAGTTTACCTAGTAGGCTTTTGTATCGAGTAGGATCCTCAAACGCATGATCTAGAGAAGTAGTATGCTTCTGTGCCTCTGCTGGGACGCCTGATGGTTTGCATCCGAGCAAACTTGGCTCTGTAATATTGTCCATGCAATACTTCCTTTGTGACAGATGTAGCTCTTCTACTATGCGGATAGCCTTTATACCCAAAGAAGTAGTGTATCTGACCAAGGTCCTTGGTGATAAACACCTTCTGAAGGAAGGCCTTGGTCTTTGCAATTCTTGTTTAGTCATTACCTGTTATCACCTTGTCATCAATATAGATGGCTAATATAACAATCCTAGTGGTCCGTCGTCTCACAAATACGGAAGAATCTTGCGTCATCCTCTGGAACCCAAGAGAACCAATCTCAGTAGTGAGTCTGCCAAATCAAGCTCGGGACATTGTTTAGGTCATTGATAGCCTTGCAAAGTCGACATACATACTCCCACTCGACTGAGTACCCATGCGACTATAGCATATAAACCTCTTCCTCAATATCATAATAGAGGAAGGCATTCTTCAAATCAAGTTGGAATATAGGATAATTATTATTTATTGCAATAGATAGAATAGTACGTACAGAGCCCTATTTGGCCACTGGCGAGAAAGTCTCAAAGTAATCCACACCATATGTCTGAGTGAAGCCCTTTACCACCAATCATGCTTTCAACCAGTCAATTGTTCCATCAAGATATTATTTAATCGTGAAGACCCATCGACACGCAACCGGTTTCACTCTCTGTGGGCAAGGAACTAGATCCCATGTCCTTCTGGATGTAAGAGCATCCATCTCCTCGTCCATAGCCATCTTCCAACCATGATCTTACATCGCATCATTATGATCAAGCGGAATAGTAATCGTCATCATGGCATTTATAAATCGTTTATCACCACTAGAAAGAATGTCAAAGGAAGTAAAAGAAGAAATAAGATGAAAAGTACATTGCCTTCATTTCTCCGCGGAGTTATAAGGAGATCTGGTGGAGCATTCAAACGAGCAGTGGGAGGGATAGTCAAAGAAGGTACTTCTTCCTACAAAAAAGGAATAGGCAGTGGAACAGAGTTGTAGTTACATACATTCTTTCGTTTATAGACAATAGGTGATGGTGGTAACTCCAAGGGTATGTCACTGATGGATTGTGTGAAGAAACTAGTCTGTTTGAAATAAGGTGACATCAACAGAGAGATAGTAATGAATCTAATGATGCCCCACATGGTCATATCATCTATACTCCTTTTGGGTCTGAAAGTACCCAAGAAAAACACATTTGACTGCATGGACAGACAGTTTGTCTGCAATATGAAAATTGTAAACAAAAGTTGTGCACACAAAAATCCACAGAGGTAAAAGAGAAAAGGCGTCTCATTAAGGTAAAGTAGTGAAAAAGGAGTAGTTCTTATAGGACAGACGAAGGTATCCTATTAATAAGGTGGACTGCAGTAAGGATGGCATCCCCTAGGACGTCTTAGAATCTTCATGTAAGAAAGAAGAGATCTGGCAACATCAAGAAGATGACGAAGTTTCCTCTCAACAGCTCCATTGTGCTGGGAGGTATAGGCACATGACGTTTGATGGATAGTACCTTGAGAATCAAAAAATGACAGCAAATCATGAGTGAATTCAAGCGCAGTATTTGTCCTCAAAATTTAAATACAAGTAGAGAAGGCATTCTTAATAATCTGAAAGAAAGATTTAACAATCTTATTAATCTCCAATCTCAGGTAGACCCAAGAACATTTATTATGATCATCGACACAAACAAAAAAATACGTATGACCACCTACAACATGGACCAAACAAGGTCCTTAGATGTCTTAGTAAACCAACGCAAAAGGAACAGAACGACGAGGCTTAACTCTCACAGGAAAGGACGTCCTATGGTATTTTCCGAACTGACAAGCTTCACATTGAAATGGCTTCAGTGGAGAAGTTCGGGGAACATCATGGAGGGAGAGCTTTAGCATATGGATGGCCAAGACGGAGATGCCACAAAAGGGAGTCAGAAGAGATCAACACAACACCAACGAATGTAGATTCTTTAGGAATGTCAAGATAGTAGAGTCCATCTTTTTCATGTCCTCCATCAAAAATCTCCATTGTCTGGATGTCTGAAAATAAAAAAAATAGCTCATCAAAAATCATATGATAATGTAGTTCAGTGCACAACGTATGGACAGACAGTATGCTCAGGGAGAAATCTGGGGCACAGTGAACCCCCCGTAAGATGGAGTCTAGAAGAGAACTCCATAGTCCCAACGTAAATAACAGGGAATGAGCCTCATTGGCTACTCGAACCAACTTCACGATGAAAGAAGGCTAAGAAGAGGTCAATAAAATACCTTCTCTTGTCAGATGAGTGGATGCACCAGAGTCGATGATCAAGGCAGAAGCATTAATTGTTGTAATATTGCCAATGGTACCTGACGGAATGGCTAGATGGACAGTTTGAATGGCCTCACTAGATGAAGCATCAGAACACTGTAACATCTCCATCAGGTGTGAATACTCAGAAGCTGAAATATGGACAGTCTGTCCAGTGGTATCATGTGCAAGTGCCTTAATTGATGTGTTATCATAATCAGATGCCAAGTGGGCCTGTGGTGGCATTCCAAACTTCACCCAACACTTCTCCAAAGGGTGATTTGTTTTCTGACAGTGAATGCAAGGAATACGACGACAACCACGACCATGACCAGAGTAGTATAGGAAATATCAATATGGATATCGTATCGGTCTTCCCGGAAAACGATATATTGGGATATATCGCTAGTATATCGACGATATTGGTGGAAAAGACTGAAATGGCTCAAAAAAAATATTTCTTTACCATTTTTTTAGAAATTAAGATCATCCAAGATATTAAAACAATAAATAATCTACAAATACACACTTATACCATACGTATAGGTCATTTATACCCCATATATCGTATATATCGGTCATAGAATATATCACTATTAATGTTGATTGCTGACTTGTAGATATTGGAAATAGATTTATTCCAAGTACCTATAACATTAAATAACTTATAAATATACACTTGGATGACACATATAGATCATCTACGACCCTTATATCGCACATATCGATCATATCGAACATACCTTTGTTAATATTGATTGGTGATTAATTAACATTGGAATTGAAATCAAAGTAGTTAAGTTAAGAACATTTAGAATATCTATTTTGTTCATGGAATACAACGAATGGCATTGAGATGAGTTATTTGATTCAAAAAATATACATATTGAATAATGAGACAATGTTTCTTTGGTATAAAGATTTAACTATTCAAAAAAACAAATGAAAAAATGTAAATTAATCAGGGGTTTATAACAATGAGTTCTGTGGAAGGCAAGGCAAGAAATATAGATATCGTATCGGGACTGCTAAAGAAAACTCGACCCTAAAACTAAATGTAAGGACAATCATCATTGCTTTGGGGAAAGTAACCCCCTCATTGCTTAAATTTACTTGCAGAGTGAGCGAGAGACGAACACTAGGATAGAGCCAAGCTCCGGATTTTCATTCAGACTATTGATTCTATAAAAACGACTAGCTACTTCTCAGTGAGAGAACATGGGTAGCCATTTTATGATCTGTACTTCCTTTAGCAGAGTGGGTGGTTTAAAGGACACTATGTAAGGTACCGTCCTTATTATGGTCCGTACTTACATACTGGCTGAAAGTGGATGCAACTAGCCGTAAGAATTCGAGCTAGTTTTTAAGAAAATTTTCGATACCTAACAACTCGCTAACTCTTGTACAAGATTGAATTTATCACCAATTAAAATTGAAAAGATAAAAGATCGAACTCTTACGGTCTCCACTTGTGTTCTGTTGCTGAATTGTGGGTTTGTAGTGTATTTGATTGCTAGTGCTAGAGATCCTTTCACGCCCTTCGCGCCTTCTGCTCATTCTCTTCTTGTTTGACCTCTGTGTTCTCGCATCTCGCCTCTTCATATCAAAGATGTCGGATTGGAGTATTTCTCTTTCGGACTTTGCAAACTCATTTCACACTCCAGATCGGTCGTCTTCTACTCAGGGACACTCCCTGAATATTTTTTATTCTCCACTTCACCCTTCACCTCACCAATCAATCCATTGTTCAAGATTGACTCTAATATTGAATTGTTATTTGGGACTCCATCATTCTTAAAGACTAATCCAGTGCAGTTTATATTTGCAGAAACCGATACGGTATACTTGATGCCACCTAAAGGCAAGGGTTCCATGGCTGAGCAGAGCAAGATCAATAATACCATGTTAGCCTCTATTCGAGCTATTTAGGATCAGTTGACAGAACAGGCTGACTTTCAAGCTGGATTGAGAGATATGATTCTCGAGCTGACGTAAGATAGGAGAGAGGAGGATAGAAACCATAAAGGAGGTGGGAATGGGGGAGAAGAGCCTATAGAGCCAGTGGCTAAGCTTTCACTTAGAGAATCCTATAATCTATGAGCAAGACAGACAAATACATGGATTCAGATTCCTGCGATTCATGGGTATTTCGAGCTTAAGCTCACTATCTTACCTTTGTTCCCCATATCCACGGAAATATCAATGACTTATGTGCACCTCCAACAATTTGATCGCATATGCAACACGATCCATTATCCTAACATCCCGTTAGAGGTCATGAAGATGCCGGCGTTTCCTTTCAGCTTGATGGACAAGGCCCTATATTGGATCAATCATTTAGGAAAAGTTGTCACAACATGGGAAGAGTTGAGGTCTGCTTTTCTAAGCAAATACTACCCACTTGGATGCCTCGACTAAATGCGATCACTACTAGCAAACTTCTCCTAAATGTCCCATGAGCCTATTCACGAGGCGCAGGAAAGATTCAAAGATTTAATGGAGAAGTACCCCCATCACGATATTCCTAAGAAAAGCCTAGTGCAAAATTTCTTTGGGAGCTTGAGCCACGAGAATTGGAAGCTGGTAGATGCCGCTTGTGAAGGGAGTCATTTCAACAAGGACGAAGATGTTCTATATCAGATTTTTTAGGAGATGGCAGAAGCTCTGCAGCTCTTTCTTCTTCACGTGATTTTCAGAAGCATCATGTACCTTCTCCTACAGCACCCCACAAGGCTGTTAACATGAAGGCATCACATGAAGTAGATAGGGTGGACAGTTTTGATCTGACATCATAGGAAATCACCTATCTAATGATCCAAGGAGTTGGAGAAGCCCCAAGTGATCGAACAGAGGACAAAGAACCTGGATAATGAAGCATCCGGAACTTCTTGTGAGTACGATCAGTGCATGCCAGAGTACGAGTGCAGCAACCGGCACTTCTGCTCGAGAGCAGACTTCTTCCACTTCTACCCAAAGAGTATCGGAGGACCGTCCACTGTTCAACACGTTTACTACGTGTAGACCCCTGACCAGGTTCAGCGGCATTCACAGGAGATTATACCGTACCAGCAGGAGGGTTCATGCATTCCTAAGCAGCAGTCTCCACCTCCACCTATCATTCAAGAGGTGAATAGTATCTACTTCGACCGAGAGTGCAACCAGCCCCATCCGTCAGGGCAAGGTTGGTTGGGTTCCCAATAGGGTCAAAGATCTGCCCACCAATTTCAGGGAGGTAGACAACAGCAGTTCCAGCCTCATAGTCTCCATTTCACTTCCAGAGCTGAAGACATAGACAGCAGCAGATGCAGTCTGCATATTTTCCGCAGCCTTATCACCAGCAGCAGTCTGCATCGTTTGGACAGTATTCACATCGTCCTCCTCCTCATTACCAGCAGTATGAATACCAAAAGACTCCTCACTACAAGTCTCAGTGACAGTCTATCATTGAGCATCCCGAGGCACCTTCGGTAAATCCCGCACTCGATCAGTTAGCACTATTGATGAAGAACATGAATGATCTTACTCAGAGGCTTGATGACATGACCACCACAAAGGCACTGATCCCTGCACAGGTCGAAGCCAATCCCAACAACCTAAGACACAAGGAGCACGAGCTCATGATCCATTCACACTCGAGAAAAGTATGGTCCTTGATTTTACATGTTTGTCTAACGCCATTCATCTCAGGAGCGGTAGGAGATTGTAGCTGCCTTCACATCTATTGGGATTGGGAGATCGAATCACTGAGAGAGATTCACCTTCCACATCATCTTCTTCACCAGCAGTACAGAGATCTAGTGTAGCAGCACCCGAGTATGGAGTTCCACCATCTTCTTCATCACCACCATCACCTTCACCTTCTACAGTCAGATGCGGTCCACAGTCAGCAGAGAGGGAGAACACACTGGTCGTGGATTCTTCTCCTCCACCAACAGCAACAGCCTATCATGTTTTTGAATTTAATTCTTCTACCCCTGTTTTGGACAACACTGTACAGACTGATTTTGGTTGTCCAATTGTACATGAGGATTCTTTCTTGAATAATCGAAATGAGCATTTGAATGTTTCTCTAATTATGTGCCATTTCCTTTTACATTGAATAAAACCAAGAAAATATAAAAATTAAATACAACCCTATCTGATCCTGGAGTGGTTGAGATCTTATATAAATCTTTCTAGAAATACCGCTCCTTAAGGCCATGGAGTACATGCCTGCAGTAAAAAAAGGAATGAAAGAAGCATGTATTCAAAAGCGTCAAATCAAGCAGAACAGACGAAAGAAGACAGAAAAGCACATCTTGACCATAGCCACAGTTCATGCCATCAGCAACCTCACGCCCGAAAAGAAAGATAAGGGATCAACTCACATCCGTCGCCACATGTTTGATCAAGAATTTGATCGCGCTCTTCTCGATAGTGGTTCCTCTGTTAATCTCATATATTCCTCTCTACTCATTGAGTTTGGGTTAGGACCTCTTAAATCGATTAGGATGATCCTTCAGTTTGCTAATAGATCAATCAAGAGATCGAGATGAATTTTAGAGGAAGTTATTGTAACAGTACAGGGAATGAGATTCCCTGTTAATGTTGTTATCAAGGATATGGACACACCTGCACCGTTACTCCATACCTTAATCATACTAGGTCAACCGTTCCTCCAAACGACCGAAGCGATAATTGATTACGGTACTAGAGAGATCATCTTTCACTCTCGTAGTGACAAGGTAAAAATTGAGACGATCCCCGATCCTAGACGATCACTGCCACCAGCAGCAGCAGATGAGAGAGAGCCAGTTACACCAGATGCTGAGGATTGTGATTTTCTTGCCGAGTTTAGAGAGACAGATCTATTTACCGATTTCATGGATACCCAGGAGTTCCTTTCTCATAAGGACCTTCTGGAAAGCACATTCGACATGAGTTCCCTTGTTGATCCTACGGATGTGTTTGTTGATGGGCCATTTGAGCTGATTTTTTAGGATCATGCTGAGATGTCAGAGGTACATTCTGATATTTCTTTGACAGGTCATTCTGATATTACTGATGAGATACCTCCTACTGAGATTTCTGAGAATTACGAACAGCCTGATGAACCATCCCTTTCTAAGAAGAGATCATTCGTTGCAGATCTTTCTGAGATTTTACTTACTGAGCCAACAGTAGCCATGGTGGAGAGTTCACAGAGTACAGATCATATACCTTCTACCAATGTAGTTACAGAGGTTGTCACGGAGCCGATTCAAACCCCACCTGAGCTCAAGGCTTTACCATCAATGTTGAAGTATGCCTTCCTTGCGGGTCCCCCCCCCAGATGTTTCCGATCATCCTCAGTTCGCAGTTGCCCGACGAACGAGAATCTCACGTGCTAGAGGTTCTTGAAAGAAACCGCAAGGCCATTGGATGGAATATTTCGGATCTCCATGGGATTAATCCAACTTTGTACTCGCATCATAACTACTTAGAGGATGACTGTAAATTCTTCCGTGAGTGTTAGCACCGTCTCAATCCGAATCTAAGGGAGGTTGTCATGAAAAAGATCGGAAAATGGTGTGATGCTAGCTTTATTTATCACATTTCGGATTCCAAGTGGTTTAGTTCTTTACATATGGTCCCAAAGAAATCTGTGATTGCTATTGTGAAGAATGACCGTGGTGAGGAGATTACGACCCGTGTACTTACTTCATGTCGTGTCTATGTAGATTACCGATGTTTGAATTCACCTGCCAAGAAGGATCACTTTCCACTTTCTTTTATTGATCAGATTACTGAGATGTTGACAGGGAAAGAGTTCTTTTATTTCTTGGATGGGTACTCAGGGTATAACCTAGCTGCTATCGCTCCTGAGGATCATAAGAAAACTACTTTCACTTGTTTGTTTGGCACATATGCCTTTAGACGGATGCCCATTGGATTGTGTAACACCTCCGCTACATTTCAAAGGTGTATGTTGATCATTTTTGCTGATATGGTGGGTAATTTTTTAGAGGTCTTCATGGATGATTCTTGGTCTATGGGGATAGTTTTGATACGTGTCTTTCTCATTTAGATCGAGTCCTTCAATGTTACTGCGAGGAAACCTAGTGCTCTCGTGGGAGAAGAGTCACTTTATGATGACTAATGGGATTGTATTGGGTCATGTCAACTCCAAACATGGTATGGAGATTTATCCGTCTAAGATCGATGTGATTTCCAAGTTAGAGCCACCGTAGAATTTGAAGCAGTTGAGGTCATTTCTGGGACACGTTGGATTCAATAGGCGATTCATTAAGGACTTCAGCAAGATCACCATATCTTTGACTGAGCTTCTGTGCGAGGAGAATGAGTTTGTTGTTGATGAGAATGTCTTCCTTGCATTCAATCAGATGAAAGACATGTTATTAATGCTCATGTCCTACAACCACCTACTTGGTCTCTTTCCTTTGAGATCATGACGGGCACGCTAAATTTTAAAGTTGGAGCTGTTTTAGGGTAGAGAAGAGATGGGATACCATTTGCTATACACTATGCTAGCAAGACTCTGGATGATGCACAACATAATTACACAATCACAGAGAAGGAGATGTTAGTAGTTGTATTTGCATTAGAGAAGTTCATATCTTACCTCCTTGGTTTGCATGTTATTGTGTACATGGATCACACTGCCATACAGTACTTATGCAAAGAAGGATGCTAAACCACGCCTTAGATGGATCCTTCTTCTCCAGGAATCTGATTTAGAGATTTGAGATAAAGCTAGAGTAAAGAATGTTGTGGCAGATCACATTTCTCATATTACAAATGCAGAGACTTCTGAACAAGAGTATGATTCCTATTTCAGAGACCATTCCAGATGATACCATTTTGTTTGCGAACTCACTCCCATGGTATGTTGATATTGTAAACTATCTTGTCTGTAAGAAAGTTCCACAAGATTGGCCGAAGCACAAGTTAGGCAGATTCCTACCAGAGATACATTTTTACCAGTGGGAGGATCCGTACCTATTCCGTGAAGATGCGGATTGTATCTGGAGAAGGTGCATTCCTCGGAAGGAATACACCAACGTACTTGAGCATTGTCACAAATTAGAGTATGGTGGGCATCATTCAGGGAAGCACACGGCAGCAAAGATTTTACAGAGCATCCTATGTTGGCCAACATTATTTAAGGATGATACAGAGTATGTTCGAGGTTGTACTGACTGTTAGAAGATGGGAGGAACAGTTGGTTCCAAAAATACCATGCCCCTGAGATATATACAGATTTATGATGTTTTTGTTGCTTGAGGTATAGACTTCATAGGCCCATTTCCTGTCAGTCAGGGATATCAGTACATCCTGCTTGTCATGGATTATATTAGTCGATGGATGGAGGCTATCCCCCGAGCCTTTGATAGTCGTACGGTGTGTGCTTTTCTCAAGGACCATATTATTACGTTGTTCAAGATTCTAAAGATACTCATTTCAGATGGGGGAAGCAATTTCATCAATAGAGAAGTCAAGAAGCTTGTGAAGGAGTGCACCATTGAGAATAGAGTAGCATCTCCTTACCACCCACAGACTGATAGCTTGGTTACACGATATTGTAAAAACTTGTACGTCCAGATAGGAAGAACTGATCCCAGATGCTTGACTCGGTTTTATGGGCTTATCGGACGACGTACAAGTCTCCATTGGGTATGTCTACCTACAGATTGGTGTATGGAAAGTCTTGGCACCTGCCAGTGGAATTAATTCACAAATCTTTATGGGCACTCCGTGTATGCAATTTGGACTATGAGAAGGCAAGGAAGAATAGGAAGTTGGATCTAAATAAATTACTGGAATTCTGAGATTTTGCATACGACAACTCACTTACGTATAAAGAAAAAGCCAAGCGTTGACATGATAGACACATTAGAAGGAAGACTTTCTCCCCCGATCAGAAAGTTTGGTTGTTTGATGCCAAATTGAAGATATTTCGAAAGCAGATGGTCAGGACCGATCATTGTGAGAGTTGTGCGTGACAATGATAGTATTGTCAATCCGGGTTGTCATCTGATGTACAACCATTTGTTGTGAACGGACAGTTGCTGAAGCCATATCTAAATCATGATACATTCCTATCTGTGGTTGATTCAATATCTGTGGTATCAGACGATGATTTTTTGACATCGTTTGCGTCTGATACATGAGCTAACTATCTCTTGTATATATCCATTCATTTTATTCTTTATTCTTCTGTTTTTATCGTTCACCTTTTTTTTGTGTGCTATACTTAGGATGTACTCTATCCTAAGTATAGAGGAGGTGAATGATTTGAGTTGTTCATATTCATCCTGTTTCATCACTCTTGTTGTTGCTTATACTTAGGGATCCCTTACCCTAAGTATAGGGGGAGTGATGTTGTTCATACCGTCTTCTCGTGTTTTTGTTTTCTTTTATTTCTTTTGATCTCTCGCTTGTCCTTCAATTTGTTGATATTCTTTTTATGTACTGAGGGATCTTTTACCATAAGTATAGGGGAGGACAAGTCGAGTCGTTGAGTTTGTTCATTCTCTTCCTCGATTTTCTCTGTTTGTACAGCCTTTTATACTTAGGATTATTTGATCCTAAGTATAAGAGGGATCGTCGACTTCTATTCTTTTCGTATATTCTTTGAGTCGTTGTATAGGAATCTTTTCGCTTTTCTATACTTAGCACGAGTTATGTTTTCCTTTATAGCTCTTGGATCACTATGAGGACATAGTTCGAGCAAAGTATAGGGGGGTGTCCTATATATTGTATATATACTTTAACCATAACTCGTACTTTTATTAATAATATGGCTATTTTAAAAAAATGTGTTTGAAAAATCTTTTGTAAAATGTTTTGAAAAGGTTTGTAAAATTATTTTGTCACATGGGAAATAAATTATGGGATGACCATATATTCGTAAAATCCACGTGTGTATAAAAACTTTGATCATTTATCCTCTTGTAAATAAAATTCTTTGTTGTATCTAAAACTTATGTATGAAATCTTCTTGTAAAATCTTGTATAACATTTGTATAATCCTTGTGTATACTTGTATATATTCAGTTTACTAACCCTTTTTATTTCTTTAAACAATGAAAAAAATGGAAAAAAAAATCTTAAAATCCATAAAACATTTGTAAAAAAAATGAAAACTCTTTCAAAAAGATTTTCCTTTTATTTATTTTTCTTTCAAAAAAATGTGTTTTGTATATACTTCTTGCATTTGCATGTGCATTTTTCATAATTGTATTGACATTTAAACTAGTCTAGAATAAAATTGAAGAATAGAGCTTAGTTAAGACCTTGATCCATTTAATTTCAGAGGAACCTTATAAGAACTGGAGTTGAGACTTTTCAGGTCCTAGCGACTTAATTCTTTGAGTTCACAAGACTATGTTCACATGTCATCTTGATTAGTATAAGTAGAATATTTCACAATACAAGCATGATTCATCTAGACAGTGGCTTAACTTGGACAAGTACTCTGCACGTAGCTCTTCATGGATGAGGTGGCGAGGGGGCAGAATCCTTTGTCTTGGGGTAGCATACGAGTGTGTATCAACTACTGGAAACATCCGTCTTCCTCTAGGGAGGGTAGTGCATCTCAACCTGGTCTAGTGGCGCTGACATCTAACGACAGAATGTTGTGGGGTTACAATAATGCTTCAAAAGAGGGATAGTCTACTGGCTCGAGAAGAAAAACTCCTTATGAACATGTTGTACCCTTGTATATATTCAAAAAAAATGTAAAATCAAAAACTCCATAAAATTAGACAGGCCTGATTGAAAATAAAATGCATGCCGGAGTGTATATAGTTGAATAAGCAAAGCTCATGTAATTCATTGTCTCATCTCATGGGAGCTTGCAGCTGGATGACTTGGCGACACTGGTCCTACATCCGAGGATAGGTAGCTACACTAGCTATCGTTCATTCTCTTCTTTCCCCCTCTTCTTGATCTAGTTGCACCTATATTTAGAAGGGAATACCCTGCTCCTCGAGGAAAGAGTTGCTGGACCGGGGGACTAGAGTTACCTTGTTGAGGGAGGTTGTTTCTTTGCCACTTTTGAGGTGAGGAGCTATATTTCACTTACACCGTACAAGTAAAGATTCATAATCATAAGAATTTGTGTATGTAGACTTGTTCCAGCCTGACTATTGAGGCGATTTGAATAGGAGTCTTATAGAACTTGAGGGTTGTTAGGTTTTAAATCCATTTCCCAATAAGGTTTTGCCAAACTAATAATCCAAAGTCTGGCAGAGCTCCATACTACGATTTTATGAAAATAAGTTTAATACTTAATATTGTTCTAAGTTCTTTACTTTTCCTTTATTCTTTTCTTTTATTCACTTATTATTTAAATAAGTGTTTGTTAAGGGACTAGCAAAGGTAAAGCATAGAGGGGTAATGAATCTGATTTCATCATCTTTATTCATTTATTTTAGCTTAAAATCCCTTATAAAATACATGTAAATATAACTAAATTCATTCTTTTACCAACTCTAGTTCTTGTGTCAATATTGTATATTTATCACTATTTTAACCTAAAATAAATAAATAAATAATAAAGGAAAAATAAAGAAAATAAAACATTGTATATATGCAATAGATACAGGCTGAATCAAACCCCGAGAGAAGGTCAAGACTTGACCTGATCGACAAGGAATAAAGTAGGGGGAGATAAGGCCTAAAATCCAAAAATTCTCTTGTTACATGTATATATCCGTAACATATATTGTCTATATTACACATTGTTTCATTAATTCTTTATCAAATCCTTTGTAAATAACAATTATTTCTTCTTAAAATTTGTGAATAAAATTCTTTTGTAAATAATAAAAATAATTGCAATTAAAATTTATATATATTGTGTAAATTACATCACTCTCCAAAAACCACAAAGAAACAAACTTTCAAGATCAATATCTGCTCCACCCGAGCTCCAAATTCATTAAACTCACTTTCATTGTACTCCAAATTAAATTATCTTTAAGAGTTGATTTCATAAAATTCAGATTTAATGTGGGAAATGTGGCCAACTAGCGTAATATTGTATATTATACCTATATACACTATGTATATTATTATTATTATTATTTATCTTGTGAAATTTGTGAATATTATCTTTTTAATTAATTATAAATATTGTATTTAACTTATATAAAATACAAATAAAAATTAGAAAATAAAAAATCAACAAAAATAAAATTAAGTATATATTGTATATATATCACCATGTATATATTGTACTTATACTTATTTAATTAACCTATTAAATTAATTCCTAAAAATAAAATAAATATACCCTTCAAATCCTTGTAAAATATTGTAAATTAATAAATATTAAATTATATATATATAAATAACTAATTAAATATCAAAGTTTTGTATATATAGGTGCACATACCTATAAATAACACCTTGTATTTATTTTAACTCGTGTATATACATTATTTAATTAATTAAAAATCACTAAAATTAACTTCAATTTATTATTACATTTTTTATATACATTATTTTATATTTAAATTCATTTTCTATTTTTAAATCATTTATTCCTCATTTTTCCCATTTTTGTCGTTATCCATGTTTTATCCTATTCTCTGCGCATTCTGATTGGATGACCTGGGTTTGTTGACCCAAGGTCAACTGTCAGCCTGCGCCTCACTCCCACTGATCTTGCATTCCGTCGTTCCTTCGCCCATTTTCCCTACGCGTGCATTCACTAACTGTTCTCGCTCCCTTCTCCATTATTCTCGCTCATTCAATCCTTTCGGTCGCCATCCTAACTACTCCACCAACCGTGCCTTGATCTATACCCATTTTGAAATCCAAAATCCGTCGAAGTTCCTTTTATAAATGTGCATCCTTTTCCTCCACCTCGGATTTAATCTGATTTTAGCCCAAGATCACCCGTGATCGAGTGACAGGGATTGCGCTCTTGTGACAGAGGAGCATATCCCCGATCTGGAGTGTGAATTTGGTACCCTAGGTCGTGATTCACCCAGGTTGTCGGAACCTTCTGCCGCACGTTCCGCCTCTCCGCCATCAGCCGCAGATCGAGGCGCTTCCATTCTTCTATCTTCTTTGTAGGTAACCTAGGTAGTTTATCTTTAGTTTAGTCTTTCTTTTTCAATTTGATTTCGTTTAAATCATCTAGTTCAGATCTTCATCTCCAACCTCCGATCTACACGATCAGAGGAGTTCCGATCATTGTTGACCCCTTCCGACTACACCAACACGTCCACCATCTTTTTCTCTAGCTCTTCCACCCTCTGCCCACCTTCATATCCTCACAGATCTAGAGTCTGATCTCTATTCCGACCACACTTCACCGAAGACCCCCATCTATTCACCATTGCCCGTGCTTTTACCCTAATCTTTTGGCCAGAGCTTCCTCCGAGCGTCAGCATTCCATTGTAGGGTCAAAGCACGGTGAACCAACATTGAATCAAATTCTCAAGGTTCGCCTGAAGCCGATACCTTTCAGACCTCCAAAACATTGATTAGGAGGATTCGTGCTCCACTGCTTCAGTCGGTCGACAGAGGAGGAGTCCAGGGAGTCGTAGCACTTGTCAGCAGCAGATTTGGGCGAGCAACGATAGAGTTCTCCTCGATCGAAGTTCGCCGGAGTCCATCTTCCTCCGAATTCCTCCAAGGCCTTTCATCACTGCACGATCACCAGCAGCAGCTCAGTTTGGATCTTGCCTGTCCATTTTGCCCCAATTTTGAGCCGCGAGATCCATCTTCCAGATCTGATCGACACCCTCCATTCTAGAGCCAATCTTCACCGTTCGATCAGATCCGCAACGCATCAAAGCCATCCTTTGTACCACGTAATAAAGGGTATATTTGCACACATCCCCCTGTTTTTATTTTATTTTAAAATAAGTCCCCATTGGAAACGTATCTGTATTTAATAATTTGAACATTTGCATTGCAACCCTTACTATTTATTTTAATTTCATTTAAGTCATGTTTGAACTGTAGCATATGTTTTGCATGTGATTTTGTGGAAACTTTACAATAAAAGTATTTTACTATTGTGTTATTATTCGGCCCCTGGAAATATTTTATTTGCATTCTAGTCCTGTCCAACGAGGCGCACGTGCTCACGCACGATTTTTTGGGCTTTTTGCATTATTCATCCTGCATATTTCATGTGTTATCATTTAGTCTAAAAATCGTGATTAGGTCCCTGTGAGCCTGCATTTATTTTCCATATAAAAAATCGAATAAATTATCAAAACCTTTTTAAAAATTACTCTGATATCCTGTTCCATATATCTTGCATCCATATTTTACATTTTGCATTTTCATTATTTTTATTATTTTTAAAAATTCAAAAACTTCATAAATAGTCCATGTTTGCATTTGAAAATCAATAGAAAATATAAAAATTGCAAAAAAAAAAATCTAAAAAAGTTTCTGATTGTTTCTTTTGATTTTTTTAAATTTCTACATAATTTTGGCATTTTTATTCCTCATAAAAATCATAAAAATCATAAAACTCTCAAAAGCATTAAAAAATAAAAATTCAATTAAAAATCTTAAAAAAAGTATAAAACCCCTCTTTAGAAAATTAAAAAAATATCTTTTATTTTATATATTTTTCATCCAATTTTGACCTTATTCGTTATTTTAAAAATCCAAAAACATCCCTTTTGTTTTCTGTCTATTTTATTTTCTATTTTTGATTTATTTAAAGGCTTTAAAAATTTTGGAAAAATTTCGAATAATAACAAAAACATTAGAAAATTATCAAAACCCCAAAAATAATTTTAGTTCAATTTTCTGACTATTTTTTATATATTTGGAAAATAAAAAAATATTGATTTAGTGTTTGTGCATGTGTGCTTTAATTTTTCTTTAAATATTCGTTGTTTCAAAAAAAAAATATTTTTGCAAAATAAAAAATAAAAAATATATAAAATAAGAAACCTAAATAAAAAATATAAAAATTAAATTCCTTACAAAATTCAAAAATACAAAAATCGAGCATAGTGTGCATAAAGATTCCTTTATTTTTTTCGTTTGATTTTTCATTGCATAGAATAACCCTCAGGGTTTTTGTAGCCTCCCTGAGTTCAATCATGTTAGCTATACATGTAAATTAAATAGCAATTTTCTCTTGCTACATTTTCTTTATTGATTTTTGCTTGAGAATTGAATAATTTTTTGTTGAGGGATTTCTAGGATTGCAACGACACTGCACATATTTCTTAATGTTTAAAACCACATAATTCCTTTACTCAACAAGTACATGCATCAAGAGGTCGGTCAGATGTCAGATTTTAGAGTAAGGATTGCCATCTCCTTCTTAGGCTTGAGATTCCTTCTTGATAATCACGTGACGGTGTGGTTGAGCCCTCAATCTAACTCTTATATTCAACCCTACACCAGCCTCTATGATCCAAGCTTTGGATCAACAGTTGTATGATATCAAGATGGTCATGGTACATAACCCTAATTGTACTAAGGAACCTATATGCAAATAAATTACTCTTCATTTCAGATTAGGAGCGAATTGCAATAACTTTTATTGCATGGTGGCTCAGCATGGGCTGACATTTCCAACAAAAGTCAACCTCCTACTCTTGAAACCCTCCTCCACCACCAACCAGGTCTCCAACTCCATGTCGTGCCTCTCGGGTCACACCAAGTTCTACTCGAGAGATACTCCCATTATTAAAGAAGAAGAAATTATTGCCTCAAACTCTGACGATGATGGTGACAGTTATAATAGAGAAAACATTCGTCAATTTGTCAATCTAAGGAGAAGACGGCCTCCAACCACTCCTTAAGGATTATGTAGTGACTACAATCCTCTCAGAGATCTTGACTAGTCCCCCTTTAGTTTTGATCTAGTTATCTTTTTTCGTTCTCATTCATAATTACTAAGTTTGTAATATTTGGGAACATAGTAGATGTCCTTGTGACATCAATTCCATCTTTATGCATGATTTATTTATGTTTTTAAGATTTGCTTTGATTATCTTTTTTATTTTCTACTTGATTTCTAAATTTTTTGCTCGCTTTTTACTTAATAACAAGAAGGGGGAGGCATGAGAAGCTAAAGTAAATTTGTGAATTTTGAAAAAAAGGGAAAAGTTCGCCTAAAGTTATCCATCATTGTTGTTAGGGGGAGCTTTGCTAAAAGTTGTTGGTTTCTAGACTCTTTTCTTAAATAAATTTATATGAAAATATTTTCAGTACTCTTTAACTAATTGTTTCCATATCATTAAAAAGGGAGAGATGTTAGAACCTTCAATTCTAAAGTCCTTGTGTTTAACGAAACACACAATTATCAATAGGCATTAGGAACTCGCTTTATTTTTTACTTGCAGCTTGCATGTTATCAAAGATATCAAGTTCAAGCCTCCAAAGCAAAGACAAAGTTCAAATTATTTCCTATTCAAGTTTTGTTGTAATAATACTTGTTTAATATTGTTTAGAAATATGTAAAAGCTCACATATGCATAAGCTTACTTGTGTGATCATATAAGGTACATCTTAAACAATCTACATGTCATTTTACACAAAATCCCCTCCTTGATCGAGCATCTTGTGTAACGTGATTGATCAACATTGGCCAGTGGTTAACCCTTGATCAAGCACCTTGTGTGAACTGACTGATAAACTTTGGCTACACGTTTGGATAGTTATTTTTAATCTTGGATTAATTTGAATGATCAACTAACTTTATGCTAAGATCAAACACTTTTTGTAACTGATTAACTTTTCGATCAATCATGTATTTTTATCTAACCGATCATGTTTTGAAAAAGCCTCCAATGGTTAGCTACATGATTGATTATCTCCACTCAATTGATCAATCAATTTACATTTTGATCAATCACTTTTGTTTTCTAGTTGATCAATTGAATTTTTACGAAATGATTTAAAGTTGATATTATTCCTGACTTGAACTCCAACACCTATGACAAACTTCAATGTCTATAATCACTTAACACTTTATAAATGTATCTATGCATATAATCACTTTATAAAAGAATACAGACATTAATTTCACTCGACACAATACATTATTGAGCATCAAAAAGAGTGTCTTGAATTTTTATACATTGAGATACACACATAAACTTCCACAAAGCGTACTTCTGCCCTCATCAAGCCGCAATCGCTATTCAATATTGACCTCTCTATGACTCACTAGACATACTATTCAACCAACAACTCCACTGTGTTTAAGATCTACTCTACGGTACATTATGGTTATAGTGGTTTGAGTTTTGATTCATGATTGCAAGCAACATGGTGTACTACAACTTTTACAGGTAAGTTAGTTTTTAATCAAGGTTTACAAGAAATTTGGTGTTTGATCCAAAGTTAGAAAAGTCTATAGAGTGAAATCCAAAGTTGTGTACTTCTATACGAGAACCTTGATATGTGATCCATGTTGTATAAGCCTTTGGTGTGTGATACAAAGCATCTGTAGAAATGTTTGAGCTATATATGGTAAATAGATTAGTCAATTTAGAATCTTGATTGAGGAAATTTAAGTCGTGCTTTTCATCCAATTGGGTTTCTACGTTAATATCTCCATACAAGTGGTTGTTTTTTTTGTTGGTTAATATTCACTACATTTCTATTGGTAGATTGTTTCCATACGGTTATTTATGTTAAGTACTATTCACCCCACTCTAGTAGCTCGATCCTACAAGTATTCAAATATTGTACATGTCAATATATTAAGATGTTGCGAGTAATGAAAGCATTCACATACCAACACAATCAAGCAAGCAAGACACAAACACACGGATTTATAAGGTTCACTTGTAATCAGTTTTCACTATGTAGAGAAAGAAGAATATGAAGGATAGTGAGAGCCCTAACCCTAGGGAATTTATATACTACTCGCATAAAAATGGACCCCATATGCAGACGGATATTAACACCCAAATAGAAAAGGATCCACTTATAAAATTCTCGCCTCGTCTAGTAGGGTATGATGGCACATGGGGTGCATAATCTTCAATTGGGTTCAATAGAACATACGGTTAAGATTCAAGGCATATCAACATAATATTTAATAATTTTTACTTAGTAAGTATTATTAATCTAGAGATATGGATTCAGGATCAGCGATAAAGACGCATCCTTTGTCTATAAGAGTTTATTTATGCATTACGTGTTAATCTAAGAATTAAAAGAATCTTTTTTTTAAAAAACCACCCACGGGTAAACTCCCAAGCTGGGAGCTACTGCCTTAAAATTAAGATTAAAAAGAAGGTGGGGCTACATTAACGAGAAGCCCAGAGGTTGTAAAGGGCTTTACAATGGATATGAGCATTTTCCGAGTAGAACGTTTGATTTTTAAAAATATTGTCATTTCTGCCCTGCCAGATCACCCACAGCGCCGCGAATGCCAGTGAGACATCCGCAGTGGAGCCATGTCCCACCCTCCTGATCGACTGCCAAAATGACGTAGTGTCCTCGCACCGCAGCCATGACAAGCCCAGCTCACGCCAAACCTTGGTCGAGCTTTGGCATTTGAAAAAAATATGTTCTGTGTCCTCCTGCTGCCCATGACACCTGTCGCAAATCACGTCCTGAACACCGAAGATATTTGTCCGCCTCACTTTGTCACAAATGTGATCCCTCCTTAAGCACCACAAGAAAATCTTGACCCTTTTAGGAATCTTTGCTACCCAAACCACTCTTAAATCTTGAATCAGATCCGCGTCAGGTGCCTCCGAAGAGCGACACAGGTGATCATAGTTTTTTTAGTGGAGAGCTTCATTCCCCTCCATTCAAAGTGGTCCGCATTCACGGCATGGGAAGCATGGAGGGTGTCAGCCGCCGACGGTAGTTCAGATTGCAACGCAAGAAAGTCCTCCAGCCTCTGCCTAGATAATTCATTGACGAACAGAGGTACCCAAGTGTCGGTCCCCCCCACCTGACTAAGAGTATTATCAGATCCGCCGCCAGAGCAAACAATCTCGAAAATGTGGTGCACAACTTTCCCTCCCCTGTCCAATCGTCACCCCAGAAACGAAACAGGCGCCCATCACCCACCTTCGGAGCCAAAAGGGGGCGAGAGTCTCGAGGACACCATGGACACCGGACCAGAGGGGAGATTCCCACCGCAGCCTCCCAACCTCCAACTCTCCCCGGACGCCATAGATCTTGCGAAGAAGCCTGTGCACCAAAGAGGACGAGGGACCCCAGATCTAGGCCGCCCATTTACCCAGCAACGCCTTGTTCATGCAATCAACATCATGAATGCCTTGGCCACCATCCACCTTCCTCTTCGTCACCTCCTTCCACCCCACAAGATAAAGCCCCGCCTTCTGCTGCTTGCCATCCGACCAAAGGAAAAACTTCATCAGCGCCTCCATCTTCTTCCGCACACCAACAGGGAGGATACACGTAGCAAGGAAGAAAATCGGTATCGCGGAAAGGACATGCTTCAACAAGACAAGCGTGCCCCCCTTGGACAGGGTGGTCGCCTTCCAGCTCGCCATTTTTTGTTCAATCTTATGGAGCACAATATCCCAATCAGATTTCTTCAATTTCCCAGTTATCAATGGTAGGCCAAGATACGTCAAGAGTAGCGACCCTAGAGAGAAGCGAGTAATAATAGACACCGCCTCTCTCTCGCTATCGGTCATCCCGAAGGTGACCACCTTGGATTTATCGTTGTTGGCAACCAGGCCTGAGAGCTCACCAAATATATCAACCAGCATTGCCGCATTCGTCGTGTGCATCTCTGACCACCCAAGCAAGATTAACGTGTCATCGGCATACTGAAGCACATGTATAGATATATCCTCCAGACGGAAACCAGCGCACACGTTTGACTCTATCACCTGATTGAATAAAATGGCCAACGCATCGACGACGATCACAAAGAGCATCAGGGCTAGGGGGCAGCCCTGCCGCACTCCCCATTGAGGCTGGAAAGGTTCACCCTCCGGCCTGCCATTAACCAAAACAGAGAAGGAAGCCGTCGTAATACATCTTTTCATCCACCCGATCGATGCCTCCAGAAAACCCCTCCGCCTCAAAGATGTCCATATGAAATTCCAGTCAACACAGTCATATGCCTTGGAGAAGTCGATCTTCCAAAGAGCACCTTTCGTTTTCGACCTTTTCCAATGTAGACAAATTTATGACGCCATCACCAAACCATCCGTCATTTGTCTCCCAAGAATGAAAACACTCTGTCCCTGTAAGACCACCGAGTCAATAACCAGCTTGAGGCGGTTCGCCAACGTCTTCGTGACAACCAGATATATCGCATTCGAGAGCATGATCGGGCGATAATCCTCGATACTTGTTGGAAAGTCCTTCTTTGGCAGCATGAATAATAAAGCCTTGTTGATTTTATCAAAATCCCTGTTGCCTTCTGCAAACTCGTTCATCAGATCAACAATCTCTCCTTTCAACATGTCCCAGAACTCCTTATAGAAAAACACCGGGAATCCATCGGGCCCCGGAGACCCGTCCGCATTCAGGCTCCACACCGCGCTTCTGATCTCAACCTCCGAGAACGGCAAAGCCTCAGCCTCCAAGAATTAAAAGAATTTTAAAAGATAGAAAAGCCTTTTCCTACTTTAAATTAAGAGGACAATAAATAGTTAAAAAAGTTTTGAGTTATTTTTTTCATTTATATTGATGTTATCGATATATCCTAATATATATTTCTTCTATACTTCTAGATATGATATGATAACTGTAAGAAAATAGGAAGCGGGAGCGGAATGATAAACAGAGCAAAAGAACAGAAAGATTAAACATGGAACACCATGATTTTACATGAAACCCTACTCCGTGAGGAGCGGGATGAAACCACGGGAGAAGGCCTCAAAGGGTCAGGTTATGCATTGCACTTTCTCAATGGTTACAGGAGGTCTGGGGCTCCTTATATAACCTCCTCAGAGACTCCAAGTCCCACCACTGGTAGATGTGGGACTAAACTCAGTGGTGGGGTAAATGGATCCTGGCCCACTACATAAATGATGCATGCTCCAAATACTCTGACACTCCCCCTCAAGCTGGAGCATGCGATGCTCAGCTTGGACAAACAGAAAGAAACTCAACTCACAATACATGACACTACAAACAATATCAACTCAACGCGCACAACTGCGGTTGTCGAGGACGTTGCTTTTCATGGCGTGCATGCGAGGAGGACGAACGAGCTGGAGTGTGAAACTGGATCTCTCCCATCTGGCTCAAAGAATGGTACTCTACTCTGGAGTCCCTATGATACCACATGAAAACCCCTGCCCTCAATGGCATAGGGAATGGTCCTCTGCTCTGGAGTTGCTATGGCTCACATGAAAGCTCTGGTCGACCAACAAGAATGACAAATAATTGGCATGCGTCGTCGTCGAGTCTGAATCTGGAAAATTGTAGAGCCTGAACATCTGACCGGTTTGGAAAATCTGACATCTGAATCTCAGAACAAGACCTGTGACTCTACATATACTCCTCCTTACTCCCATACTTGTCGGAATGACATTGTTGACCAAGTTGGGAGAAGATAAAATAATACATAAATATGGGGAAAACATGAATATTCTCAAAAAAAATTCTTGCGGCTCTTCTTCATATTTTTTTAATAAGCCGTCCATTTTTTTGAACATTTTTTTAATAAGCCATTTCAACAATATTTTTTCAGCTTTTGCAACATTTTTCTTTCTTCTTCTTTTTTTTGCAAACATTTTTTTGAAAATGCATACGGCTTTTTTTTAATTGTACACGCCTTTTTTTAAACATAAATATACTCTCTCCTTTAAAAAAACAATATTCGACCCAACTGGACCGAAGTACCCCCTCCAATATTTTTTTTATTGTCATCGGCCCAAATTGCACAGGTCCCACTTACAATAATTTTTTTTAATAAAGGGCCTCTGGCCCGCTTGAGCCTTCAAGATAACCTGCACCTCCCCCTAGAGTTCCCACTTGCGGGAACCCACCAAGTCGATAGGAGCGCCGCCACGAGCCTGTAGCTGTTGGGAGAGGACGACGAGGGAGCCTTGGCGTGCCGCCATGGGATCGAAGGAGCAAGATGATCGGAGCGCACCGCCCGCGCAAGCCTGGGACCTGAGGCCTGGAGTCTGATGGAAAATGTGGAGAGCGGCTTGGAGGGTAGCCACGACGGTTAAGAGATGGAGGATCGCCATAGGAGGGTCGATCGGCGGGGGCTCCGCCACCAGGAGCTCCGCCTGGAGCACATGGCGACCGACAGCGCCAGTCAGGGATGCTGCTCGAAGGTGGCACTGCCTGCTCAACGACTGCCCCGATTAGAGGGCACTACCTTTGATCTGGATGTGGCGCGCATGCGGGGTTTGGAGGAGGTTGCGCGAGGTTGCACCGGGGGAAGCCGACTAAAGATCTGGAGAAGGGGGTTCACGTCGTCGGAGGAGCGCCACGATGGCGAGGCTAGAAGATTCACACTGCCTGGAGCATGCTCTGGAGAATATGGAGAATCCGCCTAGACAGAGGATGGTGGCGCAAGGAATGCGCAGAGTCTGGGAGGTCACAACCTCCGTCTGGAGAAGATTGGTGGTGTTGGGGGAAGCTGCACACGGGAGCTCGACGAGATCTGGCTTGGAAACCATGGAAGATGTTGCGTGCCATCTACGACCATATGCAACTGGCCTGGGGATCTTGATTAGGGTTTCGCATGAAACCCTAGAATTTCTTAAACAGACTTGAACAGATCTTGAATATGAACTTTATGGAAAACTAATCTTCAATAACAACATATCAAAACTCGAATCTCGGATAAATAATCAACATAAAATCCTCGAGAATCGATCCTCTCTGATACCATGTTAGAAAATAGGAAGCGGAAGTGGAATGATAAACAGAGCAAAAGAACAGAAAGATTAACCATGGAACACCATGATTTTACGTGGACCCCTACTCCGTGAGGAGTGGGATGAAACCACGGGAGAAGGCCTCAAAGGGCCAGGTTATGCATTGCACTTTCTCAATGGTTACAAGAGGTCTGGGGCTCCTTATATAGCCTCCTCAGAGCCTCCAAGTCCCACCACTGGTAGATGTGGGACTAAACTCAGTGGTGGGGGAAATGGATCCTGGAGGGATACATTTACCCACCTATTACATAAATGACGCATGCTCCAAATACTCTAACAATAACGATATCAACTAAGGAGGGAGTCCAAGTTGTCAGTAACCACCCATCATAAAAGGACGATAAGTTGGGAGCTTTGATCGATTAACCTGATTTGCATAGGCTCGTCCCTTGATCCTTATCGAGTGGGCTTCCCCACAGTAAGTATTATTAATCTAGTGATATGGATTCAGGACCAACGATAAAGATGCCTCCTTTGTCTATAAGAGTTTATCTATGCATTACATATTAATCTAAGAATTAAACGGATTATAAAAAATAGCAAAGTCTTATCCCACTTTAAATTAAGATGATCTTAAATAGTGAAAAAAGTTTTAAGTCATTTTCTGCATTTATAATGATATCATCGATATATCCTAATATATATTTCTGTCTGTACTTCTAGATATGATATGATAACGATATCAACTGAGGGAATCCAAGTTGTCAGTAACCACTCATCATAAAAGGACGATAAGTTGGGAGCTTTGATCGGTTAGCCTGATTTGCACAAAGGCTAGTCCCTTGATCCTTATTGAGCAGGCTTCTCCTCACCTTACAAAGTATTCAACAATCAAGAAGGTCGCTTCCTAGAATTGATCGTCGGAGACTGTGTTGATCAGAGCTCAAAATCGTTGGTTACTTTCCCTTGCAATCAAGGTTTAGTAACTTCAATCAGGGAAGGAGGATATTATTACTTTGCAATGGATTGCTCAAAACTCTCATCTCTCTCACTCTCTTAGTGGGATTGAGAAGTGGTCAAATGGCAAGTAGAAGTTCTGACGAAGGGTACTGACTTATTTATAGATAAAAATGGCAGAAATATTTAAGCTCGATCTAGAGAGGAGAAGAAGGGGGTTCAGTCTCAATGAACCCATACCTAAATTGGGGGCAATGAATGAAATTGGAGGTTGGTCAACGAAGGTGGGCCGATTGTTAAGAGGTTACACTACCAAGATCATTAAAATAGATCATGGTAAGAATACTTATTAGAGAGTCTTCTTTTGCATCGTTTTATAGTCCAATACCTAGGTACTACTTTTGACTACCATCCTCCTATATAAGAATAGGATAGGTCCCTTAACATGAAATAAGTTCTTTGACTAGTCTAACATGGTATCGATTAAACTTGGAGACTAGGGTTAGGGTTACAAATTAAACTCTCAACAGTATCAAAGTAGCGGTCCTAGAATGATGGTCCTATAACCACCAAGAAATCTCTCCCTATTCCACTAAAACCCTAAGAGATAGAGAGAAGAATATGTCATCCTCCCCATCTCGTCACTTCTCATGCTCAGCCCAGTAGCCAATGGACTCCCATCATTGATGTTGCACAAATAGGTATCACACTAATGTGTCTTGTGCTCCCCAATAGTGGCGGCCCATCAAGCATGCTAGCTATGACATTGCACTAAAAATGTGCTTGTTGTTGAGCTCTCTTTCTGTTCAGGGATGATGTCAAATATGTGTGGTCTGATCCTTGGCATAAACCACATGATTTACCCTTCATTTTGAAATTTGGAGTAAATCCGATATCCAAATCAGATAAATGTGCTCTATTGTGTCTTACTCGTCAAGACCTTTTCCAACGAGTCTAAGAACTTCGAAACCCGATTTGTACGAAGGAGATACGAATGTTTGAAGTTTGCAGTTCAATAAATGAATATGGATCCTAATCCGATCTGCATCCGCATCCATTTGAGCTTAAGCACGTCTATAAATAGGAAGGCGATTGAACCAATCAGGCTAAGGTCGTGGAGTTCCTCCCATTTGGCACAATTGGCTGGAATTCTCAAACTTAGATGGTCACGATCCGAGCAGTTCCATTGAATAGGGACACATTGTTAGGCACATTGAGGTACATGTTTTTCTTTGTGAGCTAGCCAAGTAGTTGTGTTTAGTAGTCGATTTTTGCTTTCACACATAGGGTTAGTACTTAGATGTTGATTAGTGTTGGTCGCACTAATTGGTATTCTAAGTGGTAGTACTACAAGGGGATTTCTGGGAAGTGATTAACGAGGGTAGAGCAATGCACTAGTCTCCTATGTACAAGGAAGTGCAGTGGTAGCCATAGGCTCTTCCAACTACTTAGAACATATTTTTTTTACTAAATACCAAGATAAAATGATATCATAATAATGAGATTTACTTTGGATTCATATGTCCAAGGGTGACTACAAAGGGTTGGGGGGCTCTTACTTAAGGACTTTGTGTATAGAATTATAAGGAATCGATGGTTCAGTGCCCTGACTCCTGCCCTATGTCATCGTAGACTTTCACTGATGTATAATGGACGGGGGCAGTATGCGACGAGTTTTGCCTTTCGTAAAACCATTAATATTAGTTTTTCACATGTCAAATGTCTGTCCCGATGAGGTGAGTTTTTCCTTGCAGTTGTCCGCTCTGTAGTTATTGTGTGTACATTTTGCAGAGTATTTGTATACATTTTTTTTCTTTTACACTACTGGTTAGTGTGGCTCTACTCCTGAGCAACTACTCATAATGTTACCATTTCCTGTGTGATCCAACAGTATTCAGGAGCCGCAACAGTAGTGGTCGTGGTTGGTAGACTTAGAGCTTAAGAGATGTTTTTGCGCCAGTCGTGGTGCATTGTCCTTTTGGTAGTTTACTTTGTGCATGATTGTACTTTAAAGACAGTTGTTTGGATACATGTATATTTTAGTTATATTCTGATATTTTCATATTCTTATATATATACATCCTTTGGACATGATTATTTCATGCATATATTGTGGAAATGTTAATAGAAAAGAATGCATTATTTTCTTTCTTTAAATTTCTTGCATTTTCTCCCGTTGCGATTGCATTTTGGATGTGAATCTGGCGTGCATTAAGTTGATGAGTATCGTGATCCTATAGAGAATTCGATTCAAGCACCCCCACATGTAAAGGGGCGGGGGCTACAACCACCTATGGAGATATGAAGACCCTATTTTTCCCACTTATAGATATTTGGAGTCCTTGTGATCTCGATCACCAGGGACATCATTTTTACGTGGTTATTCTTGATGACTTTTCTCTATTCGATGGGTATCCACACTCAAAGCTAAATATGAAGTTGGGCATACTTTGTAGATTTTTAAAGAAATGTAAAATCAATTTGATGCTTCCATTAAAATTATTTGCTTGAATAATGCTCTTAAATTGTGTGTTATATATTTGCACAACTTTCTTCATAATATTGGGATCATCCACCAAACATCTTGTCCCTACACATCTCAATAAAATGGAGCACTGACAGGAAACACATACACATTCTTGGTGTAGCTCGCACACTCCTCATGCTTAGTCACGCCCCTATAACATAATGATGAAATGTTATCATGACTTCTTTCTATCTTAAAAATAGTACACCCTCTATTCTATTATGGAATCATTTTCTTCTTCATGTGCTTCTTAGTGGTGGTTGATTCTACATCCAACGGTACAGATCGCACACGCATCCAATCCGCCAACTTGTATCCCCTACAATGAGTATCAGAGCCAAATATGACATCATCGAGAGGATGTGATGCAACGGTTGGGAAATCCTTATAAGTCGTAAAGAATTGTACAAGAAGAATTCGATAACAAGATTGTTCAAAGAGGTATGATTACATATCAGACGGAGAAGTTCACGTCAAGGGGTGCATCATTCTCTATGGAATTCTTCAATGAGAAAAATGACTTTACCTTATGGCAATAGAGGAAGAACATATTCACGCAAGGACTTGTAAAAGGACTTGTAAAAGCTCCAAGGGAAGAGAAAAGAAGACATATAAGATGAAAGATGAAGGGTAAAGGATATGAGAGATCTCGCCAAGAGTAAAATTCAATCGTTTAATGCGGATACACTCTTGGCAAAGTCATCAGCCTGAAGGAGCCAATGGATATCTAGATGAAGTTTGATGGATGGCACAAGTCTAAATCTCTAACAAACAAGCTATAACGAAGATGAAGCCCTATGGTCTAAAGATGACTGGCGGAACAAAGCTCGAGCAATTGGATGAATTCAACACGATTTTGGCAAACACGCTCACACTTGAGGAGAAAAACGAGAAAGGAGAGTCTCTCTTTGAGGAGGATAATTCGCAAATTTTATTGATCTCCCATTTTCCTAAGATCATATTGTGACAACATTGCTTACCAACAAGGAGACCGTCACATTGGACGAGACAGGTATTTCACTTATTATTAATGAGTCTCGACGTAAGATGGCCAATAAGGCAACTAATGATGAATGTCATGTATTGGCGACAGAGAGAAGACATTCTATATCAAGGGAGATGGGGTTCAAAGGTCGATCCAAGTCATGAGGTCATAACAGATGCTTTTATTGTGACAAGGAAGGTCATAAAATAGTCGATTGGCCAGGACATGAGAAGGAAAAAGGGAAGAGGAGGGTTATGATTCGAAATCAAAAAAAGACGATTCCACCGCAATCTGTAAGGGAGACTTACTAGCATGTTAAAAGAGATGAAGACATATTCAGGATGGCTTCTGAACTCAGAATGTTTAGGCATATATACTCATTGAAATAACAATTCAATACATATCATGTATGTAATGATGGCACAATCAAGATGGTAAATGGAGAGGTTCACCATGTCAAAGGAGTTGAATCAGTGCAACTTTGCATCTTTGACCGAGTAGTGCTAACTTTGAGAGGTGCCAGGCACGTGTCCACAACTATAAAGAATCTGATTTCATTAGGAACGATCAAGTCATGAAAACATTGAGTCACCATTGGAGTGAGATTCTCAGAGCAAAGAAGGGATCACACGCAGTGATGCGAGTAACGAGAATGTTGGACATGATGTACAAGCTCGAGGGAATGATCGTAACAAGTGATGGAGCTTTAGTTTTTCCCAGAACAAGCATTGCGAGAAGAAAGCAACAGATTATCGGCATCTCTATTGTGGAAGTGTGCAATAAGGAGAAGCGAGTATGAGTCACTTTTTATAAGATAACAACATAATATCTAATCATGAGAGATATGATATCGCATTAGGAGGTACAATATTGACTTGTGAGGGCGTGCTCGAGAGAGCCATGTTAAGGGTACTTCAGCGACGGTGCGAAACGCAGAGGCAGGGGAAAATTATGGAAGGAACATACAAACTTACTCAAAGAACATGCATCAAAAGTTAGCCTAACAGCAGAAAGAAAAAAAGAACTAGAAACTTCCTTAAAAGAAAGTGCAAAAACCTTCATGTATAAACCGGGTGGGGAGCCGCTGGCAATGAGCACAGAGTACTCCCTTTCTCATTTGTGTTCCATCCTCCACAATCCTCCATTCCAAAACCATCTCAAGGAAAAGCAAGCAAAGATCAATAGCCCATTGCAGAATCAAGGCGATGTGAAGAATGCAATGGAATGCAACTCAAGGGGGTATGCTTAGGAAAATTAGATCGTCATATGGTAGAGTTAATTCCATGTAATCCATGAAGGAGATTTTATTCGATCAAATTGCATTAGAATCTTGATGGGGATTAATTGGATCTTGTTTGATTAGGATTTATTAAGATCCTACTTAATTAAGATTGATTGTGGCAATCAATCTAAGTTTGTTTTTGGGTCTATATAAGAGAGGGTGGGTGGTTTCATACCATCACAATCGCAAGAGAGACAACAAAAAATAAACAGGGAGAGAAGAGAAGGAAGAGAGTGATAGAATAACGAGAGTTATACTCGTCATATTTTAGTATTGTTCTTCTCTGGTGATCACAAGAGGTGGCCGACCATTGTTATATTATGGTGTCTTCTTCTTCGCGAGCTTTCATGGTGATGGTTGATTGCGCATCCAACAATGCACACCACATTCGCATCCAATCTGTCGGTTTTGTATCCCCAACACGAGGAAGATCAACTACCTCAATAATTTGTTCCATCAGCTCTCAACCAGTCAGAAGGCAAGAGGATAATCAGCCTCATCAATCTACCTTCTTCCAACCAATCAAAAGGTAGAAGGAGGATCAACTACCTCAACAATCCACCCTATCAGCCCTTAGCCGATCAGAAAACAAGAGGATGATAAACAACATCAACAATCCTCTTCATCCTAATAAATTTATGACTTTATCTTCTTTATAATTATTTAGTATTTATATTGTATTATTTTTATTATCTTCGATATTAATGGATCTTAATGTTGGACACGTGAGCATACAATGAGCCATTATGCAATAAAAGTTATTTGCAATTCGCTCCTTAATCTAAAATGAAGAATAACTAATTTGCATAATAGGCCCCTTCGTACATATAGGGTTAGGCAACATGTCCATCTTGATACCATACAACAATTAACCTAAAGGTTAGATCATAAATACTGGTGTAGGGTTGAATGTCTAAAGAGTTAGATCAATGACTCAACCACATCATCAAGTGATTATCAAGAAGGGATCTCCAACCTGAGAAGGAGCTAGAAATCCTTACTCTAAAGGCTGACATCCGACCGATCGCTTGATGCGGGTCCTCTGCATAGGAATAAAGATTTGGATGTGTTGGATGAGCTAAGTCAAAGAGTTGACTTTGCGAGATCGAGATAACCAAAACCTATGTCGTATGTCGTCACGTATAGGCATGCATCCTCTGACCGGAGACACATGTATTATTATATATCTGAGTATGTACATTAGGTAGACCATTAGGTTGATGACCTAATCAAGATCTATACACCGACGAGCTGGTGTACATACAAGGGCATATAGGTAATACGATCTCTTAAAAAGAGATCATATAAGTTTACTACTGAACCAGAAGACATGAACTCACTCGTGAGATATTGGGATAAACCGAACTCCAACATTGGTCATCTTGTTTTGGAAACAAGATAGGATTTGAAGGTATTATAAATGCTTTTAGAAAGCATATGATCGATACCCCATTCTCAATAATCAAATGAGAAACTTAATGATAAAACCCTAAATGAGACAGTTCAAATAAGATCAAAACTTCAGGTTTAATCATAGTCTTCAAGTATGCAAAATGTATGGGTATTGGGAATACTCGAGGGTGATGTGATCTTAATTGACTATATAACCATGATGCTTCCATTCTGAGGGAGTAATGAAACAGGTTTGGAATTTAGTGACTCCAATCAATAGACTAGTTATCCGATCTTAGTCTAAATGTTGGACATTGATATGAATATGATTCAGATGTAATGAGAAGATTGGATATCATGTCTGACTTGATCAGACATCTCTGAGAGGTCTTCTAGATCTGGATATGAGATTAGATCTCACTATCGAAGTCACTATACATAGAACATATAGTCGTCATGTCTTGGTCTCCAAGTATCCAGAGAGAAGGCACACTATCCTTGAAAGAGTTCAAGAATAGTTCTATTAGATCATATCTGAGCATTAAAAATTGATGATTAAATAGGATTTAATTATCATTAATAATGAGGATATGATTTACATTATTTAGATATACGTAGAGAGACAACTTAGATAATTAAATTGGCTTTAATTATCACAGATATGATTAATATGTATAGCACTATCCACAATAATCATGTATATTGTGGATGTGATCCATAATATTATAGAGAGAGAGAGAGAGATTTAATTGTGAATAGGATTCATAATTTATAAGTTAATGTGAATTGATTTCATAATATACAATTAAATGTGAATTGGATTCACATTATACAATCAAATGTATATGTGATTAACATTTAATATTGGATGGTTGAATATGATTCATAATTATCAGTAGCATGATTGAAATCAAGGCCTTAAATGTCAAATTTCTGTTTTATTTCGATGACTGACTGAAACGAGTTTCGGTCGGTTTTTGAACTAGGACCCCCAAATTTCGACCGATATAGGAATTTCAACCCTACAGTCGTCTTCATGGCTAGGGCTTGTAGAGATTGCAGTCGTCATCGCACTACTATATTGACTGCTTATCGCTCTCCATCTTCTTCGATGCCTCGTGTTCTTGAAGAAGACATCGGATTTCATGAAATGAAATCAGGAGATTCCATGCTCGGATCGTTGCTTTCGATTGTGGAAAGCACATGTTTCATCTGCACGTCCACAGGTACTCTCTCGTCAGGTCAGACTTGAGATAAGAGGCCTCTTCCTTTAGAGGCTATGAGATCGCAGTCACACTTCAAAAACCATTCCTTATACTTGTGTGATCACGATGAAATGACATGGGAATTGTTCCCATGCCATGTGGTTTCATCAAAATAAATAAATTTCTGATGCCCCGTCGACTAGTATGAGTAGTCAACCTAGATCGCATACCATGCGATCTCCACGCTTCCGTGATGCGCAAGTCCTTGATGGACTCCCTTCACTTAAGGGATCCAATTATCTTTGGTAAAGATCCATGAGCTCAATTACATTTTGATCAAGATGGAATCAAAAGAAATTATGAATAGTGCTGATATGCCTTGAGTCCTAACTATTTCTTATGTTGGATTGGACCTAGTTGAAAAATTATTTTCTAGACCCTCCATCAGAAGGGTGGGTGAAGCTCGTCGTCGTTCCATACCCTACCAGCATAGGGGTCTTGCTGCCTGGTCAGTGAGCCTGAGGTTGGGGGGAGCAGGTGTGCCCCCCCAAGCGGGGTTGCAGGGGCAGCCCCCCATCCCAAAACAAAAATTTTTATTTAGGTTATTGGATCCATCTGTCTCCGGAATCAATCTGTACTGAGAGTAATACATAAACTCCTTAGGATTAGGGTTCTTTGTATCATATGTATCTTCTTCTCTACATATAGTGAACGATAGCCACCGCCTGAGGACATAACCCAATTAAGGCCCTTAAGGGTGAACATCGTATATATGTGTGCATGTGGTTTGCTTGTTCTTGTTTGTGTGTGTTTGCTTCCACTACTAGCAACAAATATGTTTCAAGTATCTAAAGTGTGATTAGGTGATCCTGAAGGGGGCCAACTTAATTGGAATTTCAAGTCAGTTAAGGCATGTGATGTTTAAAGAGCCAAAAAGGTGTTAGAACACCCTTAATAAAGATGAAGGAAGATGCTGAGCTTAAGCGAAAGAATTCCTATGAGGATAAACTGAAAGTAATTAAGTTCCACTAGTTATTCCAAAGAAAAGGTAATGGCTCACTATTAGGTATCAGGGAATCTCCGGTCTTTTGGTAAATTCTCATGAAGGGTGGCAAGATCTGTGAATATGTGGAATTACAAGGATTGTTTAAGGGCTGATTCCCAAAGTTTTATGTCTAATAACATTTTCATAACTTAAACATGTAAGATACATAAATTTGGCTTACATCGGAACAAGTATTCCCCACAGGTGCAGCCAAAAATCTGCGCTTGGAATCCATGTCCATGAACATGTCTTCCCATAGAAGCCGTCTGTCCTTCCCTGCATCGTCCTTTGGGTAGGCTTCCTTGGCTGCAAGACTGCATGGCAACATGGTATCTGCAACTTTTTCTGGTATGCAGATCTTCACCACATAGTTTTGCGTAAAGGTCAACATTAATGAAATGAAACCAAGGATCATCAGTTCTGCAAGGTGGAATAGATCGTTATCGGTCTTAGAGAAAACTTACTTGAACACGCATAAGGTTTAAAGAATTTTATTAAAAGAGGGACTGATCAAACAGTTGCAAGTAAAAGGTACCAGACATGAGAAAAACCTTGAGCCTTAAAACTGAAAATGAGAAGATCATTGAATAAAAATGTAATGCTGCATTACCTTGTGTAGGATGAAGAAATCCCAGGAAAAATAATCATAGTAGTTTGCCAATTACTGAAGAGGGCAGAGTGATTGCAGCTAGTATGTATAATTGGTAACAGTTCTCGCAAGAGCTTCAAAAGCAGCTTTTTGGTATTTGGCCGAATCATTAACTGGTGTTTCTCTCTTATAATACATTCAAAATAATTTCTCTGATGTTTTAATAATTTGGTCATTTATTTCACTTCTGCAAATAGCCAATTGCTAATATATCTGCAATTTATTAATTTGCATCATAATCAATTATATATATATATATATATAATTCTAATATTGTTTTTTTGACACCATATTATTATTATTCTATTACTAACTCATTAGTCCGATTTACATGTAATTTATTACACACGTATCTAATGTTTATTAACTACATGATGGACGGTAGGTACAAAAAGATATTTTTTATTGACTTTGCCACTATCTTAAAATATTTATCATCCGATTGCTAGTTCAAAATTTTACTCCAGATTCATATAATTGTGCTACTTATATTTAGCAAAGAAAAATAAGAACCACCGGTTACAAGTATACTGGACATTCACTAACTCTTCGTATTTTTCTGTATACTTTAATACATGTCGCCATATGCCTTATTAACCTGAGCAAAAGTTTTGTGAAGAATTTGGATACCCATATCTTCGGAAGCCAATATCTTTTCTTTTAATAATAGAGCTCTACAACAGGAGGCCAATAATCATTGTAAGCTGCAACTTCATACCAGCTTTAACCTTCTCCAGCGCCTCCACCATAGCCATCTTCTTCTTTTCGGTAAACATCTGGATTCAGATTTCATGTTATAACCACCGTCCAAGAAAAAGGCCGAAGCTTCTCAATATATTATCGCATCAACCTTAACTTAAGGGCATCAATACAAATAATCACCAATTTAATTATACTAGGAAAGAAAATCTCAATAACACCTTACAATAATCTAATATCGTACTTGGTAACCTCCCTCTTCTTCCTCTTTAAGAACATTCAACTCAAAGCAAAGCACAGAATCACAAGAAATAATAGAACAAGCAGAAAATTCCCATAGTCTAAGAAACTGGACAAAGGGAAATCAGAACGGAAGCACGCAAAGGAAGACAGGAAATTTGGGGAGAATTAATTACATGTTCAAGCCAATGGAAGACCTTCTCCAGCAATATGGAGACGACAATAATGGCGGTGCAGACCACCAGAACTGCCCACGTCGGTGTCTGGTCGAGCTCCCTTCCGCCTGCTGCAGGCGCCATTTCCGTTATCTTCTACCCAACAGCACAAACCCAAACCCCAATGCCAGCACACCTCAAGATCCAAACTTGGCAAGCCCCACAGAAACGTCTCACTCTCCTCCCGTCGAATCACTACCCATCAACTTAAATAGCTAATCTCACAGTGTATGGTAAGTGGAGGTGAGAGAATGACTGATTGTGGGGTTAATGGCAAGTGGGTCTGGACCAGTTGGAAGATGAGAGCAAAATCAACGTACGTTAGAGAGACGGGACCTTTTTGTGGTGCTGTAGTTAATTCTGTCAAACCGTGGACCCTAGTCGGGAAGCTGGGTGTGGTTGGCGGTCTTTTGGCATGAGCCAGAATCTACTTCAAAATCTACTAATATCCTACATGGCATTTCACATATTTTTATTTGCACGTCATCATGCATCACTTAACACAAATTTCAATAATTCGTTTTTTTTCAAATGCTCTATTTAAGGAGGATCGCCTCCTCTTTGCCGCAAGCTCCGAAGATGATGTGGACACAAAAACTGGCCGGTGTGATGGCATATTGCAATGGTATGCGAGCATGATGGTGTGCAATGGTACATGATAGGTGGTCGCATAGTGGAGGTTCATAAGGGGCAGTGCAATGTGCACGGGAGATTCACAAAGGTATGTGATCATACGATGGCGGTGTGTGATGGTGGCGGTGGTGCATGGCATTAGTTGTTTGCAATAGTGAGGGCTTTTGGTGATGGGCAGGGGTGGCGATGGGTGACATGTGGGGAGGAAGGAGAGGGTTGTGGCGCTCTTCCCCGACCATTAGGTTCGGATCTCCGAAGCTACTCCGAGCCAGATCCGAACCTCCAGAGCCACCCGAGCCTCGCTCCAAGCCTCCGAAGACCACCGAGCCTGGGACCGCCACGTGATCTGTACGTGCGTCCTGGGTAAATTACATCGAGGCCCTTAAAGGTTTCCATAATTGCATTTCAGTCCCTGCCATGAAGAGCACGTGTTCCGTGGAGAAATTGCATCCACCCCCTCATCATTATAGGTAATTGCATATTGGTCCATATCAGCGCGTTTTATTTTTTAGCAATTTTTATTTCTGTAATTGTATTTATATCCCTGTCTTTGCACGCATATTTAGGCATTCATCTTAATTCATTTTTCAATTTGGAAAATTGTATTGTGTAGCTTACATTGTCCTCTTCATTATGTGACACTTGGCATAGTTTTGTAATATCAATGGATTTTTCTATTAATTAATTAGTTTAATTTTACTATATTTTGCCCATTTAGCCTTTTAATTGATAGTAATTTCTCTATGACTCCAAATATCCCCAAAAAATCACATTAGATCTAGGATAATTAGATTGACATTGCATAAAAAATTCATCTCAATTGCACGCATCTCAAGGCCTAAATAATTCGTTTAGTGATTTCCTTAATTAATTTTTAATAGGTTCATTTCACATCAAAAATTAGATTTAATAATTTTTCTGGATTCCTCACCTTTAGATCTATCTAGGATAATTTTTATTCCCAAAAATATTATGATTTGATATTTATTAAAATTAATTTAATCAAAATTACCTTGCATTTATATTTAATTCACAATAAATTTATTTAGTGTCAGAAAATTCCAAAAAAATTAGAGTAGCTTCATTTCATTGCATTTCACCATTTGGCCAAGTTTCGTAATTTTTGGACTTGATTTGATCACCTATCTGAATTAACTTGTAAACTTGTTGGATTCCGCATGTTTCTTGCATAAAAAAATTGAAAAAGACCAAAAACATTATTCCCTAAAAATCAAACCTTGGACTTTGCTAAAAATTTACCTAAGGAGACAGCTGCCTCCCTGAGTTCGACCTTGGGCTTGCCCAAGTAAAAAAAATTGCCGCTCGAGATTAACTTGCTTTAATTAAAAGTGGTTTTTGATTTGCTCTCATTATCCGACTGCAACGAACAATATTAATTAATTTGACCATTAATCTGATTGAATTAACAAGGGTAGTGGGATGCTTTTTCACTCCGCCTCACATCAACGATCTTTGCCGACACACACCTCACCACTCCTTCCTTCTCCGCAACCTCCTCCACCAAGCTCTGCCTTCAAGTCTTGCATAGATCTAGAGCTCCTGGTCGTCACTTCCTCCAATATGCTCTATACATCCAGACCACTCCCCTTGACTCGCCCTATAAGTCTAACCGTGCAGGACCTCACCCCTTTCATTGATCGGACGAAGCGACCGAGCTCCAATCTCCTCCTCCGCTTCTGATGAGCACGCACCGCCACGCCGACTTTACCACAACATCAACTCCAGAGGTAACCCAACATCTTTTTCAACACCTTCCCAAGCTACCAGGACCCTCATCCAGCCATCAGGTCCTAGGGGGATCATGGAAAGCCTCGCGGTAGTCCTACCCATTGCACCACTGCTTGCGGAGGAACACGATGTACAAGTACCTTTAGATCTTGATCCAGCTTTGCCTATACGTAAGGAACCTTGGATATCTGATCAGCCCCTGTAGGAGATCTCCACCATTCGTCTCCATGCCTCCTATGATCCATTGAGCACATCAGATATAGCAACCTGATTGATCCTTGAGCCACCACCCGTGCCCCCGTCCTTGGGCTACCATAGGATACTCTAGAACCTCATCGTGCCGCTACGTGCAGGATCGGCAGCCAAGGTTCATGCACCTCTGAGCTAGAACCAGACACATGCTTAACACATGATGTTTGGGCATTTTATGGTCAAAGCCTCTCTACCTTTTGATATTTATACAAATGCCCTTGCTTGGGCAAATTGCAAAGGAGACCCTCATGATTTGTGATGATTACAGATAAGTCCCTCTGAGGACTTACATGCATTAGAAACTTACTTTTATTTACATTTAGTCCCTAAAACTACATTTTATCATAATTTTATCATTTGAACTCCATTTTAGTGTATTCTATGTTTTTTAAAGCTTGTTGTATGCTATTTCGTATTACATCTTTGTTGAACAGATTGGAGCTCAATTTATTTGGAATATTATTCGAGAATTCATTTCATCTATGCATGCTTAACTTGATATAACCTCGACTACTTTAATTGAGAAAATTTGATCATTTTGTAGGGACTAAAATATAAAGGAGGATTTTTTTATAATTGATTCTTATTATTTGAGGAATCAATTCAGTAGGAAATTTGGAGAATAAGCTGACTCGGTATATTATTCTTGATTAAATATTTTAGGAAATTAACCCTGGCAGGAAAAGAAGAAGCTCTATTCTTGACTATTTTTTGCCTTAATTAAATTAAAACCATATTGTAGTCTGAAGTTGAATTTTTATTATTTATCAAATCTATTCTATACATATGAGGATTACTTTGAGGATCAATTGGATATTCTATTGATCTTAGGAATAGTAAAGATAATTAATTTGATGATGTGCCTTGCAGCTTAGACTTAAATTGATAAAAAATTTTGGAACTTACCTTTTCTTTTGTGATTCATTTATTTGAGGATTTTACTGATTATATTGATTGGAGATTAAATTTTATCATTACAGATCTCTTGTATTTCATTGTTTTATTTTGCCTTCATCTGTTGATTGCACCATAATCTACATTGTTTTCTGACATAGGATTAATTTTGTAATTGGTTAATTATTTTGATTAATTCGAAACCAAGTAACTAAAAATCATCGTTCCCTAAGTTCGACCTTAGTAAACTTATCAAGTAAACATTACTCCATAATATTCAAAACGTGTGGTTCTTGAAAGATCACTCTCCATCTCCTATACTACGATTTACTACACTTAAAGAGGTGAAAAGGTGGTTCATCAACCCACCATCCCTAAGGTGTTGTGGACTTGTTGTTAATTGAATCAACCGTCAACATGAATATAACTGGCTAAGCGCAGTCCAATACCGCGTCAATTATATGAGGAGCAAATTGGGGTCACTACGCATACAACCTTACTCTTTCGAGAAGCAAAGAGCCCTATCCATTTATGCTTATATGTAGGAGCTATCACTTCAGACTAGCATCTTTGGCATACAATCCATGGTGATAGAATCCTTTGCCTTGACGGGAGACCATGGATGTCATTTACATGATCCTGCATATCTCATTCAAAATATAATTAATCATTATGAATGAATCATATTCACATAATTAATTCTTATAAGGGAATTACATCTCTATTCAGTATGGAGTATTTATTTTAATTGGATCTAATTAATTTAATCATATTAAATTAATAAACAATTCAATTCAACCAACAAATAATTAAGGTTTTCTTGATATTACTATATAGTATACACCCTCACATTGTACAACTTATTATTCCAATTAGTTGATTAAAGTACATAGAGACTTCTCATGTTGCCCATCCTTGAAACAGATCAATCCAGACAGATTATGCTAACAGGGAACACTTCCACTGCGGTGAAGGGTGCCAATTAAGTAACCCATTAGCAAATCCAAGGTCTAGACACTATCTCCAATCATTTCAAGCTACATAATTGGTATAAATTATACTAAGAGGTTTTATCGATCACATGCTCTTGGTGACCAACATGATATATATAGTAATCTCTCAGAAATTAGGCATCTTAAAACATTCTTAAGATACTATATTTCTAGTTATATCAAGCAAACATATTTTGCATGTAAAAGTTCACCTACAACTATTGTAGGTTAAATTAAGGTTTTCATCATGAAACAATCATTAATTAGCAATTGATGTTTATTCAAATATTTGCATAAATTTTAACCATCAAGTAATCATGGAAAATTCACAATTTCCTTTATTTACAGTGATTGATAAACACACTAAGAAAGTAATCTTGATGATCCAATCACTATCCGATCCGTCTCCACTAAATATTGGAATATCTAAAGCAAACGAGGTAGGAATATCGTGAAATAAATTCGAGCGATTTTCAAATTTAAATATATACTTAATTGAAGTATTTATTTCATATTCCATGATTGGAAAATAATAATAATAAATTAATTTATTATAGATACGTGAATACAAGCAAAAATAATGTCACCGTAAGAATTTTTCGAATTTAAATTTATGCATCTTTGGTGCCAACAATTGGCTACAGTTTTGGGGAAATATTTATACATTCTAAATAAAATTTATTATCAAAAAAATTCGTCTAAATAATACATAACATGGACTTTTCATTTTTGCAAAAAAAGTTTGAATCTTGCATCTTATACAAAAAATTACGAGTTCCCGTACAACCGATATATAAAACCATATTCCCTCAAGGTTTGGATCATATGCAAGACATTTGACCAAGGCTCTAATACCACTTGTAGTCCAGGGTTTGGTCCTTATACCATCACAAAAGCGTGAATATCACATCACATGCGATCAAAAGCGACTAGTCATAGTAGTTTCTCGGGGTAGTGAAATTTAAAATTTTTATATAGACGAAACCACATGATATGAGAACACTTCTCATATCATTTCATCAATATCGCAACCAAGTAATAGGATAACCTCTTTAAGCATGTTTGCGATCGCATATGTCTCTAAGTGAGGAGACCTCCTATCTCAAGTCTGATTCGACGAAGGTTGCACTTGCAGGTGCGTGGATGAGACGTGTGCTTCCCACAATCTGAGTTAAAAAGTGGAGTCTCCTGATTTCATTGCACAAAATCGATGGCTTTCCTCACGAGTAAGAAGCACCAAAGAAGGTAGAGATCCACGAACAGTTGATCTGGAAACACAACGTCGTCACGACGATTGCGAGGCTCCCTAGGTCAATATGGTTGGCGACCATGATATTGACAGAGAGAGGGGTGTATGAGAATAGAGTAAGTTATTGATATTGCAATTATTGTAAATAAAGAGGAAGGACTTGTCTTTATTTTATGACAAATATGATGTTTATGGATCTTACTCCATGTGCACATAATAATAATAATCAATAGTGTAGATTATTTTGTTCTTTCAATCAATGGTCATGATTTTATAGCATAAATTTGCAACAACAAATAATCAATTTAAAAAAAATTAAATATATTGAAAATAATATTAAATATACATAATTTAATTCAAATAAATTCATGTGGAAATAAAGGAAAAGGATAAGCATCCTTCCCATAATAGAGTGGACAACCATACAAGGAGTAGGACACCATGGCCGTCCACCCTCTTAAAGAGGAAGGTGGCTCTCTTCTTCTTTAATTGAGAGATCTAATATCTCTCCAAATATTTCATATGTGCAACAACTTTTGTTGCAAAATTATTCGCCAAAAGAATTCCAAATTATTTTGTGATAATTTTAGTCATACCACTAATAATTATGAATCATATTCATACATCTAATATAAAATATAAATTGCATCTATAATTAATTAACCAGTGTGAATCTATCTCACAATAACATAATTCACAAATATTGGTTACGATAAAACATCTCCAACATATTATAAATCACATTTATAATATTTATGATTGTTATGGATAGTGATATCCATATTAATCATATCCTTGATAATTAAGTCATATTTACTTATCTTGAATGACTATTCTCATGTGTCCAAATATTATGAATCATATTCATATTATTAATGATAATTAAATAAAATTAAATAATCATTTTCATGGTGCTTATATATATTATGAACGATGGAATTATTCTTGAACTCTTTCAAGAATAATGCACTTTCTACCCAGATACTTGTATATAAGTACATGACGATTCTACATTCCATGTATAGTGGCTTGAATTGAGATCATATCTCAAATCTAGATCTCTAGGACCACTCAAAGATGTTTGATTAAATCAAACTATGAATCTAATCTTCACATTGCATTCGAATCACATTCAGATCAATGTCCAACATTTGGACTGAGATTGGATTACTAATCTACTGAGAGGAGTCACTAAAATCCAAACCTGTTTCATCACTTCCTTGGAATGGAAATGTCATGGTTATACAATCGTTTACGATCACATCACCCTCGAGTATTCCTAATACCCATACATCTTACATACTGGAAAGAGCTAGAATAAACCCGGAGTTTTAGATCATATTTGATAATCTGGAGTTGGTATAGATCATATACTTTTCAAAAGCATATATCATACGTGTAAATTCAGTCAAGCTTACAAAGAGAGATGACTGTGCACAGAATTCGATCCCAATATCTCATGAGTGAGCTCATGTCTTCCGGTTCAACAACGAACCCGTATGATCCCTTTGAGAGATCGTATTACTCATATTCCCTTGTATGCACACTATCTCATCAGTATACAGATCTTGATTAAGTCATTAACTTAATAGTCAGCCTAATGACATATTTAGACATATAGTAATACATTTGTCTCTAGTCTAAGGATGCGTGCCTATATCGTGACTACATACAACATAGGTCTTGGTTATCACGATGTCATTAAGACAACTCTTTGACCTAACTTATCTGACACCTCCAAATATCTATTCCTATGTAGAGGACCTGCATCAAGAGGTCGGTCAGATATTAGCGTTTAGAGAGGGATTTTCATCTCCTCAAGCTGGAGATCATCTCTTAACAACCATTTGACAGTGCTTGATGAGTCCTCAATCTAACTCTTTAGATATCATCCAAACACCAGCCTCTATGATTCAACCATTCAATCAACAACTGTACGATTATTAAGACGTCAACGGTACATGACACTAATTGTACTAAAGGACCTTATAAGTTCATTCATTCATTTAATCTCAATCATGGAGTGGAAGAAGCCAATAACCTTTATTGATATATCAAAGATTACAATAACATTTATCGTAGAAACAGTTTGCCCATGGCTTTCATGGCTAACAAGCTCCTCCTTCCTTGTCACATGACCCTGCTGCTTTATCGACTGATTCAGAAGATGGTGATTCGCTAGTGGTTGCTTTATTCTTACCCCTTGCCATGGGAAATGGCTGCAAGGTCCTATAAAATCAGTGATACCCGACTCATCATGTTCCAAGGATTCATCGTGGGCGACCTTCTTTTTATGCTTGAAATTGTTGGGTTGTACTCAACCTACTCTGGTATGATAATTTAGATGGCGGTGAAGTTGTCAAGTTTCTGGCTCATCTCTACTAGGATTTTCGTCATCTGAGACAAACAATCTAAGGCGGGGTTGACGGGTGCTGCCTCTGATGATTCTGCATGCTGACCATGCTGAGAGTGGTAGTGGTGTAAAAGAGGCTATGACTTAATATTCCGGTAGTTCTATTAAGGAGGAAACTGATGCTTGTAATAATGAGGTGGAGGGGGTACTAATTGTATTGAGAAGCCAAGTATTGGTGATACCACTGCTATTGCTCGTAAGATTGTCTCCAAGTGTTGGCTTGTGGTCGAAACTAGTGCTGCTAAGGCTGACTCTGTACAAATTTCCTACCATGTGATTAGTGGTACGATCAAATGGTATTTGACTGACCTTGCTGATGTCCGCTAGGACACGTTAGTTGATGTTCGTTGCTCCATGCACCATTCATCTCCTGAATTTAGGCTGGAGGTGGGAACAACAAGTCTACAAAATATGGTTGGGATCAAGATGATACACGATAATCTACTGTTGTGGTTGTAGGGATGATGGAGCTTGCATGTAGTACACGTGTTGGACAGATGACAACTGTCCTAGACTCTGTGAAGATTTTGATTCTTTCGACTTGGCAGGAGTCGTGTCTGATTCAATCGTGGACTGTCAAGAGTTGATGATGCTCTCAAAGAGATCTAGCTACTTCATAGTCTGGTCCAATTTGTCAAGGTTCTTCATTATTTGTTTGATCACAATAAGTTTCTCAAGGTCCTTTGATCGTTTCTCAATAATGCCCATTTGGGACAGGTGGATCCCAATAATGCTGAGGTTGAATCTCTCATCCCTATCCTCATCATGAGATGTCGCCATGTTGACGAGCTTGTGGTGGATCTATGGCTGCTTATGGTATGCTCAAGAGGAAGACAATTTGGCCTCTCCTTTGGCCATCTCTTCAAAGATATGCTAGACAACATCTTCATCCTTGTTGAAGTGAGAGACACCGCATGCAGAATCGATCAGCCTTTGAATTTCTTGTGTGAGGCCCTGATGAATCTTCATTTCATCACCTTTATTCTATCATTTTGGCCTTAAAAACCCCAGCAAATGCATGTAAATAGCCTCAATTTGTACACAATAGCATTCATTATTCATTGTATTTGTTGTACATAAAATAAGGTTTTTAATGCCAAAATTATAGAATAAAGAGAAGAAAAGAAAAAGGAATAAAATATTGCAAATATTTTATGACCCTAACCCCGAGACCAAGTCCAGAATGGAATTGGTCGACAAGAAATAAAGTAGGGGGAGATAGGGGCCAGTATACAATAAATACCTCATTTATTCATGCATTCATTTATGCATTTTTGACACCTATTTTGTACATAATTATTTATTCATCAAATAAAGAAACTTTGTACATAGAAGTTGTAGATAATAATGTAAATAAAAATACAAAATTGAGTTTGTACAAAAATAATACTCAGTGTACATTTTATACACAGAATAAAAAGTCAAAATCTCAACTTCACAGACCCATATCTTGCAAATAAAAACTCCAAATCACCCAAACTCACCTTTAATTGTAAATAGTTTTCCAAGAGCTATTTAATAAAATTGGTTTCATAATTTTTGGAGTCCATCTGCAGAAGTTAGGTTTTTGGCCCTCCTTGTACATAGTATTGATTAAAATATTCCATTTATTCAGTATTCATTATTTGTACAAAATTATATTTTTTAGAATTTTACAAATAATGTATAGAATACATGTGCATATTAAAATTAAAAGAAAACTAAAAAGAATTTGTAAAATAAAATAAGCTATGTAATACATAGGCAAAATACCTATGTTAAGAATGTACATAAATAAAAGGGGATTTTTATTCTCTTACTCTTTATTCATCTATATTTTTATAATAATGTATATATTATATATAACTTATTAAAAATACAAATCCAAAATAAAAACAAATAAAATTCATTAAATAAATAAAATGTATATAATATATAGGTAAAATACCTATAAGTATAACTACACATACATATACCTATTTACTTAAAATTGTAAATAAACTCATAAAAATTAAAGAAAAATATATTTATACTCACAAAAATAAGTTACAAATTTATAAAATAAGAAAATAAAATAAAATAAACAAAATAAAAATAAATATATATATACAAACCCTTATAAATACATTATTTTAATAAAACCGTAATAAAATATATCAAAAAATAAATAAAAATCATAAATAAATAATACATTAATTTATAAACATTTTTTATTTTATAAATAAAATCTAATTAATTCATTTATTAGGTTAAATAAATAGGTCATGAACTGGCTGATGTGGGCCAATCAGAGGCCAGGGAAGGTTGACCTCCAGTCAACTCCCCCCTGCGCCTCTGACTTCCGTCAGACAGGTCTTTTCCCCAATTTTCGCCATTTTTCCCGCTCGATTGGTTGCTCCTTCGACAGTCATCCATTCACGGATTTTATTCTCTGATCATCCATGATTCTCGCCGAGATCTGGGATCCCTTGTATATAACACCGATTCGTTGATTTTAGCCGATCAAATAAGGGTGCTCTTTTGTGTATAAATAAGGAACCATCGCCATCTCTCCAAGTTTGGACAGCCTTTAGCCAATCCCTTCCTCGCATTTGGTCCCGGTGGTGTTCCTTGTGACAGGAGGAACCCGCCGGTGCTTTGAATCGGTCGGAGAGGCGGAGGTTGCACCCATGGCGGCGCTCCGGCAGCCGCCATGCTCCCTGGAGTTTCTTCAGGTATAAGAGATGCGCACTTACATTTTTAGGTAGATTTTCATTCCCGCATTTTATTTCTGCATTTTATTTCGCCTTTAGTTCAATAGCATAGGGTAGATTAGTTAATTCGAAGTTCGTCGGAGCTCCGCTCCGGCGACTTCTCCACCGTGCCATCGACCGATTCCCGACTCACTTTCACCTCCATTTCACTCCCCACCATCTTCTCCACCTCTGAGCCACCTGAACCCAACCAGATCTGCCCTAGATCTGCGAAACGAAGCTCCTCCACCGCCTTCCGTCGGAGCTTCTCCGCCCATCACCATCCCCATGCTTCCAGCTTCAAACCCCGGGTCGAGGAGAGAGACCTCGAGCCCCACTACCTTCCTGTGCAGGTTAGGCGTGCTGAAACGAGCCAGGAGACGAATTCCAAGCAGGCGGAGGTACCTGGAGCCACGTTCCTTCATCGAGCTCTCAGAGGCGCTCCACCGTACCTCAGCCCGATCCGACACCTCCAGCAAGTAAAGGACCCTGCCAGGAAGCTTTTTGGACCTTCAGGAGCCGCAAAGATCGGTCGGAGAGCGAGATCGAGGAGGAAGAAGCCCGCCTCGGCGAACGTTCTTCCCTGTTCTTCCAAGCCAGCTCTCAGCCGTTGGATGAAGACGAAGGCCCAGGTCATCGATCAGCCGTCCGATCTTCCAGAGCCCAGACCGTTGGATCAAGCGGGTGATCTAATCTCAGACGTCAGATCACGAACCGTCATCGACCCACGTGGTGGCGACGCGTGTCAAGTGAAGAAAGCCAAGCCGTTGGATCGCGCGCCTATTGGGGGTAATTTGCATATTTAGCCCCCGCTCTTTTTGTATTTAATTTTTAATTCTGTAAATAATTTTTAACATTGTAAATAAAATGTGATTTTTGCTGAAAGGACCCTGAGGTTTATAGAATTGCTTTTAGGTCCTCCCGAGCCTCACGTGCAGTCCCACGTGAGGCGCGTGAAATTTGCATGGATACCCTGGCGGTTTTTGTATATTGTAAAATAGTTCTAAAAGTTTAAATAAATGTTTATTTCTGTTGGAATTTTTGCACTGATGCCCCTGTCACTTATTTTATTTGCAAAAATGCCCCTGCTATGCTGTTTGATTTTTGTGTCTTTTATCTATTTATTAAAAATACTTAGGGTCCTTCTAAAAATTCAAAAAAATTACTATAGATGTTTCATGTGATGCTCTTGCATGCCCATATTTTATTTCACATTTTTTTGCATTTTTCCTAATTATTAAAAATGAAAAAGAAGCCCTTTTGTACTGTCTAATTAAAAAAATACAAAAAAATTATAAAATGTTTTTGAAAAATTCCCAAAAAATTATATATGGTATATTGATATATAAATTGAGTCCAGAAATTGAAAAACCCTAAAAATATGAAAAAGAAAAATAAAAAAACCAGAAAGCTCCAAAATCCAACAAAAAATAGAAAAATCCTTAAAAATACCAAAAATACATTTTTCTCTTTTATAATTATCCATATATTATTATTAATATATTAAAATTAATTTGGGTAATTTTGGGAAGTATTTCATATTTTTAAAACCCAATCAAGTTCGGCTAGTTAATTAGTCCATATTGTGGACATTTTTGAAATTAAAAATACCTAAAAATTAGAAATATTCCAGAAAAATAACGAAAAAAATTAGAAAAATATTAAAAAGATAAAAAATTATATCTATATATATATATTTAGTATTTATGTCTATATATATATATATTTATGATAGTATTCCTCTCTCTCTCTTCTTATATATATATATCTTTATATATATGTATACATATCTGTATATATATTATATAATTAAAAATATAAAAAGAAAAATATAAAATATAAAATATAAAAACAAAATAAAAATTATAAAAAAAAATATAAAAAATGTAAAAATAAAAAACCCACAAAAACCATAAATGGACATGAACAATGGATTGAATAAATTCTACATCACACACATTCCCTTCGCCTCCCAGTGTTCGACCTCTACCTGTACTTACACCTATACACATTTACATGTAGAGTTATAATAAATTTTAACTCCACATTTTTGGATATTCATTGCATATATTTATTGTGGGTTAATTGTTGATTGATTTGAGGATTATTGAGTGGTCACCGCATCGACTATTGATCCGCCTTGTGGATTAATACGACCCTTAATTTTCCTCTGTCATCAAATGGCGCCGTTGCCAGGGAGGCAACGGATTTTGTATGATTTTGTGTTGTTTTTATTTATTTAATTCTTAGCTCATGTTTATCATATATTTATTCATGTGTTTGGTTTTTATGTCTATTTGATATCTTTTGATTGACTGTTCTGACCATCTCCTTTCTTTGTCTTTGATGCGAGGGATCGCCAAGCGAAGGAGGATCTCCTAGGAGGGCCTATGCACCCAAGCAAGGCGGAGTTGGCTCCTCTATGCCAGCCAACAGGAGAGGGCATCCTGGACAGAAGAAAGAGAATTTTTGAAGATAGTCTCTATTTCTATGCATTTTATTTTATTTTATTATGTATATTCATGTGAGAGAGTGACACTTGAATTTTGTAATAAAACAGGACTCTCACAGGTACACTTCGACTCCCGAGGTCCAGTGCCCGAGGGATTGTTCCCTTGGGGGCCTCGATGATTTTGACGCTTTTCCTTTTCTTTATTTTATTTAATTTTTATTATTTTGTGTGAATGAGCCTTAGCTTAGGAGTTTCTTGCTCGTAGAGTTAGGTCCAAACACCTTAATATATATATGCATGTACCTATAGTTCGCTTTGGACCTAGATCAAACTCTAAAGAGCCGTTCATTTATCTCTTAGCCTTTGTGCCACAGCGAGTCCCGCAAAGCGCTTTCTCCTAAACTCAAGTGTGTTGAGCAGAGGAGGGGTGAGCCAAGACCGGACTTTTTGAGGCTAAAGATGAATGAGCGACTTGTGGTGCTTCACGATAATAGCAATTTCTGAATCTAGGGCGATTTCTTCGGTTTGCATTTGCATAAAGCATAGGTTTCAAATTCTGTTATGCATCCCGCATGGAGAGAGCTGGGAGGCACTGTAAGTCTTCTTACTTGGCATGCATCATCGTTTTCCGACTTGCATGGCTTTTCCGATCTTCTCCCTCTGTTTTTGCCAACCTAGGATGCTTAATGGAAATTGGAACCTCGATAGGCACGTGCATTGAAAATACCCAAAAAAGTGATAACTTAAATAAAATGGGGACTGCTAACTCTATTGGACCTAAAAATAAAACATAATGGATTCCTTGTCTTGGGGAGAGGAACCCCCTCATTGTATGCATTTTAAATTGCTCACGTACACACTAAGGAGTAGAGCCCAAATCCTATCAAGCCTCCTAAGTGATTGTACAATTTTTGTGGTTCTCACCTAGCTCTAAAATCAAAAAGATAAATGACCGTCACCTGATGGTCTTCACTGTGTTGAGTAGGTGAATTGGGGGTTTGCCTTGTGTCTTGATTGTGACTTGGAGTCCATTGTGCTTTTCATTCATTACTAGAGTAGTCGGTTCCGTCCGTGTGAGTCATGCATTTTTCGTCTTTGAGTCTCTCTACCTCTCTTATACATATATCTCCTCATCTGCATCGAGTCGTGATATTGGCGCTTGAGCTCAATCATTTCTTCGCCAAGTCCTTCATTTCCCCTCTTCTTCACCATCTTCCTCGTATCCACCGTACCATCTCCATCTTCTTCGGTTTGAGGAGAGCTTGCTCTTCGAACCACCATTTTGACGCTGTTCCCGCCCTGTGTGGAACACCCAATTTTGTCTGTGTCTCAATCTTCTCGCCCGCCCTCCTCGTACCCTCTGTATCACTCTTCTACCACCCATGATATTGGCACGCACACTCAATCAGCTTCTCCACCCCATTGTGTTACCCTTCTTATCCATCTTCCTCGTGTACCCCGTATCACCTCTCCCTTTACCCGGGAATGTTGTGCATAATGATGAGGCCCGCATCAAGGATTATTTATAAAGATTATTTGTGTAAGTCAGGCCAATAATGTTGAGGTTGCTGAGATTGATGTGATGGATTTGTCTTTGATACATGCATATGGGTTTCTTGAGGATTTTTGCTGATGCATAGAGCATAGGTGTGATGCATTGTTGAGGAATTTTAGTTCTCGCACACCGGATTAAGGATGTGATATGATGCGATAATTCGCTGAAGACTTCATGAGTATTGATTGATCTATCTTTCTTGAGGTTCCAACCATCTTGATTTTGAGGATTGAATGCTTATTCTGATTTGGACTTCCTGATAAAGGTGTGCAGATCCTGCATGATCTCTCATCTTCCTATTTGACCCATCATTGATCTCCTGACTCTCTAATCCACCCTGGCACTTAAAGGATTCCTGACTATTTTTCGTGCCATCTCAGCTGACTGGATTGACCCAAGGGATGTTTGGTGAATGACATGATTATTTGCTCCCTTGCTTGATCTTATGCCCTCCGGATGATTGAATGATTGAACACTTTTTGAGGGCCTGAGATGACTTGCCAGCATTCCCACGACCTACATTGATCTAGCTTGCATTACTCCCCGAGGACTATATGCGGGAGAATGCGACAATTTCTAGGACGGCGGTTTCATTCACTGCTTCGGTCGCCATTGTGATGGGACCCAGAACCGAGTCAGATAATATGCTTGATTGGCCTCCCCCTGTGATTATGTGCCTAATCTGTCGGTACACGAGGCCAATGTACTAGACTCATCTGAGTCCGCTCTCCTTGACGGTCCTCGCAAGGCAGAGCTCCATTTTTCTGATTATTCCATGCCTAGTTCATAGCTCTCCGAGGGTTATCTGCGAGAAGCTATGACACATTATAGCGATGATGGTCTCCTCTGCTGGTAGGCTGTCTGCCGCCTACCATGACCATATTCCCTGTGGGTCTGTCTGATGGATCCGACGCCTTTGAGCCTCCCTCTCTCCTTGACAACCCTCGCAAGGACGAGATGTACTCTGATTTTTCACTGTGTAGCTCACATCACTTCCCGAGGACTATCTGCGGAAGGATGTGACACTTTCTTTACGATCAGCTTCTCTTACTTTTGGTGCCTCCATTTGTTGGGGCACGTCGCCGATTCGTCTGATACGAGCAAGTCGGTCTCCCTTTCTGACTATGCGCCCGATCTATTGGGGCATGAGACCGACCTGCTCAGACGCCTTTGAGTCCGCTCTCCTTGATGGTCCTCGCAAGGATGAGCTCTTTTCTGATTATTCCTTGACTAGCTCGTAGCTCCCCGAGGGTTATCTGCGGGAGACTACGACATATTTCTGATCTGATTGGTCTCTTCTGTTGGTGGCCGATTTGTCGACTATTGAGACCACTGTGTGGATCCTTCTGATGGATCCAGCTCCTTTGAGCCCTCGTCTCTCCTTGACGGCCCTCGCAAGGTAGAGATACAGTCTGATTATTCCTTGCTTAGATCGTAGTACTCTCCGAGGACTATCTGCGGGAGACTGTGACACTCTCTTTACGCTCGATTTCCACTGCTGACTGTGTCTCCGATCTGCGGAGCACGGAATCGAGTCGTCTGATATACTTGATTTTTGGTCCTGCCTTGAGTTGCCTACCCAATCTGTGGATCATGGGACCCATCTGATTAGACTCCTTTGAGTCTGCTCTCCTTGACGGTCCTCGCCAGGTTGAGCTACTGATATCTGTTATTTTCATGCCTAGTTGGCAGCACGTTCCCCGAGGGTTGTCTGCGGGACCCTGCCATATTCTGTAGACTTTCTGGTCTCTTCTGCTGGTAGCCGATATGTCGCCTACCGAGACCGTACCTAATGATCTGTCTGATGGATCAGGCTCCTTTGAGCCCGCTCACCTTGACAACCCTCGCAAGGGTGAGCTTCTGTTCTGATTATTCATTGCCTAGCATGTACTACTCCCCGAGGGTTATCTGCGGGAAATTACAACATTTTCTATGTACTCGGCTTCATTTCTGGTGTCTCCTGTTTGTGGGAGCACGAAGCTGGGTCTTCTACCTTGTGTACTCGGTCTCCTCCCTGGTTGTGTCTTCTTTCTGTTGGAGCACGTAGTCGAGTCTTCTGATTCTTCCCTGATTCTGCTCGCCTTGAGGACCCTCGCAAGAGTGAGCCACATAATGTGTTGTTCGGTGTCTTCTTTTCACTTCCAGATTATATCACCACCGTGCATCACACAGTCTCATATGCCTTATTTCTGATCTATCTGAGACCATGATTGACTAGGAGGAGTCTATACTGCTCTTCCGGTCTTACGGTATCGGCTATATTCCCTCATGTTGACCATATGAGCCGATTGACTGCTTCACACTACCGATCCCTGCTTTACTTTCCGATCTAATTGTCCCCAGTAGTCGACACCCACCTGACTGCATATCAGGGTGTCTGTTTACCTTCTGACTACGTCCTCGTTCTCACAGGGAGACGACGACGAGAGTACGGTATTCACTTGTCAGATACCGTCCTGTACTCCACCAGTTTCTCACCGTTTGTATATATGTGTACCTTTTTCATTCTTTCTCCCGTATGTTCTGTGTGCCCCAGATCTATCGCCACATCTTTGTGTCTACACTTAGGACATACCTTGTCCTAAGTATAGGGGGGTACACACCGCGTTGTTCTTTTGTTGTTCAGTTTTGTCACTCCTGTTGTTGCCTATACTAAGGGATATCTCACCCTAAGTATAGGGGGAGTGATGCGTATATTCTCCACGATCGTTTCATCTATCTGTATATATCTCTCTTCTCTTTTTTTCTTCTTTTCTTCTTTTCCTTTTCTATATTCTGTATCTAAATAAAAGGTGTCACCCCTTTGTGTCAGTTTCCTGTACTTAGGACGTACTTTCTCCTAAGTATAGGGGGGTACAGCCTTGATTTGTTCATTTGTTTATTCCGACCCTTGACCCACCCTGCTTTGTGTACAGCTTGCTATACTTAGGATTACTTGATCCTAAGTATTTGGGGGATGGTCAATTTCACATTCGTTCATCCCTTACGTATATATTTTTGAGACTTGTCTATACTCAATACGAGTCATGTCTTCATTTTTTCTCTTTTCCGATCTATGAGGACATAGCTCAAGCTAAGTATAGGGGGGTCGTATATACTATGTATATACTTTATCCATAACTCGTACTTTCATATTCTCTTAATAATATGGCTAATAATTCTTTAAATTCGTTAAAAACCCTTGATAAAAGGATGTGATTATTCCTCAGATTCTTTTTGTATATACTGATTAATAAATCAGGTGAAAATATTTTTTGCAAAATGTTTGAAAAATAGTTTGAAAATCTTTGTGAACATTTATTGAAAACTATTTTGAAAACGTTTTGTTACATGTTTTCAACCTTTGTAAAAATGTGTGGTTTGTAAAATTTATTTTCTTTGTGTGAAATAAAAGGTTTGAAAAATGATTTGCAAATGGTTTGAAAAATGGTTGCAAAAATATGTTGAAAATCTATATATACTGTTTTGAAAAACCTTTGCAAAATGATTTTCAAATGTGTGTACATGTTTGTAAAAATGTTTGTAAAAATTATTTTGGACTATAGTTTTCAAAAATTGTCTGAAAAATTTGTGTCAAATAAGTTTGAGGAATAAATACATCTAATAAATAAAATAATAATAAACAAGATTCTCTAATAAGTGTACATATATACCTCTAAATAAAAACTAAATTCCAAATTCTTTAAAAATCATTAAAATAAAGCGGCACGCCCGTGTAAATAGCTGTATATATTGGATGCCAAAATTCTTTCTTTGTGTAAATTTCTTCTCTTTGTTTTCAAAATTCTTTGAAAAACTTGCATTATTGATTGCATATTTGTAAATAGCATTGCATTCATATTCTTTGATTGAGTGTTGATGATTGAACTAGTCCAATAAAGTCGAAGACTGGAGCTTGGTTGGGCCTTACTGCACCTAACTGCACTGGAACCTTGTGGGAACTAAGTTTAAGGTACTTCAGGTCTATTCAGACTTAATTCTTTGAGAAATCAGGGCTGGGTTCAAGTCACCTCAGTGGACTAACTAGAACTTTTCGAAACACACGTATGACTCTTGTCGACCGTGACCTAACTTGGACACTTGCACCTTTCACTTGGCTCAACTCAGTTGGAGTGGTGAGGGGGTTGGATTTTCCAGTCTGAGACGCACACGGGTGGAAACATTCGTCCTCCTCTAGGGAGGGAAGTGCACCCCAACCTGGTCCAGTAGCCATGAGGTCTAACGACAGGAGAGTGTGGGTTGCAATAATGCTTCAAAAGAGGGATAGTCTTCTGGCTCAAGAGGAAAAACTCCTTATGTAAATGCTGCTGTATATAGTATGTTGAAAAAAAAAGTAAAGTTTGAGCATATATACATGTTGTATAGAAAATAAGCAAGCTTGAGCATCAAAGTTACACCACGTGATCCTGCAGCTGGATGACTTGACTACACTGGTCTTGCATCCCAGGATAGGTAGCTACACTGGCTACCGTCCATTCTTTTCTCTACCTCCTCCTCTTGAGTCGGATACCACTTGAACTTAGAAGGGAATACCCCGCTCCTCAAGGAAAGAGTTGGTGGATTAGGGAATCATTGGGTTGTCATTCTGGAGAAGTCAGTCTCTTTTTCATTTCAGTTGGGGAGAGCCACTATCACTTACACTGTACAAGTCAGCTTCATAGTCATAAGGGTTTGCGTATGATGTAGGCTACTAGTCTGACCTGGCTATTGAGGTGATTTGAACCAAGTTCTGTGACTCTTGAAGGCTGTTGTGTTTTAAATTTGGGTCCCGACTAGGTTCCACACACATTCTCACACCAAGGTCTAACCTGAGCTCCAAACTTTGATTTTGTACAGATAAGTTTAATAATCATGATCAATTCAATTTATTCTTTAAATTATTTATTTTTGCCTTTTCTTTTCTTCTTATTCTTTGTTCTTTTTGTACTTATTGCATAAGTATTTGCTAGGGACTAGCAAAGGCAAGTATAGGGGGCGATGAATCTTCATTTCATCACCTTTATTCTATCATTTTGGCCTTAAAAACCCCAGCAAATGCATGTAAATAGCCTCAATTTGTACATAATAGCATTCATTATTCATTGTATTTGTTGTACATAAAATAAGGTATTTAATGCCAAAATTATAGAATAAAGAGAAGAAAAGAAAAAGGAATAAAATATTGCAAATATTTTATGACCCTAACCCCGAGACCAAGTCCAGAATGGAATTGGTCGACAAGAAATAAAGTAGGGGGAGATAATGGCCAGTATACAATAAATACCTCATTTATTCATGCATTCATTTATGCATTTTGGACACCTATTTTGTACATAATTATTTATTCATCAAATAAAGAAACTTTGTACATAGAAGTTGTAGATAATAATGTAAATAAAAATACAAAATTGAGTTCGTACAAAAATAATACTCAGTGTACATTTTATACATAGAATAAAAAGCCAAAATCTCAACTTCACAGACCCATATCTTGCAAATAAAAACTCCAAATCACCCAAACTCACCTTTAATTGTATATATCTTTCCAAGAGCTATTTAATAAAATTGGTTTCATAATTTTTGGAGTCCATCTGCAGAAGTTAGGTTTTTGGCCCTCCTTGTACATAGTATTGATTAAAATATTCCATTTATTTAGTATTCATTATTTGTACACAATTATATTTTTTAGAATTTTACAAATAACGTATAGAATACATGTGCATATTAAAATTAAAAGAAAACTAAAAAGAATTTGTAAAATAAAATAAGCTATGTAATACATAGGCAAAATACCTATGTTAAGAATGTACATAAATAAAAGGGGATTTTTATTCTCTTATTCTTTATTCATCTATATTTTTATAATAATGTATATATTATATATAACTTATTAAAAATACAAATACAAAATAAAAACAAATAAAATTCATTAAATAAATAAAATGTATATAATATATAGGTAAAATACCTATAAGTATAACTACATATACATATACCTATTTACTTAAAATTGTAAATAAACTCATAAAAATTAAATAAAAATATATTTATACTCACAAAAATAAGTTACAAATTTATAAAAACAGAAAATAAAATAATAAAATAAAATAAACAAAATAAAAATAAATATATATACAAACCCTTATAAATACATTATTTTAATAAAACCATAATAAAATATATCAGAAAAATAAATAAAAATCATAAATAAATACTACATTAATTTATAACATTTTTTATTTTATAAGTAAAATCTAATTAATTCATTTATTAGGTTAAATAAATAGGTCAAGAACTGGCTGATGTCGGCCAATCAGAGGCCAGGGAAGGTTGACCTCCGGTCAACTCCCCCTGCGCCTCTGACTTCCGTCGGACATGTCTTTTCCCCGATTTTCGCCATTTTCCCGCTCGATTGGTTGCTCCTTCGACAGCCATCCCTTCACGGATTTTATTCTCTGATCATCCATGATTCTCGCCGAGATCTGGGATCCCTTGTACACAACACCGATTCGTTGATTTTAGCCGATCAAATAAGGGTGCTCTTTTGTGTATAAATAAGGAACCATCGCCATCTCTCCAAGTTTGGTTAGCCTTTAGCCAATCCCTTCCTCGCATTTGGTCCCGGTGGTGTTCCTTGTGACAGGAGGAACCCGCCGGCGCTTTGAATCGGTCGGAGAGGCGGAGGTTGCACCCATGGCAGCGCTCCGGCAGTCGCCCTTCTCCCTGGAGTTTCTTCAGGTATAAGAGATGCGCACTTACATTTTTAGGTAGATTTTCATTCCCGCATTTTATTTCTGCATTTTATTTCGCCTTTAGTTCAGTAGCATAGGGTAGATTAGTTAATTCGAAGTTCGCCGGAGCTCCGCTCCGACGACTTCTCCACCATGCCATCGACCGATTCCCGACTCACTTTCACCTCCATTTCACTCCCCACCATCTTCTCCACCTCCGAGCCACCTGAACCCAACCAGATCTGCCCTAGATCTGCGAAACGAAGCTCCTCCACCGCCTTCCGCCGGAGCTTCTCCGCCCATCACCATCCCCTTACTTCCAGCTTCAAACCCCAGGTCGAGGAGAGAGACCTCGATCCCCTCTTCCTTCCTGTGCAGGTTAGGCGTGCTGAAACGATCCAGGAGATGAATTCCAAGCAGGCGGAGGTACCTGGAGCCACGTTCCTTCATCGAGCTCTCAGAGGCGCTCCACCATACCTCAGCCCGATCCGACACCTCCAGCAAGTAAAGGACCCTGCCAGGAAGCTTTTTGGACCTTCAGGAGCCGCAAAGATCGGCCGGAGAGCGAGATCGAGGAGGAAGAAGCCCGCCTCGGCGAACGTTCTTCCCTGTTCTTCCAAGCCAGCTCTCAGCCGTTGGATGAAGACGAAGGCCCAGGTCATCGATCAGCCGTCCGATCTTCCAGAGCCCAGATCGTTGGATCACGCGGGTGATCTAATCTTAGACGTCAGATCACGAACCGTCATCGGCCCACATGGTGGCGACGCGTGTCAAGTGAAGAAAGCCAAGCCGTTGGATCGCGCGCCTATTGGGGGTAATTTGCATATTTAGCCCCCGCTCTTTTTGTATTTAATTTTCAATTCTGTAAATAATTTTTAACGTTGTAAATAAAATGTAATTTTTGCTGAAAGGACCCTGAGGTTTATAGAATTGCATTTAGGTCCTTCCGTGCCTCACGTGCAGTCCCACGTGAGGCGCGTGAAATTTGCATGGATACCCTGACGATTTTTGTATATTGTAAAATAGTTCTAAAAGTTTAAATAAATGTTTATTTCTGTTGGAATTTTTGCACTGATGCCGCTGTCACTTATTTTATTTGTAAAAATGCCCCTACCAGGCTGTTTGATTTTTGTGTCTTTTATCTATTTATTGAAAAATACCTAGGGTGCTTCTAAAAATTCAGAAAAATTAGGATAGATGTTTCATGTGATGCTCTTGCACGCCCATATTTTATTTCACATTTTTTGCATTTTTCCTAATTATTAAAAATGAAAAAGAAGCCCTTTTTGTACTGTCTAATTAAAAAAATACAAAAAAAATTATAAAATGTCTTTGAAAAATTCCCCAAAAATTATATATGGTATATTGATATATAAATTGAGTCCAGAAATTGAAAAACCCTAAAAATATGAAAAAGAAAAATAAAAAAATCAGAGAGCTCCAAAATCCAACAAAAAATAGAAAAATCCTTAAAAATACCACAAATACATTTTTCTCTTTTATAATTATCCATATATTATTATTAATATATTAAAATTAATTTGGGTAATTTTGTGAAGTATTTCATATTTTTAAAACCCAAATCAAGTTCGGCTAGTTAATTAGTCCATATTGTGGACATTTTTGAAATTAAAAATACCTAAAAATTAGAAATATTCCAAAAAAATAACAAAAAAATTAGAAAAATATTAAAAAGCTAAAAAATTATATCTATACATATTTTTAGTATTTATGTCTATATATATATATATTTATGATAGTATTCCTCTCTCTCTTCTTATATATATATATATCTTTATATATATATGTATACATATATATATATATTATATAATTAAAAATATAAAAAGAAAAATATAAAATATAAAATATAAAAACAAAATAAAAATTATAAAAAAAATAATATAAAAAATGTAAAAACCAAAAACCCACAAAAACCATAAATGGACATGAACAATGGATTGAATAAATTCTACATCACACACATTCCCTTCGCCTCCCAATGTTCGACCTCTACCTGTACTTACACCTATACACATTTACATGTAGAGTTATAATAAATTTTAACTCCACATTTTTGGATATTCATTGCATATATTTATTGTGGGTTAATTGTTGATTGATTTGAGGATTATTGAGTGGTCACCGCATCGACTATTGATCCGCCTTGTGGATTAATACGACCCTTAATTTTCCTCTGTCATCAGGCCCCCAAACAAGTGTTGGACCAGGATGGTCCTCAGGATGTCATGGTTGGGGAACTTCTCTTGTAAATCCTTGAACCCCTCCCAGGCTTCTTGAATGGACTCGAACGATCCGTAGGAGATGTTCAAGGCATGATCATGCATCTGGTTCACATGACCAATAGGGTAATATTTGTAGAGGAATGATGACTTGAGCTCCACCCAAGGCATCACTAACTTTACTAGATGGTTGATCCAGTTTAGAGCCTTGTCCTGAAGGCTAAAGGGAAAGGCACTCATCTTGAGTACGCCTAACATGTGAGTGGTTCTGCAGATGCTGCTAAATTGGTGGAGATGCATATACGATTCCTCAATTGTGTTCTTGTGGAATGAGGGAATAAGAGACAAGAGTTGTGGCTTCATCTCAAAGTATCCATAGATCAGTTGAATCTAGATCCACTTTGGCATCTGGACAATGCTAGGATTGTAAGTTTCTTTTAGTGTAGGCTCAGGATACTCTCTTCTTTCCTGCTCTTCCCCTCCACGGGGTCCATCTTCCTGTTCTTCTCCTCCTCCTCCTCCTCCTTTGTTCTCTCTATCCCTCCTCAATTCCAATAACATTTCCTAGAAGGCGGGCTAGTATTCTACCAGTGTAGTCATTTGTTTCTGAATCACTTGTATCGTGGTGAGCATCTGAGCATTTACTTCATTCTGGTCAACTTGTCTGCCTTCTCTTTTGGTGGATCCATCTTTGAATCATATACACAATGAATTGAATCCTAATAGGACTACAGATCTGCATGATGTAAGAAGTCATGATCAGTCTTGAATGGTGCACCATATGTAGAGATGTGTTCGAAATTAGGGTCAATTTTGAACATTGTTTATCTCGACAATGTGTACGGAGACAAGTCAATCTCTATCTACAAAGGGGAATGTCGGGACAAGAATGATCCCAGTTTATTTGGAATGAAGAAGACAGGGGGTCTTAAGAGTGGCTTGTAAAATCCGAACTGATTTCTCTAGAATCGACCCAAATTATTGGAGATGTCAGAGTCGTGGAATCGATGTGGTCGTCTGCAGAGTCTAGACTAAGACATCCAAGACCCTACATCTTGAGAGACAAAAGGAAATGAGATGAAGAATAATGAGCACAAAGATACACAAGAAATAGAGTAGATGAAATGAGAAAAGGCTTAAATGATCAAAGTAAAAAAGGAATAATACAAGAAGTAGAAAGAAAACATGCAAGTGCACGGGACTGTGATCTTTGACCTTATTCTAGATCCAAGCAAGACATCAAATAATTGGATTTACCAACACAACACAAATTATATAGTCAGAGTTTGGTTGTTATCTTTGGAGTGACCTTTGATTTTTTCTGAATTTTTCTTTGTTAGGTGTGGATGGTCCTAGCAACTCACGTACTTGTATGTTGTAAGCACTCCAGCTCTATCTTTTTCCTATCCCTATCCCTTGGTTTTCTTGACAGCTTAGGGGTGATAGGTTGAGGTAAGTAAGGAATAGTACTATCCCTAGGGTAGTAGTAGTTGAAGGTCAGTCTGATATAAAGAAAGAATGTGATCTCAATGTTTCCCTCTGAGAAAAAAATAAACAGGACCCCTGATATATAACAACAGTAGAAAAAAGTATGGTAGGGTAGTCAACATCCCCCACGGTATGACAGTGGATTCTGTGATAAGCGAAAGGTGCGTGGACTCCTTGAAAAAAGAAAAAAAAGGGTACACGGACCTGCTAAGCACTTCCTATATATGAGCTCTGCTTGTTTGGGAATGTGGTTGATTTATGAAAGGGCTATGAAAGCTGCTTTTTAACTTTCATGGGTGAGATAGTCTCATAATAAAGAAAGAACCACGTAGCAGCTGATGAGGTCCGATCCTTTATTGGTCGGAGGCTGGGGTGAGGTGCTTGACTTAGCTTTATTGGTTGTTATTCATGCATTCTTATAACAAGTCCTTATCGACTAATCCTATAGGAGAGTGAGTACTAACAAACAAGTGTTATGTACTTCACACTTCCTTTGTAACCTCTAGCATGTAGTTGTTTTAAGAATCCTTGTGATTGGGTCTTGATCCACTACTCAGAAAAAAATAGAGGAGGAAGCCGATTTGTGAGAAGCTGAACACCCGCAACAGAGGAGAAAGTCGTATGCTCCACATGAGGTGGGAGCTAAGTCGTTGAACTAACCTCTCACAAAGCCCAAGTAATCATCTCAACAATCAACCCACACAATATATCAATCAATGAATTAATAGGTGTAAGTCAAAATTTATTATACACCCTACAAATAAACACGTATAGCGACAAGCAGAGTAGGTGTTGAACACAAGGAACACACGATGTAGCACTCCTATATTATTTATCAATAAATAATGGATAAATAAAATAAAGTATATATGTATATAGATATGCACAATATTAACCAAAGTATGTGGAATTTTTTAAATAAATAAAATAATTATCTGATTTTTTATTTTAGAATTTAGGATTAGTTTTATTTTTTCTTTATATTTACTGATTTTTAATTTATTTTTAACTTACTATGATATAATGATATATGGATATATAATGATTTATAAGTATTTATGTAGTCTAAGGTGTATGTGTATTATAGTAATAGGTATAAATATAGAAAAATCAGAAATACTTGTAAGCATGGTCCTTTTTATTTAAACTATTTTTTAAAGATATTAAAAATTTATTTAGGAATTTATAGTAATTATAACATACTAAGTATATATGTATATATGGATATAAATATTGGCAAGAATAGTCAAAAATAAAAAATGACTTGTTTTTGTGTTTTTTATATTTTTCTAATATTTTTGTGATTTTTTAAAGTAATTTTGCAATTTTTTAAGATTTTAAAGTCCAAAATATACAAAATGAAAACTTTTTAATTTACCCAAATTGTTATGAGATTTAAAAATACTATTTAATGTCCAAAGTTCTCAAAACTATTTTGTTTATATTTTAATATAAATAAATAAAAATAAAGGACATGAACACATATTTTTGAATTTTTAGAAGAGTTTTTATAATTTTTTAGTATTTTGAAGCTTTTTAATTTTTTTATCATTTTATTATTCCATTTAAGGATTTTAGTTTGGAGGTATTACATAAAATTTTTTAGAACTTTTACGCATGATTTTATAAAATTTATGGGTTTTTAAAGCTAAATAGGGATTTTTGTGCTCTTTTTGATTTTTAATAAATAGAAAAAGGATATAAAATGCAAATATAATTATGGGGCGTGAACAAACATGCATCCAGGTACCTAATACTAATTTTATCTAATGTTTAGAGCATGGCAATTATTTTTAATAAATAGGAAATAAAGCACAAAAATACTTGACGTGACATGGATATAATTGTGAATAAAATTAAATGTGAGTGGAAAAGTGCAATTTAACCCAAACTTTACAACTAATATCTAACTTTAATATACTAAATAATAATTAAAATAACCCACGATGGTTTACATGCAATATTCACAATATAAAATGCGCGCATTCATGTGACTCAAATAGGGACTAAACAACAATATTTAAAAAGTTCAAGGGGCATATGCAATTTGTCCATTACAATTTAGTCTGGATAAAATATTTACAGGGCTACTTAATAATTACAAAAAGGCGGAGGGAGGACTTAGAAATATACCCACTTATATGCGTTCATACAATTGTCCCCGTGCTAACATGTGGTTGATCTGATGGATTTGTTTCGATGATGCTTCGACTTGATCCAAGGGCTACAATCAAACCTAGCAAGGAGCCTCGATCTGACGGCTCTCAAAGGTCTTCCAAGAACACGAAGAACACCTGGGGCCCTCTTGAGGGTGCTTGCGCTTTCAAAATTGCTCCAGGTCCTAACGATGGGGACCTGGATGCTCCTCCGCATGGAGCTTCTCTTGAGTCTCGAGTAGGGCCCAGATGCCCTTCTTCTTCTACGGTACCTGCACGTGGAGAAACTCTGACTCGAGGTGTCTGCCTCGGTTTAGAAGATGAGGTTGGAAACCTCGTGAGTGTGTAAAAGGGTGCATATATGGTGGAGTGGTGGACAGGAGCTTCGACTCCTTGAATCAGAGCATGATTCAAGGGAGATTTGGGTGGAATCGATGGGGCAGCAAAAGTGGATCGAGATGTGGTGATTAACGGAGCGTTTATAGTGATATTATCGTGAAATCAACCTGGAGCACGAGATCCAGGTCATAGATGGATTTCCTAATTAATCCTACTCCTAGGAGATGCATAAATGAAACTTACGAATTACATCTTACCTTAAATGCAAAGAAAACGGGACTCAACTGAGCTGGAAGCTTAGGAGCATAACCTGTTTGAGAAATTACGGCGGTGGGTGGATATGCCTGCACCTAGATCCTTCCTCGCGCAAATGCCTGCCACACCTTGCTGTAACCATGGCAAGACCTCTAGGAGTGATTTTAGTGGTTAAAGACCATGAGAAGGGATCAAAAAAACAAAAGGTGGCAGTGGAGGTATTTTTATAGGCGAGGTTTGGGGGATTTTTTATGGTCGATTGCGTGGAGTGGCTCGAGGGAGCGTGTGTAAGGATGAGGTGTATAAATGAGGAGAAGTGGTGCCCTCATGAAGCTTCTGACATAAGTCAGAAGGTGGTTAGACAGTTGACCCTAGGTCAACAGACAACACATTCGAAAATACAAAAAGATATAATAAATGAATTTATTAATTTTAAAATTATAAAATAGAAAATATTTCCAATTTTTTGTAGAATTTAATGCCTATTTTAAATTATTTTTATGAGTTGTTTATTTCAAGTTATTTTTTAGGGTTTCATTTATAGGTATATTTACCTATGCTTTGGTTATTTTAATTTTATTTTGTATTTTCGATTTCATTTTTTTAATTTTCTCATTTTCTAAATTATTACTTATTTTTATATACATAAAATATTTTTATTTTATTTTCTGATATAATATATATGTTTAAATAAATAGGGATGTATATTATATAGGTATAAGTATTGTATATTCGTCAATGTGTTTTATGTTCTTATTTTATTTTAGCATTTTATTTATGGTGTTATTGTATTCTAAATATGTAAATATAGTATAAATGATATTTATAAAAATCTAAAACATAAAATTATAGAAATAACAAAGAATAAATAAAATGAATATTTTATTCGGGTATATTGTACAATAAGGGTCCAAAACCTTACTTTCAAACCTTAACTCCAAAAAATATGAAACTACCTTCATTAAATAGATTATTAAAAGTTTTATAGAATTATAGATGATTTTGATATATTTTGAGTCTTTATTTAGGAGATATGCGTCTGGGAAGTTGGGAGTTTGATTTTTTTTACTTTAAATATAAAAAGTACACCGTATATTAATTTTTATGAAATCGATTTTGTATTTTTCGATGTATTTTTATCTACAACTTTCATGTATAAAGTGTATTTATTTGATGAATAAATAATAAAGAATAAAATAGATCCCAAAAGTAATTATTGACCTATTTTTGTAAGGTTATCCGATTGTGTTTTCTGTACAATTTGCCACCATATCCCCCTACTTTATTCCTTGTCGACTAAGTCATCATGACAACTGAGTCTCGATGGCTAGAGTCACTTCAGTGCCCTTGACACTTCACTCTTTTTCTTTTTTATTCTTTTATTTTGGCAATAAATGCAATAAAAGTACAATATTTTACACGGTATTTTTTACAAATTAATGAATGTTTATTTTGATAATTATTGATCTATACATGCATTTAGCTAGGGTTTAAAGGCCAAAAGGAAAGAATAAAGGTGATGAAATGGAGATTCATCAATAGGCAAAACTGATATCTCCCCCTTGTGGGGTTTCGGTCGTGGTAAGATAGGAAAAGGGCCCGCCGTCGCAGTTCTCCTATGCTCTATACTTCAGACTAAGCCTGAAAGCAGACTCAACCCTACTCGCCCACACATCGATAAAAGCATCAATAATTATTCAATCCAGTCAATCAATAAGGCAATATGGGATTTTGGCTCTATTTCATAGGGTCGTGCCTCACTCTGTTTGAAAAGTACATGAAAACAATGTAGGTTTTATGAACCCAATACATTGTAGCACATTAGGAATTTTATTTAGGGTCAAAGTTTATTTAGCAGTCCCATTATTTTAATTTTTTGGGGTTTCACTTTTTTTGATTATTGTTCAATAATAATCTCCTAACCAGATTTCCAATTCCCTTATTATCCTAAGTAATTAAAATCAGAGGGAGAGGTCGGGAAAGCAATGCAAGTCGGAAAATATGATGAATGCTCAGTCAGAAGGATCACCTTGATTCCCAGGTCTCTCCATACGAGATGCTAGAGAGGAATTGAAAATCTACACTATATGAATGCACGATGAAATCACCCTAAGATAGGAATTTCTATTATCGTGAAGCGCAAGTTTGATTTGAACTAAGTCCAAACTTATCAGAGACTATATGCACATGAGATAATTAGGGATTTGGACATAGAATAATCAATGAAGTAATCCTAATGTCTTAGGGCTCATTCACAGAAGACGTAAAATAGAAAAAAGGTAGAAAGCACAAATCACAGAAAACAAACAAAATAAAGATAAAAATAGGGAGAAATAAAATGTAGAAGGTGAATAAAAATGAGAAAATCATGTGGGACCCTAAGTGAATAGGCACTTGGTAAAAGAGGTCCGTAGAGTGTCCAAGTGTCCTAAGAGTCTTTAGCATGTGTTATTACAATTAATTAAAAAGTCTCTCTCTCTCTCTCTCTCTTACAAAAATAAGGTTAAAAATTTACACTAATACTAATATGTTGCTCTATCTTTCTTAAGTTCTCTAATGCTCTCTCCTATCATCTTGGTTATAAAACCAATCTTTGCTTCATGAGGATGCACAGGTTCTCCTAGGAAGTCCTCCTCAGTTGGCAGGCCCTCGCAGAGAAGTCAAACTAGAGATGAATTAGGACGGATAAATAATTATTGATAAAGACATAAAATTAAAATAAAAAGATACGGCTATATACAAACTATCCTATGCATTGTTCTCTAGTAACAACGCTATTAGTTGAAAGGGATCGGAATGGGGCACCAAATTCCAGTCATCGAGGGCTTGCATTGTCCGACAAGTTGGATCTGAAAATCTTTGTATCGACCGAACTCATGGTGCGCGGTGCCCAATTCCAATCCCCTCAATAACATTCAACCCACAACGATAGTTAAGCAATGCAAATGTGTGAGATAAAACTTATTATAACTCTACAAAAATGTGTATAATGACAAGGAGTAGAGGTTGATCCCTGAGAAAAATGGTGGATAACTCGATTATTAACAATTATTTCTAATTATAATAAATATTTTTGTAGTTTTTAACCTTTTTCTTGTTCTTATAAGGGGTTTTTTAATTATATTTCATTTTTAGGGTTTTAAATGGTTTTGTAATTTTATATTTTTTAAAATTTTAAAACCTTTATTTTCTAATTAATTTTACGATTTTTAGTTTGCTTAAATTTTTTAAAATATAGATAATAATATAGATATTTTAGATAATATAAGTAATATATAAGATATATAGTATATATATGGTTTATATTTTTAAATATACATAAATATATTCAAACACATGAAATAAAATATTTTTGTGTTTTTATGTTTTATTTTCTATTTTTGGTCATTTTTATTGAATTCTTGCTAATTTATATATATATATATAAAGTATAAATATATTAAAATAATGTACAAAATAATTAGCTGAGATTGTTTTAGGTTTAATAGATATAAATAATCCAAAATTATCGTGAAACTATTTTTAATATATAGTATATATTATAAAGAAAATTCACAAATAGAAAGATATATTTTTGGTTTTTTCTTTAATTTGTACTAAATTTACAGGTTTTTAGTGGTTTATAATTTTTAGGTTTATATATTTTGTAATTTTGATGATTTTTAGATATATGGTAATATATACTTTAATATAGATAAAATATTTTTTGGGAATTTTTGGAGGTATTTTCTAATTTTTACGGTTAAATATTTAGACATGCAATGAAAACATCTTTTTAGATTTTTCATAAATAGAAAACTTAGGTTTAATTCCAAATAAAAATAGTGTGTGGTTAAGCACAATATCAGACACTTAAATTAATTTTCCAATGATTTTGGAGCTAGAAAAATAATTAATAGGATAAATATACCCAAAATAATATACCACGATTTATAAGGACCTAAATGCAATTTACATAAACTTAAGTTTGTTTCAGAACATGTCCAATAAACATAGGGGTGTACATGCAATTTTTTCAGGGCCTCATGTGTTACTACATATGAGGCATGATGACCTAAATGTAAAAACCAACAAGTTCAATGTATTTCTTGAAAATTTTATATAAAATATTACATATAATAAAAATATTTACAGAACTATCTAAAAAATACAAAAAGGCACGAGTGTATCTTTGAAGTTTACCCATGCAAGGCGTGTGCTGGGTGCGTGAAGCACGATGGACGGTTGATATCATGCCACGTGTGATTTACTTATGATCCAATGACCCTTGGAGGACATTGCATCGACTCGAATGAACAACCCAGATTAGATGTGGGTCGTGTTCTTGATCCCATAGTAATGGAGCCCTTACAAAGAACAACGAAGAATACTTCCCTATTCCTTCTTTGATCTTTAATTACTCCCAGCTCCTATGTTCTTCTTCTTCCCCATTCAGCACCACAAGTTCCTAGGACCCTCCTGTAGCTGCAGAGAGCCTTCAATGGAGTCCAAGACCAAGCAATGTGGATCTGGGGGGTTCTTTCATCTTCAACAACTTGGAGCTCAAGTCTAGCTTCAATTTCGCTCCCAGGTGGTTCTCCAAACCAAAGCTCTTGAACAAAAGTTTCGAAGGCTCGAGGGGAACCTCCTCAACCAAAAATCAAAGCTTATAGCATAGGAAAATGAGAGAGAGATGAAGCTCGGGTGAAGGGAGAAGATGGAGTTTCGATTGGACATGATTCTTGCAAGATCAAAGTGATCTGATGGGTGTTTGAATGGAGGAATGAAGGGGGAAGATGATGGATATGATAGTGGGTCAAAACAAGGTCGATTCACTATGATATAGTTGCAGAGCTCTAAGCTCCATCAAATAAAAATATTAGAATTAAAGCTAAGATAGAGGAAATTACGTTAAAATAAAACTAAATCTATGCTAAGGAGAAAAATACAAATTAAAGACCTAACCAAGCGGCTCAAGCCTAACGGAAACCATGGAGAAGATGACAACACCGTAGATGATGCTCGACGATGATGGATCATCTCTCCGATCGCTTCTTCTCCTTGCCAATGCCTCCACGAGCTTCGTGCTATCACCAAGAGACTCAAACACAAGAAGGTTTGAGGTTACAAAGCTCTAAGATGTACAAACTCAGAAAAATGGTCTTGGTTTATTTATAGACATGGAAGAGAGGCGATTTTGAAGCTCAGAAGGGGTTGGCGAAACCTAAGGGGCTAGCGAGGTGGAGGGATGCGTGTGATGAATATGTGATTCATCACTCTAAAAGTTGAAAATAGAGCTTTGTTCCCGATCAATTAGCTGCATATTTCCATTTATTATGCATTATTTGCATTCCATTTCGAATTAATTTTTGCATTTTAGCATGCATATTTTCATTAAATAAGAAGCCAAATTCACGTACATATTCACCTGTATATTAGCCATATTCATCTATTTGTATATATTTTATATAACTCCAAATCAAATAAAATAAACTCTATAGTATATATATTACTAACACTAATAAAGGAAAAATACAAAAAAATACTAACTTGTAAAATTGACCAATAAAACCCGAGCCCGAGTTTGAGATTAAGAATCTTAAAATGCAGATATCTCTCTCATACAGTGTCCGATTTTGGTCTACTCACTTTTAAAGTAATATACATTCAAAGACTAATTTCATAAAAATCGGAGATCGTATGTAAAACTTGGGTTTCAGGCCCCTATTGTATATTGTACATACTAACCAAACTACACTTTATTTTATTTTATATTTTATTAATTATTAAAAAAATCCAAAAAATAGAATAAGTTGTAATTTTTTATATTTCTCTATTTTTACTTTGATTTTTCCTTAATTAAATTGACAACAAAATATGCAAAAGATAAAAATTCGGTATTTTATTAGATACCCCCAAAAATACTTTTTATACATATGACTTCTTTTGATTTTTTATCCTTTACAAAAGTTGTAGAACTCGTTAAGATGAGCAACTTTTGTGTTGACCACTTTTTTATTTGACCCCTACTGTTATTTCTTCTTTATTTTTCTTTACATTTAATTTCTCAATTTTTCTGGGAGCAACACATGACAGCTACTGGAGCCGCCACGTGTCACTCTTATTTTTATTTTTTTTATTTTTATTATCTAAATTATTTACTATAATTATGTTATTTACCTTTATAATTTTTTTATTTTTTCATTTATTACTTAAATAATTGATTATTTACTTTAATTATTTACCTTAATATATTTGTTTATCTTTATTTTAACTATTATTATTATTTATTTTAATTTAATTATTATTATTTATTTTTCCCTACCATGTGGCCACCCTTGTGCACGCCACGTGGTAGCCCCCACTCCTTATATCTCTCTCCTATTCTCTCTCTGCTCCCTCTCTTTCCCATGCACACACTCACCATGCACGTTCCCCCTCTCCCCCTTATTCTCTCTCTCCACCCTTATTTGGCAATCCCCTCACGCACCTCTCTTCTCTCTCTCTCTCTCATGTCTACCCCTCTCCCCAACTTGCTCACCCCTCTTTCTCCTCTCACCCAACCTCTGTTCATGCATCTATCTTCCCCATGACCTGCATTGTACGACCCAGTCCATCTCGTAACCAACCCATGCAACTCACGTACTCCAAACCTCCCCCGCATCTTGCTCGCCTCGCGCACATCCGCATGCCTCGCACGGTGGCGTGCGTGCCTCCCACAATCAACCCCCTTCTCACGGCTACCCTCTATCTCTCTATAACTCAGCCGCACTCCACGCATCATCAACAGCTCTCCCCCTATCCTCGCGTCCTATATAAAACATCGCTTCTCTTCCATCATTCATCATCTGCTTTTTTCTTGAAGTGAGGAGCGAGTACCAGCCATCCTTAGGTGACAGCGGAGGAATTCCACCGTCTAACGACGAACCCCTTACCTTCAGGTGCGATCCAAAGGAGGATCATCTTCCTTCTTTGCAGCATCCTCTTCCTGCAACAAGGCTGCTCAAGCTCGTCTTCCTACTGAACGACTCGAGCAAGGACCTGCAGGAGCGTAGCTCCTCAAACCCCAGGCAAACAATCGCTCATCTCGAGCCAAACAAATAGAATAGTCCCCCTGTTCATAGGGGAACTTCCCCTATTTCATTTTCCGCACTTTCCCGCCTCAGTCGACCCCTTCCGCTCAGAGGCACCTCGAATTTGTCCTCCGTGAGCCTAGGCGACAATCGGCCAATGCACCTCCTCAACAGTGCCGCCACACCCCCTCTTTGGCCGAGCACCTCGCCCTTCACTGCCAACTCCATCGCGACCAACGTGCTAACCTTCTTCAGAAGCTCCACCAACTGTGCCCCACTCACAACCATCAGCTGGCTGCACACCGCCCTGGGCCGTGCTCCTCCTGTACAATACCGTGGTTTTCAGCCAACACCGTGTACCGCCGCCGTCCCGCTTGGAGCAGCACTCCACCGAGCACAGCAGCAGTGAGCCCGCCACCCTCGAGAGCCGCTCAGCTACATTCCGCCCAATCGTTGACGTAACTCTTCGCCTCTAGTCACCTCCCTGGACCTCGGGCGTGTGTCCCCTAAGGTCTAGGTTCCACCGTTAGCTGTAGTGGCGATGCACTACACTGACTCCAGTTCTTCGTGCCACTGGATCTCTTATAGTACTGACCACTGCCATCATGTCAATGCCCTCACCGACAGGCCGCTGACTTCCCCGCCTCGTGCACCGCTCCTCTCCGCCACTCAGACTGTGTCTCACCTTCAGAGGCTATCTTCCGCTTCAAACAACCATCGAGGAACCACCACCGATGCCACAACAGCGCCATCGCCGTTTAAGACTTCTTCACGTGCACCACCCGTGCACTTCTAGGCCTCTGCGACGCCCCGACCTCCTCCACCTATCGTAGAATGCCTCTGTACTGCGTGCCTCCTCCTAGACCCCCTGGCCACGCGCGCGAGAGGAAGCACGCCATACGAGGTGCCCTGTCCACAACGTCACCGCCCACAGCCCTGGTCACCTCTGCCACCTTACATGGTCCTGGCCTCCGTACATTTATCGCACAGGGCCGCATCGCACATCCCCTTATCTTCATCCCCTCCTCGCATGCTTAGCACGTGAGGGATGGGAAAATTGTGATAAGGCCTTCAACATCCCACAATTTGCAAAGTAGCCCAATGAAACCAAGGTACGTGGGCAGCACGTAGAGGATAAATTGCACACACACCCCCACAGATCCAACAATTGCAAAGAAGCCCTGCTTCTCTGGACGCACGTGCAACGCAACCTCCTCTATGTGATTTTTGCATTCTGTCCCTCGCAAGTCATATTAATTGCATAAACAATACTTGTTAGAATTTTATGTTTATTCATTTTCTATGATTGCATTGAGAACCTTGTGTTCTAGTATTAATTTGATACTTCACTTTGCATCAATTTTTATTTCCAAAAACGACATGTTGTAGAGCAACTCATTTTCTATCTAAGGAGCATTTATTTATATTTTTGTGATATGTGAATTATTTCTTATAATTAATTTGGTGAAAACTTTTGAGGTTTACCCATTCTATGTTCTGAATTTGATATTTAATTATTTGTTGATCTAAAAAATCCTAAAAATTCACATTAGGTAGATTATATGTTGTTTTACAGTATGCCCAATTTCTTATCATTTGCATGCATATCGATGCCAAATAAATGAAATGGTGATTTTAATAATTGATTTTTAATTAATTTCTCACTTAGTATTTTTTAGAATTAAAAATTATTCTGGATACCTCTCATATAAGCCTGTCTAGGATAATTTAAATTCTGGAAAATATTGAAGTTAGGTATTTATTAAAATTAATTATCTCTAAATCACCTAGTCTTTATTTTTTTATTCATAGTTAATTCATTTTGCATCCAAAAATTACAAAAAATTATAGTAGTCTAATTTCATCAATTTCATATTCTGGCCAAGTTTGAAAATTTTTTTACACTGTTTTAATGTAATTTACATTTTAGTCCCCGGACATAGTCCAAATTGCATTTTGCTCATTTATTGCATTTAAAAATACTAAAAAATTGCCTCTTTGAAAACGCGATTCAAAAAAATGACCTTGGGCTTGCCCAAGTAAAAAAATTGACCGCTCGCTTTAATTTGACAAAATAATTGAATTTGTAGTTTTTGATTAGTCTGATTTTGTCCGACTACAATGAACATCTTTCAGTCATTAATTTGATTAAATTAAAAAGGGTAATTCTTGGATAAATCAAATGATTCCATTGCTGGGGAGGCACGACTTAGGTTAATTGTTAGAAAATCTTGATTTTAGGTTTTCCAACCCCGGGTAGTTTGACCCCTGATTCTTCTTATGCATATTTCTCTATTTATTTTCCATCATTTTTTTATTTTTTTGTTTGCTTTATTGAGTCTATCTCTCTGATCACTATCTTGTTTTTGTGCTTGGGACACGACGTGGTGGAGCATCTTCTTAGTTGAGCAACTCAGGAGCTTTGGAGGCCAGCATTTTCTGGGAAAATAACCGACTGAAAGAATCGCATAAATTTAAGATCGTGTCAAGCCGTTAGAGAGTGTAGAGTCCTTAGGATTTTATTTTCTAATTTTTCTTTTATTGCGAAATTTCCAGCGGATTCTGTTCAGAATCTCGCGTGTGTAATCAGACTTGGACATTATTCTTTGGGGTATCGGGCATGTTTCACTCTCTAGTGAGGGTGGGACCTGACTTGAGTGGCTAAATTAGGATAGGCACCTGGCTATTTAATTGCAATTTGTATGTGCCAATAGTAGTTTAGTCCACACATCATGGGAGAATCACATCTTCTGAGATTTTTTATGATACACACATAACAATGTACAACTTAGCCGAATCAAAATCATTTCTTCCCCGCTAATAGTATATTGCTTAGGTGCAGTTTTATCGATCTGCATACATTTAATGTAAATTTTACAAATTCAATTCTGCATAACGCATGAAGAGTGCTGGGAGTCACTGTAAGTATACCTTCTTCTGGGCATGCATCATTGTTTTACGTTTGCATTCTGATTTCTGACTCCTCCTCCCTTGTTTTATAACTTAAGATTTAAAAGGAAATTGAGAGTGAATGGTATATGTGTTTGTGTGTTCAGATTAAACTTCAAATGACAACCTAATTTAAAATTGGGACTGAATTGAGCAGGTCGATTAAACAAAATTTGAATAAAAAGAACCTTGTTTTACGAGTGCATAAAGCCCTCATTGTATGATTTACTTGCAAGTGAGAGAGCGATAACACTAGGATAAAGCCAAAGCCAGGATTTTCATATAAACTACTGGTTCAAAATGATTACCATTTTTCAGTGAGGATCTACGGGTAGCTGGTAAACGGCCCAGATTTCCTTAGTATAGTGAGAGGTTTAGAGGATGCCTTATAAGGTTTTTTCCTCAAGAAACAGGTAGTCGTATTTATACGGTCCACATTTACTCCTATGATGGCTGAAAGTGAGTTTCGTAAGAATCGAGACAGTCTATAGGGAAGCACAAGCATCCCTAGTGAATGGACAACTGCTGAAACACTTTGTCGAAACAAATGAACAGTTAGTCTATGTTGAGGATTGTTTTAATGAGTGTGGTAAATTTAGAAGACACACATAGAGCCGCGCATGAAGCCGTGCAACATTGATCTCTAGCCATCAACATCATCAAAAAGATCCATACTATGATCTCTTTGTATATTCTCTAGATCCCATCGGTTCTCACACTTACTCCTATCATGTACTTAGGCCGACCAGAGCCTAAGTATAGGTGGGACCGATGCCTGTCTTATATATATATATATCCATCCATATCTACTTCTGACCTCGACCGCCCCATTTTTGATCTTCTTCTACATTTTGGCTGCTAAAGCCTAAGTATAGGGGGGTGGTTCGACTCCTATACTTTTTTTTATTTTAGCTCTCCTATGCTTAGCACGAGCTATGTCTTTTTCTCTGTTTCTCGTGCTTTGAGGACATAGCACATGCTAAGTATAGGGGAGCATGTATATATTACATATGCACTTTACCAATAGTTCGTACTTTCATTTTTTTGTGCATATTATGTAATAATTACGGGGTCGGTGAAAATTGAAAAAACATTTGTATAATACATGTATACTAGTATGTTTATAATTTGTATAATGCTTATAAAATTCTTGTAAAAAATACTTTTGTAAAATTTGTTGTAAAATAGGAGGTATACCGAATTTTTGAAAAAAAGAGAATAAAATAAATAGGCTTCTAAATTATTCTTGCATATCATCCTTGCATTAAAAAAATGTGTCTTGCACTTCATTCATCTATTGTATGTCATCTGCATCTCATCTGCATATCTAGCATATGCAAAGTGTAAAGTTAGTGGGTTCTGAACAAAGTAATGAATAGAAGTCGGGGACGGATTTGATTTGACCTTAATCTACCTAATTTCAGAGGAGCCTTATAAGAACTAGACTTAATATTTTTTCAGGTCGAGTGACTTAATTCTTTGAGTCCGCAAGTCTATGTTCACATGCCATCGTGATTGGTCTAAGTAGAATACGTCGTACACATGCACAATTCTCTTAGACAACGACATAACTTGGACAAACACCATGCACATAGATCTTCATTGATGAGATGGTGAGGAGGTAGAATCCTTTGGCTTCGAGTAGCATACGGTTGGAAACATCCGTCCTTCTCTAGGGAGGGTAGTGCATCACAACCCCGTCTAGTGGCGTCGACGTCTAACAACATGATATTGTGGGATGCAATAATGTTTCAAAAGAGGGATAGTCTACTGGCTCAAGAAGAAAAACTCCTGATGTACATGCTGAACCTTGTATATAAAAAGAGAAAAAGAAAAAGAAAAAAGAGAACTCCAAAAAAGTGGACATGCATGATTGAAAATAAAATGCCTATCGGAGTGTATATTTGCAAGGAATATGCTTCAAAATCTCATACCAAGGAAGCCCGCAACAGGAGAGTTGGCTACACTGGTCAAGCTCCACGGATATGTGACTATACTGGTCACAGTCCATTCTCTTCTCTATCCCTCTTCTTGAGCTGGTCGCACTTGAACTTAGAAGGGAATACTCTGCTTCTCGAGAAAGAGTTACTAAACCGAGGAATTAGAGTTACCTTGTTAGAGGAGGTTGTTTCTTTGCTATTTATGATGAGGAGAGCTATATTTTACTTACACAATACAAGTAAGATTCATAGTCATCAGAATTTGCGTATGAGGATTTGTTCTGACCTGACTGTTGAGGCGTCTCGAATAGAAGACTTGTGGAACTTAAAGGCTGTTAGGGGTATGAGGATTTGTTCTGACCTGACTGTTGAGGCATCTTGAATAGAAGACTTGTGGAACTTAAAGGCTATTCGGTCTTAAATTAAATTCCTAATAAGGTTCTGCCACACTATTAATCCAAAAGTCGAGTCAAGCTCCATTTTCACCTTTTGTTCATGACCTTGGTATGGAATCCAAAATCATTTCACTTTTTCATTTCATTTTAGTTGCTCATGGACGAGCAAGGTTTAAGTATAGGGGGTTGATGAATTTGTGATTCATCACTCTAAACGTTGAAAACAGAGCTTTGTTCCTGAGCAGTTAGCTATATATTTCCATTTATTATGCATTATTCACATTCATGCATTTAGAATTAATTTTCACATTCTACCATGCATATTTGCAATAAATAAGAAGACAAATTCACTTGTATATATTCACCTGTATATTAGCCATATTCACCTAAATGTATCTATTTTATATTCACTATAAATCTAATAAAATTAACTCTATAGTTTATATATTACTAACACTAACAAAGGAAAAATACCAAAAAAATTCCAACTTATAAAATTAACCAATAAAACCCGAGCCCTAGTTTGAGATTAAGAATATTAAAATACGCATATCTCTCTCGTACACTGTCTGATTTAGATTTACTCACTTTTAAAGTAATATACATTCAAAGACCTTCAAAATAATACTAATTTCATAAAAATCGGAGATCGTATGTGAAACTTGGGTTTTGTGCCTCTATTGTATATTGTACATACTGGCTAAACTACCCTCTATTTTATATTTTATTTTCATATTTATTATAGAAAAAATTAGAATAAGTTGTATATATATATATATTTTATATTTTCTCTATTTTCACTTTGATGTTTCCTTATTTAAAATGATAAAAAAATTTGCAAAAGATTATTTACCTTTATTTTAATTATTTTAAATTTTTTATTTATTACTTTAATTAATTATTTATTTACTTAAATTATTTACCTTAATATATATATTTATCTTTATTTTAATTATTATTTTTATTTTATTTATTTTTCATTATTTATTTTTCCCTGCCACGTGGTCGCCCCTACGCGCGCCACGTGGCAGCCCCCCATTCCTCTCTCTCTTTTATTCTTTCTCCTCTCCCTCTCTTTCCCATGCACATACTCACCATGCAAGTTCCCCCTCTCGGGTTCGGATCGTCTGCTGTACGTTAATTGCAGCAGACTCTGCTGCAATCAACGGATGTGCGCCACGTGTCTCCGAAAAATCCAACGGCTGCCACACCCCTACCTGACTCCTCTCTCTGATGGAATCCCTACCCCTCTCGAACCCCTCTCAATCCCAACCCTATCACCACTAGATCGCCTTCATCGACGCTGGGTGCCCTCTCACCACTAGAGTTCCCTCCCCGACCCCAAGCCCGCTCGCCGCCAGCCTCTCCCCCGAGGCTCTCACTGCCAGAGCCGGTCCTTACCCGACCCCAAGTCCTGTCACCGCCAAACGTGCCCTCTACTATATCCCAACTCCTTACTTCCCCCAAATGAGAATGTGCGTATGTGAAGATGGAGGTGGCGATCTCGGACCCGAAGTCCCTCACATAGATCTTCCTCCTCGGCCTCGCCATCGCCTTCATCGACACCACCACCAACGACCTCTTATGCTCCCCCATCTCTGTCATCTTCGACACACCTGCTGCGAGCTCCCCATCGCCTGCGTTCTATTATGATTTTGTTCACAGACTACATTGTGGTACTTTTGAGGATATTCCACGATACTGAGAATTTTGTATAAGTTCAAAAATGATTGTATATTGAGCTAAAATCTAGTAGGAAGTCCTCTTTTGTATATTTGAGAGAAACTCTGTATGGAGTTTTCTTTTCTTATGCAATGTGGAGAAGGAGATTTTTGAATGAAAACGAAGGTTTTTGTATATTGAACTGAGTTCTAGTATGTATTCCTTCTCTGTTCTATAACATAGTTGAATTGTGTATGGAGCTTTCTTCTTTTTTATGTAGTGTGGAGAAGAGATTCTTTTTATGAAAATGAAAGTTTTTTTTATATCAGACTGAGTTCTTATAGGCATTCCATCTCGGTTGTATATTAAAGTGAATTTTTTTATGAACCTCTTTTATTTGGTTTGCAATCATATCATAAAGTTGAATTTTGTATATATGTGCATTCTTCTGCATATCTAAGTGCAACTAAGTATGAATCTTTCCTCTTATGTATACACGGTGGAGAAGGGGATTTTTTTGTATAGAAATGAACATTTTTTTATATTAGAGTATATTCTTGTATGGATTCATACTTAGTTGTAGAAGAGGATTTTTGTATGCCCCGACTCCTCTATCCTTCCCCTCTCGCCCGACCCCTCTCTCCTTCCCCGACCCCATGCCATCTCGCCGCTAGAGCATCCTCCCCCAACCCCAAGCCCGCTCGCCTCCTCCTCACTCCTCACCCAACACCCTCCGTCCACACCCGAAAGCCTCCTCACACCAACTCCTTGGCATAGTGCATCCCTCCTCTTAGTGCAACCACCCTCCACCATGCAGTCGTCTCCAACCGTAGAGCCCTTTCCGCTGTATCGAGATTTCTTCAAGGAGTAGATGGGTGGGATCCACGATCTGTGGAGGCTGTGCACAGTCACCCAAGTGGAAGAGGTGAATTGTGTGCTGAGGTTGCTGCCTATATGGTTGTGCACCATACTCTACTTCATCATATTTATGCGGATGGTGTCGCACTTCGTGGAGCAGTGTGTTGCCATGAAGCTCATGGTGGCATGTGGAGTCCGCATCCCCCCAGCGAGCATGTCGACATTTGACATCCTTAGCGTGCCAGTCTTCATCTTCCTCAATTGGAGGTTGCTGCAACCACTCATTTGCAGGATAAAGGACAACATGGGCCTCACCGAGCTGCAGAGGATGGGGGTTGGGCTGGTGATCATCGTCACTGAATTGTAGGATAATGGGGGGTTTTGTATATTGAAGGAAGTTTTTGTATGGGAATCTCCTCTGTTGTATAATGGAGACGCATCTTGTATGCTTGTTCTCAAGGTGCCTTTTGTAGGATAATGGGGGTTTTTGTATATTGAAGGAAAAATTTGTATGGGAATCTCCTCAGAAAGCACCAGAGGAGTAGATAGAATGAAGGATACCTAAGTTAGTATTGTAGAGTTGGATATTTACCGGATTTAAATTCTATGTACGCCAAATGTTAACTTCGATGTAATTTGATGTGTTTATTCTTAAGTGTGCACACAAACACCATTTCTTCAGTGATTGTGCATCACTCCTCGCCATGCAGCATGCCTCCACCGCACCTCCCTTTCTCGACCGTCATCATCGCCACACAACCCCGCTCTCGATTTCCCTCCTACGCCATGTAGCCCCCCTCCGCCACGCCACTCTTCAAGATAGATATACATCCCTTGACTGGAAGCATCATTATACAAAAATGGATGAATGTTTGTATAGAGAAACTAGAAGCATCATTATTTTCAACATGTAACCGATTAGAGAACATGAGAACAACCTTGACTTGGAATCTTTGCTTTTTTAAGTATATGATGCACACAAAAAGATAGAACATATAAAAGTTCTCTCAAATATGCAATAAAGAACGATATCCTACAAAAAATCACTTTATTATACAAAATTCCTCACATTCCAATAAGAGGCTACTCGTATGCATACAAAAGATAAACATATAAAAGTTGTCTCAGATATGCGACAGTGAGCACAATCTTAAAAAAACTCATTCTATTTTACACAAATCCCCTTATTCATACAAAAAGTTACTTGTGCGCATGCATAAGATGAAAAATACAAAAGTTCTCTCAAATATGCAACAAAGAACCAAATCCTACAAAAAATCACTCTATTCTATAAAAACTCCTCCTATTTCTACAAAAAGCTACTCGTACACATACATAAGATAAAACATAAAAAAATTCTCAGATATACAACAGTAACACAATCATACAAAAAATCACATTATTATACAAAAATCATCGCATTCCAACAAGAAACTACTCGTGCGCATACAAAAGATAAACATACAAATGTTGTCTTAGATATGCAACAGTGAGCATGATCCTAAAAAACTCACTCTATTATACACAAATCCCCACATTCATACAAAAAGTTACTTGTGCACACATCATCTTTCCTCTTATTTAATTGAAGCAGGACATACTACACATGAATCATACATACGAAGGCAATACAAAACTTCTCTTAGATATACAATACAAAATAAAATTATACAGAACTCATTTATTAAGATGGAAAATACAAGAGCTCTCTCAAATATGCAATAGAGAAGGAAATCCTATAAAAACTCTCTTTATTATACGAAAATCATCTTGATTGGTCATGATGGATCAGGAGCTCCATAGCTTTCTTTTTGAACTCGACGAGGTCACGTGATGAAATATCCTTCGGCGCCACCAGAGCCGACTGGTCATGGTAGGGAGGTGGGTTCAAGTCAAGGTCGCGTACGACCTTGCTCCACACATCCATGAGGTGTCTTAGAGATACATCTTGTATGTTTATTCCAAAGGGCCCTTTTGTAGGAAAATGGAGTTTTTTGTATAATAACGCAAGTCTTTGTATGGAAGTCTGCTCTTTTGTATAATGTAGATATACCTTGTATGATTATTCCAAAGGGTTTTTCTATAGGAAAATAGAGGTTTTTGTATAATAACACAAGTTTTGGTAGGGAAGTTAGCTCAAGTTGCATAACGGAGACACACCTTGTATGATTATTCCAAAGGGCCCCTTTGTAGGAAAACATGGGAGTTTTGTATATTAAAGGAACTTTTGGTATGGCCATTCACTCTATTGCATAATGGAGATATACCTTGTATTATTATTCCAAAGGACCTCTTTGTAGGAAAATGAGGGATTTTTGTATATTAAAGGATCTTTTGGTATGATTGTTCACTCTGTTGCATAATGGAGACACGTTCAATATCTAACAACTCTTTTGTAGGATAATAATAACTTTTGTATAGTCACGAAGCTTTTTGTATGAGACTTTACTCTATTGTGTAATGTGAATAATTCTAGTATCTTTTTTTTCTTAACAACCATTTTGTAGTAAAATGGGGGATTTTTGTATATTAAAGGTGAATATGGTAAGGTTGTTCGCTCTGCAGTATAATGGAGAATCTTTTTTATATGGTCATTCACTCTACTGTGTAATAGAGATAATTCTTGTACTTTTATTCTAAATGAACCTTTGGTAGGGAAACAAATATTTTTGTATACTCAAGAACAATAGTAATCGTATACAACTAATTGCATATTAAAAATAGAGTAACGACGAATATGCTGTATTTTGCGAACCAGAAAAGGAGACCATACAAAATTGGATCTTATAATACAAAATTGTTCACTTGCAGATAATAATAGATCCAAAATAAAAGGAAGGTCGTTTGATACAAAATGTACCTCAAATCTACAACTAAGGATGAATCCATACAAGAATATACTCCAATATAAAAAGATGTCCATTTCTATATAAAAATCCCCTTCTCCACCGTGTATACATAAGAGGAAAGATTCATACCTAGTTACACTTAGATATGCAGAAGAATGCACATATATACAAAATTCAACTTTATGATATGATTGCAAACCAAATAAGAGAGGTTCATACAAAATTTCACTTTAATATACAACTGAGATGGAATGCCTACAAGAACTCAGTCTGATATAAAAAAACTTTCATTTTCATCAAAAGAATCTCTTCTCCTCACTACATACAAAAGAAGAAAGCTCCATACACAATTCAACTCTGTTATAGAACAGAGAAGGAATACATACTAGAACTCAGTTCAATATACAAAAACTTTCATTTTCATAAAAAAATCTCGTTCTCCACATTGCATAAGAAAGAAGAAAACTCCATACATAATTTCTCTTAGATATACAAAAGAGGCCTTCCTACTAGATTTAGTTCAATATACAAACATTTTTGCACTTATAAAAAATTCTCGGTATCGTGGAATATCCTTAAAACTACCAAAATATAGGTCTGTGAACAAAATCATAATAGAACGCAGGCGATGGCAAGCTCACGGCAGGTTTGTCGAAGATGACAGAGATGGGGGAGCATAAGAGGTTGTTGGTGGTGGTGTCGATGCAGGCGATGGCGAGGCCGAGGAGGAAGATCTATGTGAGGGGCTTCGGGTCTGAGATCGCCATCTCCATCTTCACACACACACATTCTCGTTTGGGGGGAGTAAGTAGTCGGGAGATAGGATAGGGTATGCCTAGAGGCGGCAGGACTTGGGTTCAGGGAAGGACGGGCTCTGGTAGCGAGAGCCTTGGGGGAGAGGCTGACGGTGAGTGGGCTTGGGATCGGGGAGGGAACTCTGGCGGCGAGAGGGCACCCAGCGTCGACGAAGGCGATCTGGTGGCGATAGGGTCGGGAACGAGAAGAGTTCGAGAGGGGTAGGGATTCCAGCGGAGAGAGGAGTTACGGAGGGGGTGTGGCAGCCGTTGGATTTTTCGGAGACACGTAGTGTACATCCGTTGATTACAATAGAGTCTGCTGAAATTAACTTACAGTAGACGATTCAACCCCCTCCTCCCCTCCCTTATTCTCTCTCTCCTCCCATATTTGGTAATCCCCTCATGCACCTCTCTTTCCTCTCTCTCTCACATCTACCCCTATCCCCATCTCGCGCACCTCTCTTTCTCCTCTCACCCACCTCCGTTCGCACTTCTCTCTTCCCCATGACCCGCTCTGCACGACCCATTCCATTTTGTAACCAACCCATGCAACTCACGTACTCCAAACCTCCCCTGCATCTTACTCGCCCTCGCGCACCATCTGCATGCTTCACGCGGCGGCATGTGCGCCTCCCACAACTGATCCCCCTTCTCATGGCTATCCTCTATTTTTCTCTAACAACCTGTAATCTACGCACCATCAACATCTCTTCCCCTATCCCCGCTTCCTATATAAAACACCGCTTCACTTCGATCATTCATCATCTGCCATTTTCATGAAGTGAGGAGCGAGCTCCGACCGCCCTTAAATGACAGCTAAGTAATTCCACCGTCGAGCGAGAAACCCTTTCCTTCAGGCGCGATCCAAAGGAGGATCATCTTAATTCTTTGCTGCATCCTCTTCCTGCAAGAAGGATGCTCAAGCTTGTCGTCCCGTCGAACGACTCAAGAAAGGACCTGCAGGAGCATAGCTCCTCCAACCCCAGGCAAACAATTACTCATCTCCAACCAAACAAATAGAGTAGCTTCCCTGTTCACAAGGGAACTTCCCTTGTTTCATTTTCCATACATTCCTGCCTCAACCGACCCTTCCACCTAGAGGCACCTCGGATTCTTCCTCCATGAGCCCAGGCGACGATCAATCAACTCACCTTCAACAGCGCCACCACGCCCCCTCTTTGGCCAAGCACCTCGCCCTTTACCGCCAACTCCATCGCGACCCATGTGCTAACCTCCTTTAGAAGCTCCAACGACCGCGCCCCACTCGCAACCATCAGCTGGCCACACACCGCCCTAGGCTGTGATCCTCCTGTTCAACACCGTGGTTTCCTGCCAACACCGCAAACCACCACCCTCCCGCTTGGAGCAGCACTCCACCGAGCATAGCAGCAGTGAGCCCGCTGCACTCGAGAGCCTCTCAGCTGCATTCCACCCAATCGCGGCCGCAACTCTTCACCTCTAGTCACCTCCTTGGACCACGAGCGTGTGTTGCCTAAGGTCTAGGTTCTTCTGTCATCTACAGTCGTGACGCACTACACCGACTCCAGTTCTTCATGCCACTACATCTTCAGCAGTGCCTGCCACTGCCATCACACTAGTGCCCTCGTTGGAAGGACACTAACTTCCCCACCATGTGTACCACTCCTCTCCGCCACTAAGTCCAGGTCTCGCCTCCGGAGTCTATCCGTCGCTTCAAGCAACTGTCCAGAAACCACCACCGACGCCACAACAGCACCATCGCCATGTGAGCCTTCTTCACGTACACTGCCTGCGTGCTTCTAGGACTCCACGATGCCGCTGACCTTCTCCACCTGTTGTACAATGCCTCCGCATCGTATGCCTCATCTTGGACTCCCTGGCCACATGAGCGTGGGGAAGCATGCCCTACAAGGTCCCCTGGCCACCACCTTGCCGCCCGCAGCCCTGGTCGCGTTCACTAACTCGCGTGGTCCTGGCCTCCCTGCATTTGTCACACAGGGCCACATCGTGCATCCCCCTTATCATCATCCCCTCCTCATGTGCTCTGCATGTGAGGGCTGCGGAACTTGCGATAAGGCCTCCAACATCCCACAATTTGCAAAGTAGCCCAAGGAAGCTGAGGCACGTGGACAACACGTGGAGGACAAATTGCACACACATCCTTCGTAGATTCGATAATTTCAAAGAAGCCCTGCTTTTCTGGATGCACGTGCAACACAACCCCCTCCTTGGGATTTTTGCATTCCGGCTCTCGCAAGTCATGGTAATTGCATAAACATTACTTATTAGAAATTTTTTGTTTATGCATTTTCTGTAATTGCATTGAGAACCATGTTTTCTAGTATTAATTTAAAACTTCAATTCGCATCAATTTCTATTTCAAAAAATAGCATATTGTAGAGCAAATCATTTTCTATCTAAGGAGCATTTATTTATATTTTTGTGATATGTGAATTGTTTCTTATAATTAATTTGGTGAAAACTTTTGAAGTTTACCCATTTTATATTACGAATTTGATATTTCATTATTTTCTTATCCAAAATTCCTAAACATTCACATTAGGTAGACTATAGGTTGTTTACAGTGTGCCTATATTTATTATCATTTGCATGCATATCGAAGTCAAAATAAATGAAAAGGTGATTTTAATAATTGATTTTTAATTAACTCCACACTTAGTATTTTTAGGAATTTAAAATTATTCTGGATACCTCTCATATAAGCCTATCTAGGATAATTTAAATTCGGGAAAATATTGACGTTTGGTATTATTAAAATTAAATATCTCTAAATCACCTAGTATAAAATTTTTTATTCATAGTTACTTCATTTTGCATCCAAAAATTACAAAAAAATTACAAGAGTCTAATTTCATCAATTTCACATTCTGGCCTAGTTTGAGAATTTTTGGATACTATTTGAATGTAATTTACATTTCAGTCCCTGAATTTAGTCCAAATTGCATTTTACTCATTTATTTCATTTAAAATAATAAAAAAATGCCTCTTTGGAAACATGATTTCTATATCGACTTTAAATTAACCTAAGGAGAGAATGGCCTCCCTGAGTTCGACCTTGGGCTTGCCCAAGTAAAAAAATTGGCCATAACTTTGGGAAGGGATTGATGCACTCAGAAGTGTAGAAGAGGAGTAGAAAATTGGGGAAGAAGGGCCTCTACATGAGGTGTGTATGGGGACGACTAGTATCTGTGTGGGGGAGGATGCTGACCCGCTTGGTCAACACTTGGGGCGACATGATTGGTCCACTTCAGCTCGAAGACAAAAGAAATTTGAATTTATTTGTGAATTCAACAAAAATGTTCAACAATTTTATTTAATAAATATTATGTGTGAAAAATGTTTATTACTTTCTAACATATTTTATTATGATTTTTATTGTTTTTACAACTTAATTTATTAGGTGTTCATTTTTAGGTATATATTTACAGGTATATTTATCTACATTCTATGTATTTTTATTTCATTTTATATTTTTAAGTTTTATTATCATATGTACATATTTTATATATTTACAGTATACTTAATTACGTATTTACATATTTTTTATTATTTACATATTTTTTATTATTTTATTTTAATACATTTTTAATCTATTTTTAATGGTTTTATTTTATGTTTATATTTTTAGTAAGTTTTAAATAATATTTATAATTATTTAAAAATATAGGTAAAATTATAAATAATATATTATATGAATAAAATATACACGTACGTAGTATAATGAGACCCTAGAAAGGCAGCTTTTGCATCTTAACTCCATTTTAAATGAAACCATTTCATTTGATAGATAATTTAATTTGGAATACAATAGATATGAGTTTGATGAATTTGAATTCATATTGAGAAGATATTGATCTGTGAAGTTCGATTTACAGCTTTTTCATCTGTGTGTCCCAGTTGCACGGTGTATTATTTTTATGTGTAATTATTTCTTATAATTTTCTATGTATTTTTATGTACAAATTTCATGTAGATCATTTTATTATTTGAGATGAATAAAATGAAGAATAAAATAGTGTAAGAAATGACTATTTTGATATACATAGTTAGGGTTTTGATATACAATGCTTGACCCTTGTCTCCCCCACTTTATTCCTTGTCGACCAAGTCAATATTGACCTGATCTCGGGGTTTAGTGTCATTCATTATTTGATACTTCATTTATTTTCCTTTTCACTTCTTTATTATTTTTTGAATTTAAATGTAGGTATTTATATTGTATTTACAATTGAATAAAGACTGTTAATTTGTACAAGTTAGTTGTATTTACATGTATTTTAATAAGGATTTAAATGTAAAACGGAAGAATAAAGATAGGTGAATGTCTATTCATCAATTATGTGGTATTTCCTCCCCACGTGTTTGCTTCTTTGATGCCACTAGGGCTCCTTTACTTAGGCTAACATATGTGTTATCATAGAGCAATGGAATGGGAGATTCCGATGGAGAAACTACGCCAAGCTCCAAGATGTACTTGTGCAACCACCCAACCTCCTTAGCATTATGCAACTACGTATTCTCCTTCAGTTGTTGAGTCAGTTGTGGTTTTATGTTTCTTGCTTCTCCACTTCAAACACCATTGTTCAATAAGAATATGAACCCTGAAGTCCACTTCCTATCGTCCATGTCTTATTGGAAGTTTGAATTTGTGTACCCTAAGACCCATAGATCATTATTGTAACACCCCGTCCGGACGAGAGCACATTTCAATGCCCATTCACAAAATTTCCCCAATAAGAGTTATAAATAACATGCATGGTAAACCTTTCATAAAAAAAGACAAAAAAGAAATTTTTTATTCATATAGAAAATGTCCACAAAGTGGTACCAAGAATAATCCAAATTCTTGTTATTACATCATCAATAGAGAAATAGAAGAGATAATGAAATAAACTGCTCAACTAGGTAACAACCTCGGAAATGGTTCTCAACTGCATTGCCAAATACTCTAGCCTCAATCTCTTGCTCAAGACTCCACGTTGGCATTCCAAGAGAGGTAACTTAAGTGTTAAATGATCCAGTACGAATATATTAATATTTTATACATAAAAGATTGTATGTAGATAACGAAAAATGTAGTAACTAAACATGTGTATGCGTATTCTAACGAATTTGAGTAGGGTGTATCTAATTATGTTCTAGCCCTCAAGAAGATTTTATGACACTATACACAATTAATCTACTTCCTTTGATTCCTTTATCCAAAGATTTATTTATTTAGTTATTAATTTCAGAATCACCCATCAAAGGAGAACATCTACATTAGGAATGAAATATGCATCGCTTCATTACGATAGTAGACTAAAACATGTATGCAAGATCGATCCTTCAGCTAGTCTAGTTGGTAGTACTCTAACTCTTAGGACATGAGACATATAGCCCAGGGAACCATGTCTCCATCAAACGAGTATGTCGGGGGAGTTTTTCTCGCCCCAAAAACAATGGCCACAAATACAAATTAATACGGTGCGATGCACATATGCATCCACCCAACCTCTCCAATGTACCTACCACCACCCCACTATGTGATGCCCCTCTAGTGGGGGTGACTCATTGTCGGCTTAACCAGACCAGCACCCACCTTGTAGTATTTAATTTGCAACCCTCACATGCGTATTTATACCTTACTCAAAAGATATTAATCATGAGATTTAATAATGGATTACAATATATAACAAACAAACCCCGTCAAATTCATCTCATGATCATTTGCTCTTGGTATACCCATAAGTATCATATATTATACCCTAACACAACATATTTCTATTGTATTAATTTTTAAATAAGAAGAACCGTTGAGCATTTCATCACGTACTAATATGTCATTTTGATAATCACGTACATATTCAATCAGTGTTTAGGAAAACTGACATCTAAACCTCAAAACATGCAAACTGAAGATCCCTACCATCAACTTTGGGATATAGAACATGCTATGATAATATAAGCAACTTAATACTTAGTGTAACACAGACAAAAGAGTTTACTTTCTAGAACTTATTTGAGAATGCTGTACAAGTCCAAACTGTGGAAAGACCAATGAAAGTCATCTATATTTCAAGATAATCATATAAGTGGATGTTATCATAACAACTATTCATACACAAATTAATTAAGCTTAATTTATTGTTCTCTAATGTATACATTAATGAGACATGCAATTTAATAAATTAGACAATGAAAGGATGCAACAAAGAAAATTTTTATATAGTAATATGTTGACTAGCATACGTAGTTGTATCCTTTAATAACAAGGCGTACACGGTTTAACAAGATCTAAGCTCGTGCAAATATGGATCTATATAGACATTACAAAACGAGATAAAATCGTAAAATTCAAAAAACATATATGGAATCAATATTGGAGTGCATGCATATATTAAAGCTATACCATTAAAGCATATACTACCTTAAAATTCATTATATTAAATATGACTATTATGAAATTAGGGAAACAAGATTAATTAATTCTATTAATGGAATTTTGGATCAACTAAAGATTCCGAAAATTTTGCATGAAAATGACAAGGACCATTGATGTGCAACACATTAAAAGAAACATGATCGAGTAGCCAACATTCCAATTATCAATCCATGTATTTCATGATATATAATCCCATTGATGGAATTTATTATCAAAAGGCGCACATAGATGAACAGTTTAGCTGGCATGTATGTATTTGATATAAAAAATAATCATGCTATTAGTGATTTTCAATTACCCATAATAGATAAAAACTAAATGATCTACTACAAGAAACTGCTGATAATGCGAGCAAGAATGTAGTCCGATTTTGCTCGCATTATGGTCATAGTGTAGTCCTTTTTGCCGTATATGACTACATGTCATCACAAGGGGTGTTGTCACATGTGCAGGGCCATAAATGTGGTTATGACCACATTGTGGTCATAATGTTCTTATATAGTGCAAGCATTGTGGTCCTCCATGCTCGTAATTGTTGCTTCTAACATATTAAAAAATGAATAGGAGGCGACCACATAACGGACTACATGTAGTCACATTTTCTGATTCCAGAACAAAATAAATCAGTACCTAGTTCAGTTTCGTCGATCCTTTCCCTCTTCCCTTACAATTACCTATACTGTAGTAGAATAAAAAAATCACACTAGTATAAGAATAGAATAATTCCATATAATCCACATTCATAATCAAGCTAGACATTATATCATACACATATATGCAACATTCAAACCCATATACTCATACACAAATATAGCACATATACACTTGAGCCCTCAAACTTTCCTACCTTGAATGGTATAATATATCACCTTTTTGAATCTTTAACTAGTGTCATTAAGCCACAATCATCTCATAGACCTAAAAGCATCCATATACTCGCCATTAACCAACCACAAGCATCCAACCAATAGAAAATCTAAAAGAGAAATTAAACTTTCGAAAATAATTGTAGATAACATCTTTATGAGCTTGCAAATACTCAAGAAATCATCTTATATAAATATAAAGATAAATGCATGAGTAGAGTGTATGGATAATGATATAATGACAAACACGATCTTATACACTAGCCCCTCTGCTCTGTGACGTGTACAATCTTTAGATTGAAGTGACACGACTATCATGGCATCACCCATAAACCCCATCATTGATAGCATTGACAAGGAGACTGTCATGAACTCTAGCCTGCAATCTCACATTCACAAACACATCCACTTATACACATATATTGTAATTCACGTACACATATTTATACACATACAATAAACACACACTCACTGTTGCCCTTATGTGCATAGGTGCTCCAATGATGCCTGCACGTATACAATATAATAAAAATCTAGAAACAATAACAGAAATCATCCACTCGTTAGTACTACATGAAATAAAAAAGAATAAAGTTACCTCAAATGAAGTAGGTGTTTTCTCACATTTTAGTTATTCCTCCTACACATGTTGGATAATACATGCATATGATAGATAAATGCACCTTGAAAGCACCCTCCTACATGCAAATAATTTCATTAGAGATGCTACCTCAATGCCAAATACTTTCATATGAGATCATTATGGTTTAGATATTACCTCTATTGCATAGTATATCCACGACCTGAAACTATACACAAGATCATGTATGGTTTTTAAAGCAACAATGTGAAGCCTATAACATGTAATTATCCAAACTCCTTGTCAACAATAAGAAACCATTACAATCACTTCAAATTACAATCGAGAAAGAACATATGATGTACATTCAAGCATATACATTCATATACACATAGTGGACCTACATATGTCACATTCAAGTTCACACACACAATTACAATGGAACTATCGGGTAATTCTCCCACACAATTTGACACATTCATAAATAAGTATCGAGTACTTCATTTCTTCTATTGGTGAATGATTCCCTTCCCCTTTTCTTTCCTTCTATGTCTTTGATTCTCCTTGTATGCTTTCTCCTCTGCCTCAGCATCCCTCTTACAGATGATGACTTCACGATGAACGAACTGCTTGCGTTGCGACCCTAGGCTGCTCCTCATCTTCATTGTCGTCCATTCCTCATCCTCATTCTCGTCCTTGTCACTCTGATCATCATGATGGTCGACAACCTTCTTTCCACTTCGACGACTACCCTTATATTTTTAAAAATACATTATTATTTTTGTCATGTAATAATAAATAAAATTTGAGATACGTAATTACCAAGCTACAAATTGAAATTCAAGGACATTGACTCTATTCCCCTCCCACTCATGAAGTTCAAAATTGGATCAATGGTGGTGGATATTCTGCTAATCTATGTCAGGACTTGAGGAGGTGCCACAGATGACTGTGTATACCGCGATGGTGGGGGAACCATACATGCTCGTGTTACCTAGAGTGCTGCAACTAGACTCTAACGAGAATTTGGGGTGGAGCCCCCCAAGGACTATCGACAGTTGGGGCCAACCTATCGTTCATCAATAACCTCATGCCATACCTTGGCATCAAATAGTGGGCTATACTCATCAGAAAGGGAGCCATACTTCTTCACGAAGAGCTCATCATAGCGGTTCTGCATGTTAAAGACAACTTTTAGCAATATAAACTTAAAGTTTCTACTCAAGTATTGAAAAGATTATGAAAGTCTTAGAAGCACTCACCACCACTGCCTGGGATTCTTGTGTGGACCACCAATTTCCCCTAATGTGGGTCTTCGCCAACCATTCCCTAAGTGTCAGTTCACATTGGGAAGCCGCATGCTATCACAATACAAAAATGAACTCCACTATTAACAAATGTCAGTTTAGGTTGTTGCCCACCATTAACATCCAAAATGAAGTAGGTTGATACAATATTATTATGAATACTTACTAATTCAACCCTCACTACCCCAAGCACATGGCACCACTATTAGATTTGATCTCTTGCCTTCCTCTGTTGATCCTTCCGCAAGAGAACGTCTACCAAAATCATCATAAGAGATCATAATATCGACTCCATCCATTTGGAAGCAGATGAAGTAAGGATGCCCAAGACTAAAATATCAATGAGCAAACTAATACTTAATACCTTTCAAAAGTGTACCAAGATGGGAATAATTCTTCGGCCCTCTCCCAATCAACCTCTCCCTCCAACTTGGCCAATGCAACCTTTCTGTCCTTGTAAATGCTATCTGTAATCCTCTTGCTGGCCAGGTGAGTGAGAGGGATATGAAACATCTCTTGAGTATGCTCTGGAAGAATGTCATATGTGTTATGTGATGAATACATGATTCATTAACATTTCTATCATATTTCGTCTTACAACCCTTAACAAATACATGTAAATATGCATTAATTCACATATTTTATAAAAAAATACATTCATGAATAAAAATACATTTTTATGCATTAAAAGGACATAAAAATAATAAGAAGAATAAAAATAAAGAAAAGAAAGGTATACTGTAAATATGTATATATTATACAAGATGACTAATAAAATATAAATATAGCTGTAAGATATATTTATATAAACTAACCTCTGAGACCAAGTTAGCATGGATTGGTCGACAAATAAGAAAGTAGGGGGAGATATTGAAGAAAATAACAAAAATAACTAACCATGTGTATAGCACATTAATTCCTTTTTTTAATTTATATATACAATCTTCAAATAATTTTAATTAATTCATTCATTAGTACATAATTTTTCACCAAACTCTTCTCTATTATGTTTATAAAAATATATATAAAATAAAAACAATAATTTAAAATTCCAACCTGGATATATGCCAAGAAACCTGGATTATTGTTTGTCCCAACTTCAAAACCTCATAAGTTCTTTATACGAACTCCAATTTAACTCTACAAAACTTTTGAAGTCCATAAAATAAAATTCTCTAATTAATGAAGGTGATTTCATCGAAAATAGAGTCTTCTTACAAAAAGATAGTTTTTGGACCAAGTGACAATTGGGTTTTTAGGCTATTTATTTTATTTTGTACATACTATTTATAGTATAATCTATTTAATAATTTTTAATTATTTTCATGATCTTGTATTTTATTTATAAAATAAAACCAAAAACAAAATACTTATTTAATATTTTAAATATATAAAAAACCCTAAAAAGAGATGAAATTGAACTACATTCTATATACATGTATTTATTAATATGTGTAGATTAATAAAATCAATAAAAATTCATACAACTCCTATTTAGTATTATAGTAATTAGTAAAATATAAAAATATTATCATACCTTTTTTTTGAAAATCTTCTTCATTCAAAGATCAAAGATACATCAGGTGCCCTTCTATGGGAATTCCGTATTCGGACAAAAAAGAGCAAAAAATGTGAAGAGGAAAAGGCCACATCCTAGAAAATAGATAATTGAAACCTAAAACATGAAAGGGACTAAATAGCAAACGAGGATGCAATGAAGCAGTAGAACGGAGGAGATCACATCTGCTTGAGCCCAGACCTATAAACTTTTCAGATACATTTGGACTTGAGAAGTTTTTTGATTCGAAAGCCTCATCATCAGTGATATCAATGATGTTCTCTTTTTGCTTTTTGTAAGTGGTTGTAACGGTGATCGAAATTTTAAAGGGAGAATCAAATCTATCATTTCAAGAGAGAACCAATGCAGCAAGATTTAGACAAAGAAGCGTAACATCTAGAAATACTACGATGTTGTGACATAAGGAAGATTCCGCTTTCCACAAATTAGGAATCCCACGGCTGCTTTGGGTAAATCATGCGAAGAATTGAATAAGCTCGTGGTCATTGCGTTTATGGCATGATTTGCAAGGATGTCAGTTATGCCATTGGCTTCTCTATATTGATGCTGAACCGAAGATATAATAGAAAAACCTGATTTTATTTCCTACAACCAATGCTTAATTTGCCTATTTTCAGAAGAAATGATTTGTATAAGTTTTACACCGTATAAAGAATCCATTTCCAGAATAATGTTGCGGAAACCTAATTATTGAAATCTTCTAATGCCAAATAATGATGCTTTCAATTCTGCTTCCAAATTGCTTGTTGTATCGAAGAAAGACGCGAATCCAAAAATGAAATTACCCAAATGATCTCGCAAAAGTCCACCACCTCCAGCCACCCCGTGATTGCCTTTGGATGCCCCATCAGTGTTAAGTTTATAAAAACCTTCAGGTGGTTTGTTCCATGTAATAAGTTTGCATATCTTTTGAGACTGAGATGCATTAAAACTCAATTTGTTAAGTAATCGAACCTCCATTGCATTAGTTACCCAGCTACCTTTGATATTTCTTCTTATCAATTCAAACTCTGAGGGTGCGTTCGGTTCGGGAATAAGCAGGAAAAATGATGGGGAATAAGGAGAATAAGAGTCTATTCTTTGTTCATCTGGAGGATAGGAATAAGGAGAATAAGGTGAAATAAAGGTAGGTAAGGTGAGATAAAGATAGGAATAAGAGTGAAATAAGATGGAATAATGAGGAATAGTCGTACCACTGGGAACTATGTCGGGAGGAGAATTGGCCCCTTATTCCAGGGCCTATTCTCCAACAAAACATGGTATGAGGGTAAAAGATAGTAGAAAGAATTTAAGGAAAGGAACTTCTCTGCAAATCTCCTGTTGTTTTGTACTTCCAAATCACCCACAGAAGTAAGGATAAAGCATGTTGCCTTACTTTATGGAGAAGAGTTTCCTTAGTTGGAAAATGATAAATTGAGAGAATCTGATCCCAGAAAGTTAGCGATCAATTGGCAGGCAACTTAGTAAACTCCTGCAACCATCTCCAACCCAATATGGCAAGATCACTTTCCCAAAACAAGTGAGAAACTGATTCCTCATTCGTCGTAGCACAACAAAAGGATTTTGAAGCAAATTTAAAACCTATAAACTTAAAGTAGTCATCCAAAGGCAATTTCCCTTTGATTAGATGCTATACTAGAATAGAGAACTTTGTTGGAATCCTTGGGTCCCAAATAGCTTTTCCCCAGGAAACCTCTGTGAATTTAGATCTTAAGAACTCCCATGCTGATTTAACTGAAGGAATACCGTTGGATGTGTCTAACCATCTCATAACTGGAGGTTCGTCTGTTAGCTGTAAATCTTTGCTTGAGATTATATGATTAAAAAGCTCTAGAAGGTTGAGAGGCATAAGTTATTGTTGAGAAATGAGGTTGTCTTCAAAGAGTTCCTTTAACTTCATATTGGTTGGTTCTATGGTCAACAAAGATTTAAGAAATCCTTCCTTTAACCAACGATCATGCCAAAAACTGATATCCCCATTTCCTATCTGATAAATACAATTTCTTCGCATTAAGTTCCATGCTTGTTGAAGGTATTTCCACCTAGATGGTTTGTATTTTGCCGAAGAAGAAAGTGAATCATATCTCAATCTCATAAACTTAGACCACAAGGAGTTTCCATTCATATAATTCCAAGCCATCTTTATATGAAGAGCAGAAAGATCTTCCTCTAAATTTCTAATACCCAGACCTCCTTCTTCTACCGGTTTACAAATGTCCGACCATTTCACCCAATGTTTTCCTTTCGTTTTCCTTTCGAACTAGAGCTTCCTCCCTAGAAGAAATTTGCAAAAATGCTTTGTATTATCGAAATAATACCTTTGGGAATAGCATATACTATCATAATATGTATTGGTATTGAAGAAAGAACATGACTTATAAGAATTAGTCTTCCCCCGGGCTCAAGATTTTACTTTTCCAACCTGACAATCGTGATTGAATATTCTGAATCAAACCTTCAAACAAAGTTATCTTTGCCAGACCTTGGAAAATTGGGCATCCCAAATAAGTAAAAGGATAATTCCCTTGATCTATTCTCAAGATGGATCTTATTCTGTTGAGTGCATGAGAGGTAATACTGTTATGTGCCAAGAAGGAGCTCTTGGATTTATTTATCTTCTACCCAGAAGCCTTCTCGTAGTCATTTAAGAATGCAAATAAAATTTCCAAAGATTTCGTTGAGCCATTTGTAAAGAGAATAGTACATTATTTAATATTTATTATATAATTTATAATATAATTTAGCCTTGGATTTATGTGTCACCACAACTCTTCTCCTACTTCAAGAAGCAGGTCATTGGTTATTTGAATGACCCGATTCAATCAATTAATCCTCCTTTGTTTTGCACCCAAAATCTAATCTGATTCATTCATTTCACTATCCCAACAACCCTAATAGATGCCAATCATTAGATCAACTAAAGCTCCTTTTCCCTCTTCTCTTTTTAATCCATCGAACTCCATCAATTCAACTTAACTACTCTAACAACAGAACCAACTAGCCGGACCTCCACCCTTCCAAGCCTTGCTCCGACCACCTCGAGTGACACTCGATGTAGGCCAAGCCCTTGCTAGACGCAGGAAGACATGTAGACGCATTCTAAGGCCATTCGCCTTGCATAGCGACCATTGTTGTTGTGTCTTGCTCCGATAAACTGACCCGTCGAGCCATTACCACAAGGTCCTACACCTTCTAGTCCTAGGTAACACCTTGATTATCCATTCATCTCGATTCTAATGCCTAATTAGGATAGTTAATCATAGCTTTAGGTAGTCTAATCCATTATCTTGAGATTCCAATTTAAAACCTACACTCAATTCGACTTCATTTGCTGAAGATTTGATCTGAAAGTCCCCATGTTTTTAATACATTCTCTATTGCTACACAAAATCAACAAACCAATTTTACGGTCGATTTAAAGAGAATTGAGCCTACTACCTCACTGTAGGTTGTTCAATTTCTTTTGGAGCAATCCATTGCGTTAATTAAAGCAGAATATGGAGTAGTTCAAGAACTGGACGCACGTCAAGACCTGGAACTCTAGTCCTTGATTTTCATCGCCTTTGAGCCTTCACACAATAAGGGAGCTCGAAGGAGGATGCACCCCCTTCTGGACCTACCTTTGAGCTCTCCGACCTGCTAGAGCCTATCAACCATCGTCTCGAGAGACCACCTTCGCCTAAGTCACTGGAAATGAAGCTCTCGCAACTGCTCGCTCCAGGATTGGGAAAGAGCTATCAAGAACACCAGGCGTACAGATGTGTGCACATGTCCACAATCAATGGCCAAGATCGTGTTGCACAATATATTCCAAGCCATTCATCCTTAAGAAGTTAAAAAATTGCATATGAATCCCAACAATAATTCCATATTCCATTCGTGCTCCAAACTCTCAAGAAACTACAAATAGGTAACCATACATGGACCTAATAGCAAGGAAACTTGTTTGATTTACATTTGAGTCCTTGGCCAAGATCAAACTACATACTTTTATAATCTTTTCTTTGCACTTATACCATGTACTATAGGGTATTTTTGGACATTATCCATACATTATTTTGTGGTGATTTTTTTAGGGTAACTTCCCTATTACCCTGGTGTGGTTTTGAGATATTTTTAATGGATTCTCATTCTTAATTTGTTTTGATTTATTTTTCCAAACATAATCTTTATTTTTGGCTCTTTTTGTATGTTTTCGAGCTCGTTACTTTGTTTTTATTCTCTTTTACATTCTACTATATACTATCATCATTATTATATCTCACATATATACTATATAGCAAATTGTTTGCAAATTTTATTCTTCCTTTTAAAAAAATAAAAAAAATCATTTTCATTTCTTTTTTGTCTCCACTATATTAGAATAGTACATTACCATATATACCATTTACTTTATAGTATAATTCTTTTCGAAAAATTAATAATTTTTTGATAATTAACTAAAAACTACAAAATAAAAATAAAATAAAAATTTGCAAAAAACTAAATAAAAAGTGGAAAAAGATAAAACTAATAAAAATATTTTTAATGAAGATAAATAAATCACAGAAATTTCAATCTCAAAATCCGATTATACCTTTTTGCCTCCTTGTGTTCGACCCAGGGATACTTAGTTAAATATTTAGTGAACAGAGATCAATGAGAGACTTCTATTCTTTTATTCATCATTTCTATTATTCTCTCTCTATCTCTCTGTCTCTCTCTCTCTCTCTCTTATATTTTATATAATTTTTTTGATAGCACTCTTCTCTTCTACGGTTGCTACGGTGAACATCTTCATATTTTAGCCATGATGGGAAGAGTGCTCATCATTTTGCATTCGAATCCATCAATCGACAACACGATTATACATTTCTCATCTCTAAAATGAATCTTGGTGATGAATCCATTAATCCATGCCCACATTGAGAATAAGAAGGATGCTCGATGGTACCATCATATCTTTGTTAGGCATACAACGCCATATCCTTCATGATTTCCCTACAATAATATAGTCTCCGAAGCCATGGGGCCAATGGAAAGTACCACAATATTTTTTACGGAACTTCCGACTTCAAATCAGACCGGTAACGATCCTCACCACAAACATGACAACTTTTTGCATCTTGATGTTACACATAGTACACCATTTAGTTATTCGAGCATGCATAAATATGGACCTTAGACATACCCAATTTACTCATCATTGTCTTGACTTTATAGAAACTTTTGGGAAAATCATTTTGCTCATGTAGAATTCTATTTATCAACTTGATCTTAGAGTCAAAACTAGAATCTATCATGTTGTACTAAGTTTTAAAAAACAACAACTCAACAATAACAGATAATTGGGAAACATTAAGGTAACTAGGCCATAATGGCTCCTCCTCCATTAGTAGCAAGTCCTCAAAATGTTGATTGTCTACATCATTCTCCTCTTCTTCAAACTCCTAGTTGAATTCAGGTCCGACCACATATCTAACCATTTGGACATACATATTCTCATGACTACCATCACTCTCGACACTAGAATGCCTCTTCTCACTACGTCCACACCATGTCCTATAATTGTCTACAAATCCCTTTCTACACAATTGTTCTGCAACAATGTTCCTTGATGCATTCTTTAATAGATCACACTTTTTGCAGGGACACATGTTATTTCCTTGTCTATCAGCAATCCCCAACCCCTGTGCTTAAGAAAACCCAAGGAAACCTTCCATATAATGTAAGAATGCCTTGTTCACTGAACCATAATAATCCAAACGATTGTACATCCAAGCACGAGAAGGGTACATCGCCTAACCTACAACATGGGAATATCTTGAGATTTGTTCATCACTTATGAATACCACATCTTTTTCTTACATTATCTGCGATCATCCATTACGTATTCATAGTTAGACTCACTCTCTGGTACACATACTATTTAGGAAGTTGTCTTTGATTGTTTTATGCTCTTTTCAATATGGATTTAAGCAAACATATAGATTTTGTTGGGGCATTCCCTACTTGTGACGCATTGCATCACCTGAGTGCAATGAAAAATTGGCAAGGGCTGCTACATCGCAGCTTGGATGTAGTTCAAAATTTTCAAGGTTTCTCAAATGAGGAACACATGCGGGTAAATAAGCTAGTTCTGCTGCATCACCGTCCGGATGCAGTCCAAAATTCGCAAGGGTTCTTGCATATTGGATGCATGCGAGTAAAGAAGTTAGTCCAAAAGAGATTGCAAAGGAAGTTGCGGATTGGTAGTTGAAATATTGGCACTTTAACTGGAAAATTGATGGAGATAGTGGATACAATGGAGAGAAAGTAGATTCATATACTATGTCTTCAAGAGACTAAATGGGTTGGAGAGAAAGCAAGGGAGATCGAGAATTCATGCTTTAAACTTTGGTATTCAGGTAAAGATAAGAGCAGAAACAATGTTGGAGTGGTTGTTCATAAGGATTTGAAGGATTGTGTAGTTGAGGTGCAATGATTCAGGGATCAGATTATTTTGCTAAAATTAGTGCTTGAAGAACAAATTCTGAATACCATCTCAGTTTATGCACCACAAATTTGTTTAGGTGAGGGGACTAAACAAGCTTTTTGGGAGGATCTGGATAAGATTTTACTAGGAATCCCATAAAGAGAGATGATTTGCATAGGTGGATATCTTAATGGATGTGTGGGAAAAGATTCTTCAGGGCATGCTAGTGTTCATGGAGGACATGGTTTTGGGGATAGAAATGAAGAGGGAAAAGTCATTCTGGATTTTGTAACTGCATATGATCTTTTCATAACTAACACTCTCTTCAAGAAGAGGGAGGAGCATTTAATTACTTATAAGAGTGGCCCGACTAGAATACAAATAGATTACTTTACATTGAGGAGAATAGATCGATTGTGTTGTAAAGACTACAAAGTAAAGCCAAGAGAGAGTTCAACAACCCAACATCACATGTTAGTCTTGGATGTGCAAATAAAAGGGCTGGTAAAGAAAAGGAGGGTTCCTAAGATAACTAGAACTAGATGGTGGAATCTTCCACTGAAGCAATCAAGCTTCAGGGAGAAGGTTTTAGAAGACTTATCTTTGGATTGTAGCAGAAGTGCAAATGAGATCTGGGAGACAGTAACATCTTATATTCGAAAGGTAGCGAAAGAGATGCTAGACGAGTCAAAGGGAGGAGCTCCAGGTCAAAAGGAGGCTTGGTGGTGGAGTGAAGGGGTGGAAGAGAAGCTAAAAATTAAAAGATCATGCTTTAAAGTTATGTCTAAGGATAAAACAGAGGAAACTATCACAAACTACAAAATAGCGAAGAAGGAAGCAAAGAAGGCTGTAAGCGAAGCTAAGTCAAAAGCTTATGAAGTTTTGTATAAAAATCTCGACTCTAAGGAGGGCCATAAGGATATATTCAGGTTGGACAAAGCAATAGAAAGAAAGACCAAAGACTTTTCTCAAGTGAGATGCATTAAGGACGAGGAAGGTCATGTGCTTGTTACTAGAAGGATATAAACACTAGATGGGAGCAGTACTACCATAAACTTTTCATTGGGAAAGGAAATAGAGAGATTACTTTAGGTGATCTAGCTAGTAGTGAAAGTTACTTGAATCATGCAAGCTACAGACAAATACAAAGAAAAGAAGTAGATGCGACTTTGAAGGTTATGAGACTTGGGAACGGTGTAGGACTGGATGACATCACTATAGAAGTACGGAGAGTTTTAGGTGAGCGTGGTTTGACTTAGCTTACGAATCTATTCAATGTTATTTGGCAAAGTAAGAAAATGCCTGAAGATTGGAGGAGGAGTATCGTGGTGCCTCTTTATAGGAATAAAGGAGACATTCAAAATTGTTCAAATTATAGAGGTATCAAGCTGATGAGTCACACTATGAAAATTTGGGAACATGTGATCGAAAGAAGATTGAGGCAAGTTTCCAAAGTAAAAGAAAACCAATTCGTATTCATGTCAGATCGCTCAACTATTGAAGTCATTCATTTTCTAAGTAGAACAATGGAGATTTATATAGCTAAAAGGAAGCACCTCCATATGATCTTTATTGATTTGAAGTAGGCTTATGATTCTGTCCCATGAGATATATTGTGGAGAGTTTTTGGAGAAGAGACAAGTACATGTCCTATATATTAACCTCATAAAGGATATGTATGATAGGGCTTATCTTGTATAAGGACCCCGTTTGGGAAGACTGACTATTTTAACATCAACATTGATTTACATCAAGGTTCAGCTTTGAGTCCATTTCTTTTCTACTTTGATTAAGGACTAGTTGACAAGTCACATTCAGGCGAGTTACCTTGGTGTATGTTATCTGTTGATGATATTATGTTGATTGACGAGACTAGAGATGGAGTAAATGAGAAGCTTGAGGTCTAGAGACATGCATTGGAGACTAAAGGATTTCTTATAAGTAGGGATATGCCGGAATATATGTAGTGCACCTTTGATGGAAGCAATGGTAAAGGAATCGAGGTGAAGATTAGTGACGATAACATGGGATTCTTTTAGATATCTGGGATCTATTTTGCAACAAGATGGGGAAATTGATGGAGGTGTTACTAATTGCCGGTTGGCTAAATGGAGAGGAGCCTCTACTGTTCTCTGTGATAAGAAAATTCCTTTAAAAAGTAAAGGAAAGTTTTACAAAGCAGTTGTGAGACCTGCTTTGCTCTATGGATTTGAGTGTTGGCCTGTGAACCATAGACATGTGCAGAGAATGGCTGTAGCAGAAATGAAAATGCTAAGGTGGATGTGTGGACACATACATAAAGATCGGATTCAAAATGATGCAATCAGAAAGAAAATTGGTGTAGTTCAAATCGAGGATAAGATACGAGAAAACTGCCTAAGATGGTTTGGTCATTTGCAAAGAAGGCCAGCCGATGCACCAGTTAGGAGATGCGAGTGTTGGGATGTTGAGCCGGCTAAAAGATGGTGAGGATGGCCCAAGAAGTGTTGGAAAAAGATTATAGGAAGGGATCTTAGTTTTTTTGATATAAGCCTGAGATTGACCCAAGATAGATTTGAATGGAGACGAAGAATCCATGTAGCCGACCCTACTTAATTGTGGGAGAAGGCTTTGTTGTTGTTGCTGTGATGATTTCGAGGAAGATACTATGTAGATATTCCTAGCATATAATATTTATTCTGTACTAAATTTTGACAGCCTAACCATGCCCCTCTCCAATATACCTCATAAATGTACTTTTAAAAGTTTATTAATGTATAAAAATGTATTAATAAACCCTTAAAAGGGTCAACTTGGTATATCATAGAGGATTGTAGTTATGCTATCGAAATTAGCAAAGAATAAACCTTATATGACAAGAATATCTATATATAGTGCATGCATCAAAATCACCAAGGACGCCCTTTGCTCGGGAACTCTGAATTAAGGAAAGTTAATATACATATCATAATATGCACAAAGCTTAAATCATGTATATATGCATGTTGTATATACATGATAAAGTAAGATATATATATATATCTTATAATAATACATATTAACTAGGCATTTGACTCGCTTGATGGATTAACTACATTCCTAGTAACCTTTGTGCAACTAAAATGTGACTATAATGTATAAAATTTCCACGCCCTCCACGTCGATCTCTTACAAAAAATGTTCGGATATCACATTAGACACATTTGGATTGGTCGAAATCTCAGTTTTCAATTGTTAATACCCTTACCATATGCATGCCCATACCCATCCATACGTGCCGAAACCCCTCCATATACTTTTACACACCCATATGCATACCCATATTCCTCACACACTTGCATATATGTCCTAATACACCCATACACTTTTACATACTTGCCCATACCCTCCATAAATGCCCATACCCACATGCATACTCATATTCTTCATACTCTTGCATACATGCCCAAATACACCCATAAATGGTTCCTATACTCCATACCCTCGTACACACCCATATGCATACCCCTATTCCTCACACATTTGCACACATGCCCAAACACACCAATACATTGTTCCATACACTCTTATACACCTACATGTATTCTCATATTCCTTACATACTTGCATACATGCCTAAACACACCCACATGCACTTTTACACACCTACATACATACCAAAATTCCTCACAAACTTGCATAAATGCCCATACGTCCCCGTATACTCTTACATTCATGATCGCATTGCACCATACACTCTTACACACCTACGTGCATACCCAAATTCCTCACATGCTTGCATATACGACCAAATACACCCTTACATTCTTACATTCATGCTCACATTGCTTCATACACTCATACATACCAACATGCATACCCATATTCCTCACACACTTGCATACATGCCCAAATACCCTCTTACACTCTTAAATTCATTTACACATCCATACACTCTTACACAATCATATGCATACCCATATTCCTCACACTCGTGCAAATATGCATTACCATATGCCTCCTACATGCTTAACTCCATACATGCCCAATGCTTACATACTTGGTTAGGTGGGTCACAACACACAGGTTACCAAAGCTCGACGCTTTGGCGATGGAATCAAAGGTCTAAACTACAACTAAAACATAAAATAAAATGCAAAATTAAAATGTAGGAGAAAAAACTACACCAGAAAGCAAATAAAAGAAACTCAACCTGACCTGGAAGTCAAGGAGCAAATGAACTACCTAGAGCAAGCTCTAGCGATGGTGGATCTACCTCAAGGAGCTTTATCCACATCACGAATATAATGGAGTCCCTCCTGTAACCAGGGCCTACACACCTGTGAATTTTGGGGTTACATCTTGTAAAAGAGGATCAAATACACAAAAAATGGTGAAGATGTTTATTTATACATAGGTGAGAAGGGTTCAAATATCACATGTTTACGGATCAATGACTATATGTATAGTCGATCTAAGCATGGGGCATGATGGAGGATCATGTTACAAAGATGTTTCATGAAGAAATCGAAGTACATCAAGACCTAGAGCATGCTCAAAAATTTGGAGAAGAGTCAGGGTCACGTGTTTGACAGACGCAGACTTAGGAGTTGGTACAACTGACCTGCGATCAACAAAAGAATGGTTCTGATAGATCTACCTCAGGTGCTAGAGGCAAAATTAGAAACAAAAAGAAGAAATAATTAGAAATAAAATAGAACATTATTTTACCAAATAAAACTTAAAACATGAAAATGTTTCTTATTTTTCAAACTATTTTATCATAATTTTTATTTATTTTTACTACTTAATTTGTTAGGTGTTAGTTTTTACTTAATGTATTCAATTTTTATTTTGTATTTTTAATATTTATTATCATATTTACATATTGGTTATAATTATAATATATGTAAATACATAATTTCATATTTTTGCTTTATTTTTATGATTTTATTTACATATATAAATGTATGTACAATATAGGTATAATGTACCTATATATTTTAGGATATTATTTATTTTAATGTATTTTTAATAATTTTAGTTTGCATTTATGTTTGAAATATGTTTTAAATAATAACTAAAAGTATATAAAAATATAAAAAGAGTAATAATATAAAGAATAAAATATATGAATATTATATACATATGCATAGTGCAACAGTACCACAGAAAGCTGACTTTTGTATCTTGACTCTATTTTTAATGAAAACCTTCATTAAATAGATAATTTAATTTAATACAATGAAGGTGAGTTTGGTTCAAATTTAGTTTAGATAGAGAAGATATTGATATGTGAAGTTTGATTTGTGACTTTTTCCATCTATGTGTCTCTATTGCACTGTGCATTATTTTTCTTGGCAATTATTTTTGTAATTCTCTGTATATTAATAAGTACATGTTTCTTGTTGAACATTTTATTATTTGAAGTGTGTAAAATAAATAATAAAATGGTTATTTTTAGGAGAAAAAATTAGGTTTTATGTACAATGTATTGGCCTATCTCCCCAACTTTATTCCTTATCGACCAATTCATTATTGCTCGGTCTCTGGGTTTAGGGTCATTCAGTATCTTTTATGCTTCATTTATTTTTCTTTTATTATATTTATTCTTTTGTTTTGGATTTAAATACATGAATTTTTATAGTAATTAGAGACTAATTATATATGATTAATGAATTCTAATTTATACAAGTTAACTTTATCTAAAGGTGTTTTTATAGGGATTTAAAGACAAAATGAAAGAACTAAGGTAGATGAATGTCTATTCATCACCCACTTATACTTACCTTTGCTAGTCCATAACAAACACTTATTAGAAGATTAATGATGAAATGAAAAGAAAATAAAGAAAAGGAAAATAAAGATGGTAGAATAATTATGATTTTTAAACTTATCTACATAAAATCAAGGTTTGGAGCTCAACTAAGTTCCACAATAGTGTTTGGAACCTTATTGAGAGTTGGATCTAAAACTAAACAACCCTTAAGTTCCACAAGTCTATATTTAATTCACATGAATAGCCATGTCAGAATAAGTCTCTTCATACCCAAACCCTTATGATTATGAGTTTACTTGTATAGTGTAAGTGGATGTAGCTCTTCTCATCAGAAATAGCAAGGAACAATCTCCTTAACAAGATAACCCTAACTCCCAAATCTAGCTACTCTTTGCTGAGGATCGGGGTATTTCCTTCTAAGTTCAAGTGCAACCATCTCAAGAAGCAAGGGTAGAGAGAATAATGGATTGTGACCAGTGTCGTCATATATACTATGGTGCTTGACTAGTGTATTCAAGTCTTCTACTACAGGAAACCTTGAGGATTTGACCTTGAAGCATAATTCTTTGCTTATTTCATATATATCCCAATGGGATTTGATTTTTCATTGACTTTTCCACGTCTATTTCTTGGAGTTTTTGATTTTTCACATTTTTTGGTGCTACGTACAACAACGTTCACATAAGGAATTTTTCCTCTTGATCTAGTAGACTATCCCTCTTTTGAAGCTTTATTAAAACCCATATCGTCCTCTATTTAGGCGTCTGTGTCACTAGATTAGGTTGGGGGGCACTAGCCACCTATTGTGGCGACATATGTTTCCACACGTTTGCTTCCTCTAGCTGAAGAATCCTGCCTTCATCACCACCTCAGAGAGTTGAGCTAAGTGCAGAGTGCAGTGTCCAAGATAGGTCATTATAAGCAAAAGTCAGGTTTGTGCTTCGAAACACTCTACTTAGGCTAATCAGGATGACATGTGAACATATTCTTGTGGACCCAAAGAATTAAGTCTCATTAACATGAAAAGTTTTAATTCTAGCTCCTACAAGTTTCTTTTGAAATTAAGTGGATTAGGGTCTTGACCAAAATATAATCCTCAAATTTTCTTTAGACTTGTTCAATTGTCAAAATCATTCGGAAGAATGCTTATGCAATGCAAGGAAATATTTTTTTGGAATCATTTTCTGATTTGAATTTTTTTATGGAATTTTCAAAAAGTTTTACAAATTTTTATGGAGTTTTGAAAACATTTTCCAAATTTTTATGATTTTTTGGAATTTCGCACATTTTTATAGATTTTTTGAAAAAGAGGTTAGTGGATTAAATGTATTCAAATATTTACAAGAATTTACACATATTTGCAAAGATTTTTATATCAATCATATATAGGTTTTTATACAAATATATACTAAACTAGGTGTAAGTATGTGCATGTTTTATTTGAAGAATTTTTGCAAAGATATTATTTATAGAGTTTTCAAATAATTTGAAAGTATTTTGTAGACATTTGTCAAACAGTTTGAAAACTTATTATTGCAAATAATTTTTACAAAGAAAATTTCAAATATTTTCACAAATAATTTTTACAAAATATTTACAAATATTTATAAAAAGTTTATTTTTCAAATGGTTTGAAAACATTTCACAAGGATTTTCCAAATTTTTTCAAAAGATTTTTCAAAATATTTTACAATAAATTTCCAAATCATTTTGCAAAATAGTTTCAAACCAACTATCATAGACAATTTTCCAATAAATTTTATAGATATTTACAAGATTTTACTCTTTAGTGATTTATTTTATACCCTTACCTAATGTAGTATATTAGCCATATTATTGAAAATATGAAAGTACGAGTTAGGGATGACATATATATAGTATATATACCTATACTTATCTTGAACTATATACTATAGTGATCAAATAGCAATAATGGAAGACATAACTCAGGCTAAATATAGAAAAACCTATACTACAATGACTCAAAGTAAAAGAATGAGAAGTCGATCATCCCCCTATTATTAGGATCAACTAATCCTAAGTATTGCATGTAGTACACAAAGTGGGGATGATCAACAATTCAAAACAAAAACCAACGACTCAGCTTGTCTTACCCTATAATTAGGGTAAAACATCCCTATGTATAAAACATATTATGAACAAGTTAGAAGACAAGGGAGAGAATAAAGAGGAACACTCAAATGCACTCATCCACCCTATAATTAGGATATGGTCATCCTAAGTATAACACAGATGAATGGGATGGATGATAAATGGGAGAAGGAAATAAATGGAAAAGTTTTAAAGCAAAAGAAGAATGAATAAAAGAAGATTATTTTTGGAGATCATGTGTCTAATCCTTTCAGTTTATGGACCTCTTCTTGAATTACCCTTGGAATCGAATCAACAATATACATGAATGCATCATGCTCTAAATATGGCTTCAGCAACTGTCTGTTGACCACAAATGGTTGTGCATCAGATGGTAATCCATATATGACTATACTACCATTGGCACGTTTATTTCTGATAAAAATGACCCTTCCCATTTTCTCATCAGTTTTCTTGGAAATAACTTCAACATTGCAACAAACAATCACACTTTTTGACTGATTTTGAAAGTCTTTATTTTGATATGGTTATCGTATCATCTTTTGACTTACTATTTATAAATAAGGTTGTTGCCAAACACATAGTATCTGAATTCCAACAATCTGTTCTGATTAACCTTTCTGTTCTGGCCTGCTTTATCTGGATCCAAGTTACAGACATTGATTGCCCAAAAGATTTATGAATGAGTTCTATGAGCAAATGAAACTGCTTGCCATATACCAAATGACAAGGAGACATGCCCAACGGAGACTTGTACATTGTACGATAATGCCATAGAACCGAATCAAGCAACTGTGACCAATTCTTATTATTTGAACGAACAAGTTTATGTAAAATTACGTTAATCTCCTAATTTGAAATCTTGACCAAGCCATTGGTATGTGGGTGGTAAGGAGATGTAACACGGTGTTCAATATTGTACTCTTTCGCAAGCTTATTTACTTCATTGTTGACAAAATGACTTTCCCCATATGATATGAGAATCTCCGGAATACCGAACAGTGATATAATATTGTCCTTGTGAAAGATTTACAATGTGCAACTGTCTACAGATCAATCAGGGACACTCATATGGGTCCTCCCACTAGTAAAAATGGATCTCAGAAAAGAACTGGTCAACTTTTAATTTCGGCCAATTTTGCGGAATTTCCTTAGAGACAAGATAGTTGATAATATTGGCATACCATGAGAGTATGGTGACATTCATGATCACCTCATATTGGAAAGTTTTGGTTATCAATATAATGGCCGGCTCAAGAGTATCTGATTCAATGATTATGGAAAGATGATCTGCCACAAAATTTTTTTACTTCAGGCTTATCATGTATTTCTAAATCAAATATCTGAAGGAGAAGGATTCATCGAAGTAATCATGACATAGAATCCTTCTTGCTTTGTAAGTATGGAATGGCAAAATGACCAGTGTAAACAATGACCTTGGATCTAGTGAAAACACGATTGCTAGCAGTTCTTTCTATGTAATTGTTTAATTTTTCTGGGCCTCATCTAGTGTTCTTCTAGCATAATGATTGCAAATGGTAATCCATCCCATCTCTATCCCAAAAAGTCCCTAATACCATAAGTAAAAGCATCCGTCATGATCTTTAATGGATGGGACCAATCCGGTGGCTGCAGGACATGTGCTTGAGTAATCCGTCTTTCAAATGATTAGAGGCATGAAGAATTCTGTCATTAAAAATAAAATCAGTCTCCTTGCCTAGCACCTCAGTCAAAGGTTAAGCAATCTTGCTGAAATCTTTAATGAATCTTTTGTAGAAACCAATAATAACCTAGAAAAGGCCTCACTTGTTGTAGTGCTGAAATTGGCTCAAACTTAGAGATCACTTCCACCTTAGCGGGGTCAAGGTCCATTCCTCGCTTGGAGATGACGTGGCCTGACACACTTTCTTCGATCACCATAAAGTGACTCTTCTCCCATGAGAGCACTAAATTTACTTCACAACAATGTTGAAGTACATGGTACATATATTTCAAACATGTATCAAAGCTGTCTCCGTTGACCGAGAAATCATCCATGAAATCCTTAAGGAAATTGCCCATCATGGCAGTGAATATGACCAACATACATCTTTGAAATGTAGCAGGGGAATTACACAATCCGAACGATATCCGTTTGAAGGCGTATGTCCCAAATATACAGATGGAAGTAGTTTTCTCGTCTTCAGGAGCAATAGAACCTTAATTGTATCCATAGTACCTATCCAAGACATAGAAGTATTCCTTCATAGCAAGTCTTTCGACTATTTGGTCAGTGAAGAGCAATGGAAAATGATCCTTCTTAGTGGATAGGTTCATGCGTTGTTAATATACAAAAACGTACCATCATGTAAGTACTCTAATGGGAATCTCCTCTCCTTTGTTGTTCATTATAATTATGATTCCGGATTTCTTTGGAACCACATGTATTCGACATACCCATTTTGAATTGGAGGTGGCACAGATGAAACCTGCATCACACCACTTCATGATTTCTTTCATCATAATCTCCCGGATGTTAGGGTTTAGAAGATGTTGAAATTCATGGGATGACTTGTTGTTTTCTTCCAAGTAGATATGGTGCGAGAACAATGACAAGTTTATCCCATGGAGATCCATAATTTTCCAGCATATTGCCTTGTGGTTACTTTCTATAACCTTGAGTAAGTGAGATTCTTGGTCCTTGGTTAGTTGGGAATTGATGATGACTGGGAACATGTTTGGCTTACCTGTAAGGAAAGCATACTTTAATGATGATGGAAATTGTTTCAGTTCTGAGGGTTTTGAATTAGATCAGTGGTAATCTCTACAACTGTGGTCGGTGTTATATCTGCCGACTGTATACTGTCCAACATGAATACCTCTGGCTCTGTGTACAAAATATCACAAAGATTAGCAATGAATTCATCTTGTTCTGACGGGTATGGAAGAATATCAAAGAACTTAGTTAGCTCATTAGCAAACAACTCATCCTCAAGGACAGGGGAAAACTCGACTGTGCTTTCCCGACCTTCCTCCTGGAGAGAATTTCCTAGGTCTCACCATCATCCAAAAATAGTACATTGTCTCTGATCTCTGCTAGAAAATCACAGTCATCTATTCGATTCTGCATATGCTCACTCTCATATGATACAAACTTTATTGGCTTTGGTACTTTTATCATCTAAATCAGGACCGTATCACTTCTACAGCAAAAGGTAATCTCTCCAATGCCATAATCAACTATCGCTTCGGCAATTCGAAGGAACAATCATCCTAGTATGATTAGGGTATGGAGAAGTGGTGTAGAGGTGTCCATGTCCACGACAATGAAATCCATAAAGAATTGCATCCCTTGGACTGCAATGATCACATCCTCTAACATGCCCCTCGACTACGTAACTGACCGGTCTACAAACTACAGAATCATCCTTGTTGTCTTGAGTGGTCCTAACCAAAATTATTTGGGTAGATATGAAGGCAACAAATTGATAGTTGGTCCACTATTGAGCAGAGTGTGATCAAGTTCTTGATTAAACATTTTTCATCTGATGAGAGGTTCTCCATTATCCTTCTTTTTGCTCGGGAGGTTGTTGATGACATTCCCAGTAGCCATGGTCAGAATGTGTTTCTCTACATGCTTGTGTGTGCTCTTTCATGGTTGATACTTTTATGCGCATGCCTCTTTCAATCCTTTTTTCACATTAGACATGTGCTCCATGGATTTTAAGAAAGGCATTTCAAGCATAATGTTTTGCAGTATTTCAATGATCCCAGGGTTAGACAAAGCCATTTTCAATTTTCTAAATTTTTATTATTTTTCATTGCTTCAAGAAATGGAATATTTACGTAATAAAAACATCATCCCTATTTACATGTGAATCATCTTTTACATTTGAATTACTAGAAGGGATGCATTGACTCAAAATAGAAGGGAAACTAGAGATAGGAAATTCGACGTCGTCAACTAGCACGGGATTTGCTATTGCTGCGGTTTTCACCTTAGTTGTTTTGATGAGGCCTTGACTATTATTATGTTTTTGTAATTTTTTTATTTTCTTCATTTTTTGCCTTTTTCCTCATCTGGTGCTGTTCTTCCTTCATCTCCTTTTCCAGAGCTTGATGCCGGCATTCTCGATGAATATTCGCCCTTAGAATCTTTATTCTTCCCTTTCATAGTGGTAGATGGTAGTAGAGTCTTACCGCTCCTGAGAGTAACAACATTAGATAACATAATAGATGTATTCATACGTGACTTAGGCTCATATTAGACACTACTTGCTACCTGCTCCTTACGCTAGAAGTTATTCGGGTTGGATTCGACTTGTGCTGGAATGATGGTTTTCGTAGTGGTCAGATCGTCTAGCTTCTGGCTCATTCACTTAAACTCTTCACTAGCCATGACAAGAAATCAAGGGTTGGATTCACTACGGTTGCATCAATATTCTCAAGGGGATGCGCTCGCTGACTTTGATACTGGTGTATAGGCTGTGATTGATAGCTCTGATAGCGATGAGGAGGGTATTGCCGATAATGTTGTAGAGGGGTTACTACTGATACTGAGTAGTCGTCTACAGCCAGTGGTATGATGGTTGGTGATAAGCTAACTGTTGGAAATTCAACCTCCAATTTTAGCATTCTGTGGAGACTGGTGATGCGAGGGTCGGTGCAGGTATGGTCTTCCACCTTATTGTTGGTGGAACGGGCGTATAACCGATGATTGACCCTACAGTTATCCACTAGGATGGATCAATTGTTGATCGTTTCTCTAGATACCATTTACCTCTTGGATTTTTGGAGTAGTGAAAAGAACATCTCCACAAATGACTTGGTCTCAGGATGGTACACTACCATCTATGTTTGCTGTTGTGGTGGTGCATGGTCGGGTGCATGTACATAGTACACATGCTGGACTGACTGTTGTTGCCCTGGACTTTGTTGCGGATGGGCTTCCTTGGGCCCAGAAGATGTCTCGATAGATAAACTTACAGACTGATACGAGTTCATTGTATTGACCAATAGTTCAACTTCTTAGTGATTTGGTCAAGCTTGTCCAAATGTTTGGTCCTTTGTTCGATCACATTTAATTTTTCTAAGTCTTGTGATCATTTTTCAATTATGTTAACCTTTGAGAGATGGTTCCCGATGATGCTCAGGTTGGAACTCTCATCTCTCCTCCATATGATGTTGCCATATGGATTGGTTTGGGAGGGATATTAGGACTCTTCTAGAAAGCATAGGATTAAGATAGGGTGGTCGAGCCTTCTACCATCTCCTAAAAAATAGGCCATACAATGTCTTCATCTTAGTTTAATTGTGATCCTCCATAGGATGCATACACTAGCTTTTGACTTTCCTGGTTCAAGCCCCCAAAAAGTTCTGTACCAAACTGGTCTTCGGGATGTCATGATGGGGGCACTTCTCTTGTAGATTTTTAAATATTTCCCATACCTTTTATAGAGGATCATTGGGTAAATACGAGAAGTTTGAAATCAATGCTCGCTTCTAGTTCAAGTGACCAAGGGGGATAGTATTTGTGCAAAAATGCAAACTTCAACACCTCCTAGGTCATCACGACCTTCCCCAAATGATTCATCTAATAGAGAGCCTTATCTTGAAGGCCAATGGAGAAGGCGCTCATCTTGAATACCTCCAACGAGATGTTGGGGTAGTGCATGGTTCTGCAAATGCAGTTGAATTGTGATAGATGAATGTAAGGCTCTTCATTCTTGTTCCCATGAAAAGTGGGTAGAAGTGAGAGCAACTGAGGTTTCATCTCGAAGTGACCATGGGTATGAGGAATATGGATCCATTCGGTTATCTTCCTGGCTCTCGGATTGTATGTTTCTTTGAGAGTCGGCTTGGGTTACTCTCTCACCTCATCATCCCTTTCATGGTGTCCACCTACTTGGGGGACATCTCCTCCATGTTATGCTTCCACTCCTAAACTATTCTCTCTATCCCTCCTCATCTCATTAAGCATGTCTTGAAAAGAGACTTGGGAGAGAGCTTGATAGGTCAACTGCTATTGAAGGGTTTGGATAGAAACAAACACCTAATTGTTGAATTTATTTTTCTCTAGGTCCTGAGTTGGCAGCGATACCTTTCCATGTCTCTAGGGAGCCATCTCAGGATCTGATTGTGTCTTGGGCTCCAGATCGGGTTCTTGTTCTATAATAGGAAATATGCAATGACCAGTCTAAAAAAAGCACCAGATGTGGAAATGAGTTCTGAATTAATGTCAGTTCTAAATTTATTAAATATAGAGATGTATATGGAGTTAGGTCAATCTCCATCCAAAAGAGAGTGAATTTTGGACAAGAGTAATCCTGGCTATTTGAGGTAGAAGAATCAGGGAGTCTCAAGAGTGGTTCACAAAGTTCGAATCGATCTCTCTAGAATGACCCCATATTATTGGAGATGTCGGAATCAGAGAATCAATGTGGGTGTTCGCAAGGTCCATACTAAACCATCCCAGATTTGACATCTTGAAAAACAAAAGAGAATGAGATTAGGAATAAGGAGCACGATGATTCACAAAGAAATAGAAGAGGAAGAAAAAGGCTAAAAAATGAGCATGGATGAAAAGAAAGATAGAAAAGAAGTAAGGATGAAGGACGCAAAGGCACGATATTTTTTTATCTTGTCAAGTTAAAACTAATCAACCAAAACCACAAAATAAGGGTAGGTTCACCAATACAACACATGACGCCATTAGAGTTAGACTGTTATCTTGGTAGTTTTTATTGTTTTTATTCAGGAAATCTTGTCAGAAGTACTTATCGACTAACCCTATATGCGAGTGAGTACTACCATTTAATTGTAATGTACTTCTCACTTCCTTTATAACATGTAGCATATACTTTTTCAAGGTCCTTATTATTGGTTTTGTATCCATAATAAACCAAAGGAGTAAAGGAAGGAAGATGATAGGTGAATCAAATACTTTCCCCTTACGAGGTACTTGGACATGGCACGATGAGATAGGGACCCGGCGTCGCAGTTCCCCTATGCTCAGTTCTTTAGAGTAAATATGCAAGCAGACTCATCCTTACTCACCCACGCACCGTTAGAAGTGCCAATACATCGTGAATCCAATCAATAAACAAGGCAGTATACATGCTAGGATTTAGGTTCTAATCCTTAAGGGTCATGCCTCACTCGGTCTGGATGATACCTGATAACATTATGGGCTTTGTGAACCCAATCCAATGGAGTCCATTAATAATTTTTTTGACCAAGGTTTTCTTAGCAGTATATTTTTTTATATTTTTGGGTTATCACTTATTTTAGATAAAATTCATGCAAACACCTAATGAATTTTCCTATTATCAGTTAGTCTAAGTCCTACAAAACATGGGAAGAAGTCAGAAAACTGATGCTTGAGAAAACTATGAATGCAAATGCAAAGTCAGAATGCATACCTTGCTCCAGCACTCTACTTTCATAGTAATCTGTGCATAAATTTAAACTAATTTATATGCAATACATAGACTGAAATCACTCTAAGTAGGAATTCCTATTAACGTGAAGCATAAATTATTATGACTAAGTCCAAGTGCAATAGTCTATAGGAACAAGTCGATATTAGGGATTTGGACCTATATTATCAAGCAAGCAACCTTAAGTGTCTAAGGCTCAATCAACGAAGATGTGAAATAGAAAAAGTCAACACGCTCAAAGTACAAGAAACAAAAGAAACTAAGGATAAAAATAGGGAGAATAAATGTGAAGAAGTCTACAAAAACATGTAAAAACGCACGGGCCCCAAACTGAACAATCACTTGGTAAATAGGCCTGAATAGTCTGAGTGTCCTAAGAGTCTTTCTCCTATATTATTACAAATTAATAATAAATGGTATCTCTCACACCAAATAGAAACTACACTAAGTTCATCTTCATAGTTCATGGTTCTTCATTGTTGCTCTCTCCTGCTAGCTAGGCTGAATGACCGACCATAGTTTCGTGAGGTTGTTAAGTTCTCCTAAGAAGTCCTCCTTGGTCTACGAGCCCTCGAAACAAATCCAAATAAGGAGATATGTCAGACAAGTTATGCCGATATAAAGGAAAGAGAACGAAACAAATAGAGAAATAATATACAATGTGAGAAAAGCAAATAAGTAAATAAAGGAAAACAATCTATACCTCGTTGCTCCCGACAACGACACCATTTGATAGAGAGGTTTTGCACTAGTCTGCTAATCAAACATGATTAGTAATCATTGCATGACCAAGTGTCTCTCAATCAACAAATAACCCACAAGTGAATATATGATAAATCAACAAATGCAAATGTGAGTTAAAGATTATTATAACTCTATAAAGGATGCGTATAGGTGTAAGTATGTGTAGAGTGTCGAATACAGGGGTGTGGGCTGTATAGAATGAGAAATTAATATTAATTATTGCTAATTAATCCTAATTTCTTATTATTTTCTTTTGGGCTTTTTCTTTTTAGTTGTTTTTTTGTGTTTTTAATTTATATTAATTTTATGGACTTTTAATTATTTTATATAATTTTAATTTTAATTTTATTTTATTTTTAATTTTGCAAATTTGAAGTTCTTTTTAAATTTTAAAATAAATTATATAATTATATATAATAATATGGATATCATAGATATATTAATTAATATATAGTATATATAGTATGGGAAAATGGGGTTGCCCCCTAAGGGTAGCCAACGGGCTGCTTCCACCCATTTTCCAATGATTTTTTTTATTTTTTTCAAAAATACCACCATGTCATTTCATCACTATATCCCTCTAATATGATATTACAATTTCATCAGTAATGGAGACTGTTATGGCCTCCATCTAGAATATGTCATTTATAGTAATTCTAAGATCATTAAAATTACTGTTCCAGATGGAAAGAATACGAGTCTCTAGATCTGATGAAACTCGAATGGCATATTATAGGGATATAGTGATGAAAATACATGGTATTATTTTTCAAAAAAAAGAAAAAGGAAAAATGCACCTGAAAATGGGGTGTGGGCGGCCCCATTTCCCCTAAATAGTATATGTAGTTTATTTTATTTTTAAAAATATATAAAATATAGTTAAAATACATGAAATAAAATATTGTGATTTTTAGATTGTTATCTATTTTTGATATATTTTGTATTTTTTTCTAATGTTTAAGTATTTTTAAAGTATGAATATAACAAAACATTGAATAACTTAAATATCCGAGATAATTTAGGGTTTAATAATTATAAATCAGACCCAAATAAACCAAAAATATTTTTTATTATATATCAAATAATAAAGAAAATTTCGAAACAAAAAGATATATTTTTTATTTTAAGAACATTTTATAAAATTTATATGATTTTGAGGGCTTCATTATTTTTAAGTTTTATATCTTGTATTTTTTAGGGATTTTTGGATATACAACAGATTATATAATTATATAACTAATATTATTTTCTAGAATTTTTGGAAAAGTTTTTTTCTAATTTTTATGGGTTTTTAAAATTAGATAGAGAGAAAATGCATATTTTTGTATTTTTAAAAAATAGAGAGATTAAATGAAATACCTTGTAAAAATATGTGATTAAGCAATGGATCAAGCATTTATACTAACTTCCTACATTTTTTAGAGCAAACAAAATATTTAGTAGGTACAAAATATAAGAAAATAAAATGCTATAGTAGTAAGGACCTATTTGCAATTTATGCAAACATAAACTTCATTTAATAATAGGAATAGTAAATATAAGGGAATACATGCAATTTACACATTGCCTCACATGGCACAATACGTGAGGCGAAAGGACTTAAATGCAATATGACAAAGGTTCAGGGTCCTTCATGCAATTTTTACTATTTATTTTATACTAAAATTATTATTTACAAATATAAAGAGTAATACAAAAAGGAACAGGGGATAGAATGCAATATACCATTGTCTTCGCATGTAGGGCACGCGCGGTCTCGATGGATGGCTATGGAAGCTCTAAGTCACGCCACTTATGATCTTGGAGTCCAGATCGGGCAATGGTTCGCTTTTAAATGAATGGCCCAGAGGTAAATAACATCGCTCTAATGGTCTCCAGCCTAGTAGATGGGCTCTTTGGATTCCTAGGACCTTCCCACAGTTGCAGGGATCTTCACAAAGGTCCATGTGTCATCAGAGGGGACCTAAAGAAAGCTTCAACTTCTCACCCTTCTGGAGGTCCCGCTTTTCAACAAATCTCAGATCCAAGTGGCTTTTTAAGGCATGTCTTTTGTATAAAACAAAAAAGGGTTCGAGGGCAATCTCCTCGACCCGTTTGGAAGCTGAAATGCAATAAAATGAGGTGGAGTAGTAAGCCTCTGACGTGCAACAAAGTTAGGGCTTGGATTCACTGATTTGTGCATAGTCAGGCTGGTTAAATGGGTCAGGGAGATGGAGAAAGTAAAAGGGAATGAGATGGTGTGATCAGGAGGTTCGGAACATAGATGTGGCGTAAGGAAATAGTGGTCAGAGCTTGAAGCTCTGCAAACTACGATTTGGAATCAATGGGCTAAACTACCAATAAAACATAAAGTAAAATAAGAAATTCAAATGCAGGACCCAAAACTATACTAGAAAGCAAATAAAAGCAGCTAAATCTGACTTGGAAGCCAAGGAGAAGAGGAACCACCTAGAGTAAGCTTCAGCGATGGTGGATCCGCCTCTTAGAGCATTATCCACACCGTGAATCTGATGGAGTCCCTCCCGTCACCAGAGACTACACACCTATGCTCAATTTTTGGGGTTACATATTGCAAAAGAGGATCAAAAGCTTAAAAAATGGTGAAGATGTTTACTTATAAACAAGCGAGTAGGGTTCAAAGATTATGGGTTTTACCAATCAATGCATGTATGTACAGTAAATCTAAGCATGGAGCGTGATGGGGCATCATGTTGCAAAAATGTTTCATGAAGAAATCGAAGTGCATCGAGCCATGGATCATGCTCAAAAATTTGGAGAAGAGAGGGGGTCATGGTTTGACAGAAGTAGGCCTAGAAGTGGGTACAATTGGCATGCACTCAACAAAAGAATGGTTCTGATAGGTCCACGTCTGTCGCTAGAGGATAAATTAGAAATAAAAGTAAAAAATGATTATAAATAAAGTAGAAAATGATTTTATTAAATAAAACTAAAAACATTCAAAATGTGTCTTATTTTTCAAACTATTTTATCATGATTTTTATTTATTTTTAGAACTTAATTTGTTTGGTGTTAGTTTTTCATGTATATACATAAATATATATGCTTGTATTTAAATGTTTCTAATTTTTATTTATAATATTATTATTTGTTATCATGATTGCACACTTTATATATTTATAATATAAATAAATACATATTTTCATATTTTTGTTTTAATTTTATGATTTTAATTACACATATAAAAGTATATACGTTATAGGTATTATATATATATATTTTACGGTATTATTATTTATTTAATATATTTTTAATGATTTTATTTTGTGTTTATGTCTTAAATATGTTTTAAATATTATTTACAATTATCTAAAAATATATGAAGGTAAAAATATAAAGATAAAAATATGTGAATATTATAAACATATGCATAATGCAATAATACTCCAGAAAGCTGGCTTTTATATCTTAATACCATTTTAATGAAACCACCTTCTAAATAGATAATTTAATTTGGAATACAATGGACATGAATTTGGTTCAGTTTGAGTTTAGATGGAGAAGATATTTATATGTGATGTTTGGTTTGCAGCTTTTTCATCAGCGTTTCTGAAAACCCATAAAAAACCCTTCTAATATAGAGAAATTACTGTGTTGCTAATATAGAGGAATTGTCGTATTTATGCAATGATCATTCCAAAAACATATTTTTTATTTTTAAAATACAATATTCATGCATGAAAAATATATCTTTTTAGGGGTTTTATGCAAATTTTCATGAAAATAGAATGAAAAAATTATGAAAATCGAATAGAAGGTTAATTATGAAGAAATTAACCTACTATAATTTTTTTGGTTTTTTTTGAATGCAAATTGTATATTATGAATTAAATATATTGGCAATGCTATTTTCAGTAAATTAATTTTATTAATTAGCAAATCTAAATATTTCTAAGAGATAAAATTATCCTAGTGTATCTAAATAATACACATCCAAGAAAAATATAAACCCTTAAAGTACCAAGATCACAAACAATTAAAAACCATTTACTTCAATTACTAAACAATTAATATAAAGTAATCTACAAGCACAACTGATGTAATTTTGGGCACATGTGAGAGATTAATTAATCCTACCCACATTAATTTTTGGTGAATATTTGAAGCTAGGAATAAATTAATATGAATTTTAGAAGATAAGATGGGTAAAGATCATAATTTTCACATTTAAGAAATTTTAATAAATTATTCAAAGCTCACAAAAATGTAAATGAATCATCACAGATTATAGAATTAATCAACAAATATCATGCAATTTTTTAATTAAAAACGGATGCCTAATGATGGTTCAAATAAAAGTATAAAGATAAGGTCTCTCTGTAAATTACATAAATTAAATGAAATACAAAATAAATGTGCAAATGATCTATGTGTAATTACATATATTTGGATGGGTATTTATGTAATATCCTCAAGCATGTGCATGATTCTCATGTGAGGTAGCTGACAGGGGCGCGAGCACACTTCTCCTGATGCTTTGGAGTGTTGACTACAAATTTCCCAACAAGCACGTACGACACACATGCTGAGCCAAGCGTAAGTGGGGAGAGGGAAGATGAGGGCTCAGAACCTATGCTCCACATGGCAAGCGAAGGGTGGTTCAGCTTACCCGAAGTGAATGGAATAATCTGAGGCTTGGAGGTGAGCTTCAGCCATCAGATCAAGACTTGAGAGGACATGTAAGATAGTAGCTATAGCTTATAGGCGAAGGTAGCAGTGACCTACTGTGTGAATGTGGAGGGTGGAGCTGTGGTGTTGCTGCTGGGGAGGAGTGGCTACTGATGGCTGCAGTGAGGAGATAAGTCAACACAGGATCAATTGTTGGTACGTGAAGCTCGAGGATGGAGGTGGAGCTTGATCATATAAGCTCTACCTTGATGTCGGGTCCGCAGAAGGGTGGGCGAGGTTCTGTGAATGGCACGAGAGATCAGAGCAAATCAGATGAGGGATGTAGAGGAGAAGAAAGAATGTGACATGAGACGGTTGATGAGGGCGCTCGATGATTTGGGTACGATTTCATATGCGGAAGAAGATGTTTACAGAGAAGAAGAGATAGCATATAAAATAAAGAAAATTGGGTTAAGTACAGAGATCTAGAAATAGAAGAAGAAGAAGTGGAAAGAAGGGGGAGGAGGAGGAAGGGGATTTAAAGAGGTCAACTGGAGGCGGTCACCAATGGTGGATGAGCTGTTGGTTGTTGCTCCTATTCTTTCCTTTTTTGGCTCTGACGACGTGAGTCAAGAAGCTCGACCGATCTCTAATGAGCTTTGATTGTAAGGTCCTGAATCAAACCTTGGATCGTGTCTGGAAAAAGTGTCTAGCGGTTGTAACCTCAAGATGATGCTATGGTACTGTCATCGATAAAGCATCAAAGCTGGTGGCCTATGTCTTGCTAATGGCAGATGGCGCTGAAGGTTCGCGATGGTCGTGGCTTTGTTGAAGAGCAGATAGGGTTAGCGAGATGGACGGAGTCGTGGGAGACGTGGAGGAGAGAGGGGACTTGCAGAAGGGGTCAGGAGCTGGAGTGCATGGACGGAGAGGTTGCCATGAAGAGGAGAAGGTGAGGGCAAGGGTTGTTAGTCGAGAAGTTCGAAGGTAGAAGACAGAGTCGTGATCGTCCGATCGGTTAAGATAGAGCGGCTAGGAAGGGGACATGTGGCCAATGTATATTAAAGAAATAAAAGGAAATTAAAAGATGGGATAAGAAGGGAATTAATGGGGACCATTGAATGAAGCACCCTTCATCTAATGGTCCAAAAGAGGGGCGGTTTAAGTGAGTTAGGGGACGACGCATGGCGGCTCTAGGAGCCGCAACATGTTGCCTCCACAAAATTTAGAAAATAAATTGAAATAAACATCAAAATAAAATAGTAAACAATGTAAAATCAAAAAGTGATCCTTTAAAGTTTTTCATCTCAACGAGATCTACAACTTCCGTGAAGAAATCAAAAGCAAAGGAAGTCATATGTATAAAGTGTATTTTGGATGGTATTCTATGTACATAAAATACCTAAATTTTCAGATTTTTCATTTTTAAAATTTTAAATTAGGAAAATTAAAAATAAAATAAAATTAAAAATAATATAAATATTTACACATTAATCTAATTTTTCGGTATTTTGAATAATTATGAAAATAACAAAATAAAATAAGTGAGGTTTATTTAGAGACACTATATACAGACTCAAAACTTATTCTTTTTCTTTGATCTTTACTTCATTTTTGTTTTGGAATTTTGCATAATTTATGTAAATATAAATCAAAGAAACTAACTAAAAAATAAATTTATAAGAGTAAATTATGTACATGAAATAATAAGGTCAAAATCATACAAACTATACAATATACAATGAGGTCCCAAAACCCACGTCTCACATATGAACTCCGATTCTTTTGAATTTCATCTTGTTTTGTAGATAATTCAATGCCAATTCAATGTGAGTAGAGGTTCATATGAGACTATATATGAGAGATATTTGACATTGCGACTTTTTGTCTCAAAACTGATGTTTGATTTTTTTGTAAATTATACAAGTTAGTATTATTATAATATTTTTCCTTTAAAAATGTTGGTATATGTAAATAATGGAGTTGATTTATTGGGTTTAAAGTTACTATAAAATAAAGAAAAATAAGGAAATATATGTTAATATACATGTGATAATATACACATAAATTCTGACTTCTTATTAATGCAATTATGAATGTTAAAATATGGATATTATTTACACATCCATGAATGTTAATAATGCAATATAAATGATTAAGTGGAATTAATTACTTGGGACAGAGCTCTATTTTCAGCTTTTATTGTGACAAATCACATATTCATCAACCCCCTATACTTAAATCTTGCTTGTCCCCAAGCAACTAATATGAATGCATAAGTGAAATGAGATTGGGTTTCATACCAAGGTCATGAACAAAAGGAGAAATTGGAGCTCAACTTGACCTTCGGATTAATAATGTGGTCGAACTCCTAATGATAATTAGTGATTTAAAAATAATAGTACAGGTCATCATCTGGGTCTGACTCAGAAGTCATCTTAGATCAACACCTTCCCAAAATATCCCACATGAACATCGAATAACTATCTCGTGTGTGTGAAGGGTATTAGATCTTCCCGTCCAAGATGAGGAACTACCATGCAATATTCTCCTCTAATAACTCGTCCTCAAGGAGTCAGGTATTTTCGCCTAAGTTCAGGACCAAGCTAGTTCACAACGAATATGGGGGAGAAGTCTAGAAGAAGGAGAAAAGAACTAGAGTGTGACCAGTGTAGTCACATCTCCTATGAAGATTGGCCAGTTTAACTAAGTCCACTAAGATTTGCTGGCTATCTGAAGCTTGGACCATTGTAGTCAATGATATACTTTAAGAATTGCCTTCGTATATTTTTTTGTATGAATTGTGTTTGCTCTGCCTTGATCTTTTGTGCCCTGAGGGATATAGAATATTTTGTTCCACCCATGTTTTGAGGTCTTAGAAAGAATCGTGTTAGCAGTCCATTCCTCATCTAAAGCTTTATTTCAACCATTTACTCCAGTCTTTAGATGTCCATGCTACCAAAGAAAAATATGCATAGTCTTTCAACACCACGTTTAAGTTGAGCTAAGTGTGTGGTGTAGAGTACATGCTAGTTCCCTAAACAAGAGTCTACTCAGAATGAGGCAATCAGGTTAGACACAAAGAGTCGTATTCTAGACATTATATTGTGAAACTTGGAAAAATAAGTCCATGGCCTAAAGTTTCTAAAACCCTACTTCTTAGTGAAGTTCCTCTAAAAATTAAGTGGATTAAGGTCAGGTCAAGTCCACGCTCAGTTTTTCCTCACGACTCGTTCAGATTCCGATGACTTCCACATGTACATATACATGATATGTTAATGAAATGTACGTTTTTTATGACAAATGAATGAATAATTTAGAAGCCATTTTATTTGAAAAGTTTTTTTTATTTTCTTATTATACACAAAGTTACAATACATGTATTATTTACAAAAAATTTACAACAGTTTTACACCAAGAGTATTGTTTACGCAAAATCATACAAATTATACAATATACAAATTATACATATTTAAATGTATTTTATATATTACACCTACTTTACACTTTTTTGGACATATTTTACAATGTGGTTACTTATCTCGCATTTACTGAATATTATACACATAAAATACATGAAAGTAGGAGCTATGAGTAAAGTACATATGTAGTATACACCCCCTATACTTATCATGTGTTATGTCCTCATGCCAAGATAAGCAAGTAAGAGACATATCTCATGCTAAGAGTAAGAGATTGAAAAGAATAGAAGTATAGAATTCGACCTGCCCTATACTTAGACTCTGGTCAGCATAATTGTAGAAGAGAGCAAACATGGGGTGGTTGAGATCAAGAGGACAATGAATGCACAAATGGATATACAGGGTAGGCATTGGTTCCCCCTATTCTTATGCTCTGGTCATCTTAAGTATAAAAAAGTGAGTAATTGTAAGAACCGATGAGATTGGGGAATATATAGAAAAATAGGGATGAGTAAGGAGATGCATGGAGATGATGGGGGTAGTGAGAATTCATGTGTTCTCTACGAGTGGATCATGAGATTTTGGGAATTGCATGAAGGAGATCTCTTCTACACAGGCCAACTGCTTATGTGCTCATATAAAATGCATATGCCGTTGACTGTTCCGAGTAATGATCGTCCACCATATGTAAGATCTGAAATCTCTAGGCTATTTTTTGTTTGCACTTCTCTAACAATGAAGGGTCCCATTCAATTGGAGTTCAACTTGCCATGGAAAATCTTCAACTTGGCATTGAATAACCATACCTTCTGCCCTAGGACAAAATTCTTGCGCCTGATATGCTGATCATGCAAACGCTTGATTCTATCCTTATAGATCACGTTGTTATCATATGCCTTCTTTCGGATTTCTAGAAGCTCATTTAGATCCATCTATTTGTTCCATTATCCTTCATGCACGTTCTTGTTCGCTTTCTTCAATGCCCATTCGGATTTGTGAATCAGCTTAGTGAGCAGATGACACATCTTTCCATACACCAAGAACTTGGTCCAAGAGTTGGGACCAATTCTTCCTGTCAGGGCAGACTAGCTTATGAAAAATACCCTTCACCTCCCTATTTGACACCTCTGCCATGTCATTCGACTATCGGTGGTATGGACTAGCGACATAGTGTTCGATATCGTAGTGCTTTGATAATTTCTTCACTTCTCTATTAACAAAGATGTTACCCCTATCACATATGATGAATTTGGGGACCCCGACTGTGAATTGATGTGATCTTTCATGAGCTTGTTGATAGTCTTGCTTTCTACGGCTCGAACTGGGATAACTGCCACCCACCTAGATAGATATTCCACTACCAATAAAATGTACTTGAACAAGTGGTTGCTACTGAATGGGCCCATGAAATCTATGTCCCATGCATCAAAAACATCCACCGTAATCACATGTTGCATGGGTATTTCATCATTGGGAATGACAATCCATCTGATTCTCCGACATACCAGACATAACCAAATAAATGCATACGCATCCCAAAATAGGGATAGCAAGCGGAAGCCACACAGGAGTACTTTTTAAGCAATCCTTTTCTCGTAGTGATGTCCTCCTGCCCTTAAGGAATGACAATAGGTGAGGACACTAATGTATTCCTCCTGAGGAATACTCCTCCACCAAACACAATCCGAACCTTCAAAAAAAATATATGAATCCTCCCAATGGTATTTCCTCGATTTGGACATAAGTAGGTCAATGCATCGATTGCAGTAATAATGGAGAATTGCCCTAAACACTAAGAAGTTCACCATGTTGGCATACAGTGGGAGAGAGAGTAAACATAGCAGACCGACTCATTGGCAAAGGAGTCCTTGATACAGTCAGTCTCAAGGGACATTTGTGACTTAATGTGGAAGAGGTATTCAACCACCACATTTTTCACTCCAGGCTTGTCCTTGATATGCAAATCAGACTCTTGGAGTAGTAGAATCCACCTAAGAAGACACACCTCTGCATCCTTCTTTCCCATGAGGTACTTGATGGCTGTGAGATCTCTTAACACGTTGATAATGAATCTAAAAGATGTTACCTCAATTTATCCAAGGCATGCATTACGGAAAGCATTTTCTTTACTGTGACAATGTATTTTTTTAGCTTGATCTAGGACCTTTCTTGCATAGTGGGCAACATACGGTATCCCTTTCTCCCCTATAGTAACACGACCCCAACATCAAAGTCAGAAGCATCCATCATGATCTCAAAGGGAAGGAGCATCCATGATCTTCCTCTTAAGAAGATCGAATGCCTCAGGATACATGTGATTAATCAGGGGCCAATAGGTAGGAGCATCCATGATCTTCCTCTTATGAAACTCAAAGGCCTCAAGTACATGTGGTCTACTAGTAACTTCGTGTCTTTTCCTAAGGGCTCTATTAGTGTTCGGGCATTCTTTGAAAGGTTCTTTATAAATTTTTGATAACCAACATGCCTGAGGAACGAGCACACTTTCTTGATGTTGATTTGTGAATGAAATTTCTTGATCACATCCATCCTGGTAGGGTCTAGCTCCGTTCCTCTCTTGGAGATGATTTGCCCCAACACAATGCCTCTTTGACCATGGAATGACTCTTCTCCAAAGAGAGCACCTAATTCACCTCACTAGACCTTTTGAGGACTTGATCCATATGTAATAAACAAGAGTCAAATGAATCGTCGTGGACCGAGAAGTCATCCATGAAGACTTCTAGGAAGCCACCCACCATCTCTGCAAATACCACAATCATGCACCGTTGGAAAGTCCCCGGTGCATTGCATAACCCAAAGGGCATGCACCTGAATGCGTAAGTATTGAATGGACACATAAATGTGGTCTTCTCATGAACATCAGGAGCAATGTCTACTTGATTGTATCCTGAGTACCCACTCAAAAAGTATAAGAGTTGTTTAAACACAAGTCTCTCTAAGATCTGGTCAATTAATGGTAAGGGGAAATGATCCTTTTTCATCACGACATTAAATCATCTATAATCTACACAAACATGCCATGACGTGAGTACTCGGTTACAGTCTCCTCACCTTCTATGTTGGTGATTGTCTGGGGTCCCTCCTTCTTAGGGACTACATGAAGTGGTGCCATCCACTTGAAATCAAAGATGGGATATATAAACCACGCGCCACACCATTTCTCTACTTCTTTCTTCACCACTTCCGTAAGTTTGGATTCAACATGCGCTGGAACTCACAAAAGGGTTTATCACCTTCATCAAGGTAAATATGGTGCGAGCACAAGGCATGGTTAATCCCTCGAAGATCAAACATGCTCTAGCTTATCGCATTGTGGTTCCTTTCAAGAATCTCTAGCAAGTGAGATTCTTGTTCTCCAGTTAGTATGGAACTGATAATGAACATGAACTTTTGAGGTGGGTCTGCATAGAAGGCATACTTCAATGTAGGGGGAAGAGGTTTGAGCTTGGGAATGGTATGATCATCTGAAATGCCTGGCTCAAATATCTCTGAATCTGGCTCTGTGGTAGATGTGGCTGAATCTTCTTCAATAGTAGCCACTAACAGATTCAGCTCACGATTTGGACTACCAAATGTATCAAAGAAATAGGCAAAAACCGCATCAGACTCGTCATCCTCATCGTCTGAATAACATGTAGGGAACAGATCTGACAAGCCGAAGTTGGCTTCTTTATCATCGAGGATGCAGGGAGATGCATCAGAAAGGCCTCCTATGAGTAAAGTTTGATACCACAGAATCTGTCCAACTGGCTTATCTACACTATCCTCTCATGGTGAGAGGGACTTGTCAACCCACGCTGACTGCTTTTGCTAGTGATCAACTGTGTCAACTCTGTAGCACTCGTCTTTCGACGAGAGATACTCTGTACTTCTCTCTAAATCAGGTCTCTACCATTTCGATTGCTACATTTCTAACTCTACAATTTCATTGTGGGCCAGAAAGCACATTTTCCTAGAGTATAGTCAAATATAGATCCAATTGTCCTCAGAAAAGGATGACCAAGGATGATATGGGAATCTTGCCATCTTAGAGGATAATCCATATCTAGGACCTTGAAGTCCACCTTATATTGCTTCCCTGCGATGTCAAGGATAATGTCCCTCAGCATTCCCTTGCGTATCTTAATAGATCAGTCTGTAAATGGTAGAAGTGCTCACGATCTCCTAAGAGCACCTAAACTTATATGACCTAGGAGGGAATAAGGTAATAGATTGATAAAGGATCTTATATCGAGTAGAGTCCGTGCAAAATATGTGTCAGATATCTGACAAGTGACGAAGTGGGCATCCAAGTCTCTCTTCTTCATTGGAATCTCATTTCTGATCACACTGGTAGTGTCTATGGATAACACATGTTTTAATGTCCTTGTGTTCTTTTTCCAGCTAGTCCTAATAGGTGTGCAACTCACCTTTAGATACATTTTAAATGCAGGAACTATATCCACTAATTGTAGGAAATGGATCTCAACTTTAACATTCTCACGGTATATCCTTTCCATTTCCAAGGCATCTTGATCATGTTTTTCAGAATTTTTAGGCATGAGGGAAAGGGATTATTGGGGGCTCAAGATTTATTATTGGGGGCTTATGATGCAAAAAAGAAGCATCATTATCTGAGTTTTTATTGAATTCAAAATGTGACTATACATGACTTGGACTATGACTGGGACTATGTACATGACTCGACTAAAATGCAGAAAATGGAATGGAAACAGCTAGAAAAACCGGTGCTAGTTCCGCATCCACGAAAGTTTTCTCATCTCCTGAAGACTCGCTGCTCACAATCATGCTTGATGTTGCTTTATTTGTCTTTTTGTTTTTTCTTTATTTTTTTGATTTTTTGGGATTTTTGGGGATTTGAATCCCCCTGGTAATCTTGAAGGTGCTGCTATTATTGCTAGTGATGCCCTTCCTTTGAGCTCTCCACATGGGTGGGCTCGTTGGTATCCTCTGCTCATCTTCGTCATGCCATATCAATAGTCTACATGGTCCTACACTCCTGAGAGTAATATGGTGAATACCACGGGGTAGAATCTCATCATCTGATTCAATAAATTCAAAATAGAATACGCAATCCTTTTGGCAGCCCTATCCTTGGTTCATGTTATTGTGTTTAACCTGGACATGTGTTGGGATGGAGATCATGGGGGTATTAAAGTCATCTAGTGAGCGTGATAGTCGACAGATATCGACTCTCTAATCCTGCTACTCATTATGAACGAGTTTGAGCTCATCTAAGACCCTCTAAAAATCAGTTGGGATGGAAGATGAAGTCCTGTGATCCTGACTCTAAGGAGGCTACTACTAAACCTAATGAGATCTATTAGGTCTCTGATGGACCTGCTAACAGAACTAGATTTGATGAGGTAAGTACTACCGGTACTAAAGGGGGCCATGATGGCCTGACTGCTGTTGAGAGGAGGGAAACTGGATGTACTAGGTCTGAGGGTGCTATTGCCTAAGTAGATGGTATTGAGGGTGTTGTTGTAGTTTTCGCTAGGTGGAGTTGGGATCATTGGTGTGCCATATCCCTTTCATCTCCCACACCAATGGAGGATACTTGGTGAATGTCTTGATGGTGGACTTTGTGAACTATCTCTCATGGAGCTCAGGCTAACCCTGAGCCCACATGCTGTGAGTCCCCTACATGAGCTGCTCCTGAATGTGATGCACTCTGTAGATGGGAGCTAGGGGTGTGTATGGGGCAGGTGATGAACCATAATCCACGTCTTTTAATAATGTTAAATTGTAGTATAGGAGGTAGAAAATAATTCAGCAAAAATCACAATTTTTGAATGTTATGGAGTACTTTTTACTTGGTAACTCTACCAAGTCGAACACATGGAACAAAGATTTCCAGTTTTCTAGTTTTATATTAATTTTGATGATTAATTAATTGCTAGGTTAATTTTTATGTCAGATAATAAATCAAAAATAAATGAAAGGAATATGATGAAATGCAAATCAAAATGAATAAAAGAAACAATGGGAATAATGAAGAGCATGATTTGTAATTCTTTCTTTTCAATCCTCAATTCAAATCCTCAAATAAATCACTGATAAAACTAAATTCAAGATTTTTTTATTAATTGAATATCTCCAAAAATGGGCTTAATAGAATCAATGTATCAAAGGTTCATCTTGAGATAATTTTCTCAAAATAGTTTGGCCCCTTATTTTCCCTATAATTTAAGACGCAAATAAATTGAATCTTAATCATTTAAGATGTTAGGGAACGGAATTAATTTCTCCTTGATTATGCCCATGCAATATATGGAAGTCCTCAAAGAATAATCGACAATAATCATAAGAGGATGAATAACATTAAAATCTCGTCAAATAAAATATCAAGGAAATATATTAATTCCTCCTCAATCTTGCCCATGTACAAATTAATTCCTTGATTAAAGAGAGCAATTATCAAAGGAGAATTAATCAAATTAAACCCTCATTGGAATACCTGCAAATAAATCATTAATTTTCTCAAGATGAAATAACACAAAAATCTGTTAACTAATGCCCATACAGATCATTAGACATTTTAAATAATAATCCTCAATATCAATTTCTAATCTATACACAAGATAGATAAAATGATAAAGCATTTGGTAAGCTTTAAAACAACATATTGCACTGAAAAATCGAAGTTCAAAGGAGAAATATATGCTAGATTGAAATTGCATGGGACTAAAACATAGTAAAAATAAGTATTTTCTTCTCAAAATAGCCCCTAAAGGACTTATCTGCATTATGAGATTTACATTCGGGCACTGTCGCAATTTCATAAAGGTGCCACGTGCGGGGTACATGCCCTTGCTCGTAGGGATGCTTTTGTAATTTTTGAAACATGCAGGCACTCGAGTGAAATTTTCCCTAAAGAGCACATCCTGCACACGTGCTGATGATGCCACCCCAAAATGTGGGACCCTTCTTGTAATTTCTTGGATAGTGTAAGGACCTTCATGTAATTTTACTAGCAACTCATGTGCCTCGCACGTGAGGGGGAAGGGTTGGGGCACTAGCGTAAAATGCTGAATGTGAGGGGACTTGACGCAATTTCTCCCTCGTTCATTGATGATCAAAAATCTGATCGACTAAGGTGGAATAAATAGCAAGGGTCGTTGTCCTCAATCAATCTAATAGGTCAATGAGAAAAATAAACCACTCAAAGATAAATCAACTAAATGTAAGCGGTCTCGCTATTTTATTTACCTGGTATAACGACTAAAGTCGAACACATGTAGCGATATTGAAAAACAAAATAGTCGGATTTCGAGAAAATAAATATTTTTTGTTGTTTTTAATTTTTCAAATTTTTAGTGTTTAATAAAACCCAACAAATACAAACAAATAAAAAACACACCACACCTTTTATATTTTTTAAAATGATAAAAAATAATAAGAAAATTGTGATAAAAATATTTTTGAAATTTATAGGTTTTAAAATTGTTTTGGGCAATGTTTAGGGATTTTTCATATGTTTTTGTGGATTTTTAAAAAGCAAACGGTAGCAAAAATATAAAACAGTGCACAACCTGGAACAATTTCCAAACTAAAAATATTTAAAATGGTAAAAATTCATGGATGAGATTTTTATGATAAAACAGAAGTAAAGACCTACAGACAGAATTTGAAGAAACTATTTTCGGATTTTTCTTTGATTTTATACATTTTATAATATTTTTGGTGTTTTGTAATTTTTAGGGTTTTTATAAGGATTTTTCAAACAAAAATGATACCGGAGGTAAAACATAACAAAATACTTATTCTTATATATAATTATAAATTAATTATTTTATTATATATTAATTATTTTATTTGACTGAGATTGAGTATTTTTATTTTATTTTATTTTATTTTGATTTCAGTTATATTTTTTATTGTACTCCCAATCAACAAGTAATTTACTAAAAAGAATAATAAAAAATAACACTTATGGAAATAAAAATTGGTTTTCTTCTTGCTTTAATAACAAGGACTATTTATTTCAAATCATATCAATCATTGATTTGTGAATGATTAATTGGTACAAAAAAAGAATGGCCCGACTAGGTAACTACAGAATTTTTTGTGTAATTTTTAAGACATTTTTCAATTTTTTATAAATTTTAAGAAATAAATAGGACACTTTGTTGGAGTTTTTTAATTTCTAAAAATATAAAATAAAATCAAAATGGAAAACAAAAAATTACCGTGCAAATAGCAACAAGCAGGAACTAATAAGTATTTTTATAGATTTTTGGGGCCAATTTGCTATTTATTTCATCTAATAAAAGACAAGAAATTAAAGACAATTTACATGGACACAAATGTAAATAAGTTAAGTTTCATGGACAAATCATAACACACTGTAAAAGCTCGAGGTCCAATGATGCAATCTATCCGCTCAAATCATGCACAACACGTCATCCAGACTCACATGGGTATAAATGCAAATATCAAAATATTTCATTCATTTTATAACAACATAAAAGTTCAGGAAATAAACTACAAATAACCCAATGTAGCACGTGGGGACACACATGACAAAGACTCGATTGGACTAAACTTTAAATATGAAAGCTAGAGGGTCCAAACTATAAACGTCTTTAACTACACATTTTATTTACTGGACTAAAGAGAAATAAAGAAAGCGACAGTGTAGAAATGAAATATATCCAGGAATGGGAACACGACATGCACACGAGGAGGCAGACTCTGATGGCTCTGATATGCTCTGGAAAGCGATCTGATAGCTCTGGAAAGAAGGCAGACATGTGTGTCAGATTCTCCGAGAGATCTGATCAGACCGTTAGAAACTGAACGTGGTTGGATGGTTCTGATCAAATCCGGGGGCAGCTCCTGATCGAACTGTAGAAAGAGGTCCTGGATGAACACGACCTAGGAGACCTTCAACTGAGAGAGGACAGGGATCTAACGCTCCGATGAAGACTCTGAGCAATCCAGAACAGTCGTGGAAGCACTCCACATCAAGTGAGCTGCTTTGATGCAAGGGAGGACGGTTGGATTGGCGACGCGGTGATGATCCTCATGGAGCTGGTCCACCAGAGTAGCTGGGGTACCAAATGGGTCTCCTCAGGTGAACCAACACCTACAAGGGATATCAGGACATGGGGGTTTTCTTTCAGTTCGATTATTGCTTGGGAAACATAGAGAGGTGACAACAGGATGGAGCTTGGGTTTCTGGCAAAGGTGGGGGAAGGAAACCTGACCTAATCCTGCTCCGATGAGCAGGATTCATGGGGATAGGTTGCACTGGAATATGGAGTGCGACTGGGAGTGTCGATCGGTGTGGTGTGGTGGTCGATACGGGGCTCCAGACCTGGTGGTCGGACCAAAGGAACTGACAGAGGAGGAAATGCGAAGTTCGAACCGAAAGGGGAAGTGCGAGTGATATGAGTGATATCTAATGCTACTGATGAATGCAAGAACTCAAGGCGAGGTGAACGGAGTGGTTATGGCCACGATTCCACGGTGGAAGGAGGAAGAGGCTTCTCGCAGTGGAGGTCTCCGGCCACGACGTGAGCTACGACCAAATGGCCACCAAACCGAGCTCCGAAGGTTTAGCTTTGGGCAACTATTACTCTGTTCTAGGGAGCAAGGGTGGTACGAGTCAGGAGATAAGGAGCAGAAAGGATACTTTATATGCGAGATCGAGGGTCTGGAAAGATCGATCGGTGGAGCAAAACCCTAGGTAGATATGATCCTCCCTAGAGATTTGCGAGGATCACAGATCCTAGGAGAGGAATCTGGCAGTGGAATCAGGCAAAAGGAGGTCAGGTCCGATCAAGAGAAATCCAAGAAAAAGCTCAGGCGAGATGGAATCGGGTCGACCCGGTTGAGGAGACGCTGACCAAGGTCAACAATCAAAAGTGGACCAATCAGAAATTAGAATGTACAAAAATGAAAGATTAATAAATATAAAATTATAAATGATTTTAAAATAAAAAGTGTATAAAATAATTTTTTATTATTTTATAAACTATTTTTTTATTTTTTATTATTTTTATGAAAAATAAAATAGGGTATATACATCATAATGTGTTATGTATATGTATATTATACCTATGTATTATGTACAAGTATTTGTATTTTATTAGTTTCACAAAAAAACCTTTTAATTTTTTTATATTTTATTTATTTATACAATAATTTTAGGAGTATAAGATGATTTTTATTTTATTTTTCTAGTATATAAGGGTATTAAATAAATAGGTGTTGTATATACACACACACACACAAGTATCTTTTGTACAATGGATTGTTGGATTTTATTTTTATTTTTATTTTGTTTTCCTGATTTTGATTTTCTTTTTATATTATTTCTAAGGCTATATACAAGTGTGGAAAAAGAATAAGATATTTATATTTTGTCAAAATAAATATAAATAATTATTTGTACAAGTATAGGTGGCATGTACAATACATAATGTACCCTTATCTCTCCCTACTTATTTTCTTTGCGACCAGGTCAAAATTTGACTTCTCTTGGGATTTGAGTCACTTTGTATTTATTCTAAATATATATTTCTTTTTATTTTCTCTTTATTTTTTTATTTTTGAAAATATGTGTTAATTATGAGATATTAACAATCAGATGCACATTGTTAAGTTATTATATTTACATGTATTTATAGATGGTTTTGCTAAAAGAAAGAGCTAAAATAAAATAAAAAAGAATGAGAATCGTAGGTTCATCATCCCCCTATACTTTACCTTTGGTAGTGCCATAGCAAACACTTATTTGAAAAAGAAGTGAAAAAGAATAGAAGAAAAGAAAATGAATCAAGATTGATTATTAATCTTATCTTCATTAAATTGGAGCATGGAGCTCAGTCAGACCTTTGGATTATTAGTTTGGAGGAACCTTATTGGGAGATAGGTTTAAGAATCAACAACCTCCAAGTTCTATAGTTCTATGGTCAGGACTCCTTAATAACCAGGTCAGAACAAGTCTACCTACACAAATTCTAATGACTATGAATCTTTCCTTGCACTGTGTAAGTGATATGTAGCTCCCCACCTCAGAATTGGCAAAGAAACATCCTTCCCCAACAAGGTAATTCTAATCCCCCAGTCTAGCCACTCTTTCCTTAAGGAGCGGGTTATTCCCTTCTATGTTCAAGTACAACTAGCTCAAGAACAAGAGGAAAGAAGAGAATGGACCATGACCAGTGTAGACACATATCCCTTGGAGCTCAACCAATGTAGCTAAGTCTCCAGCTGCAAGCATCCATGAGATGAGAAGGTTGAATACATAAGTTTTGCTTTATTCTCCATATACACTCTGATAGGCATTTTATTTTCAATCAGGCATGTCCCTTTTTTTTGGAGTTTTTCATATTTTTGCACATTTTTTGATGTCCATATGTACAACATATTTACATGGTGAAGCAAGTACATAAGGAGTTTTCCCTCTTGAGCCAGTAGACTATCCCTCTTTTGAAGCATTATTGCAACCCACACACTCCTGTCTTTAGACCTCAATGCCACTAGACCAGGTTGAGGTGCACATCCCTCCCTAAAGGAAGATGAGAGGTTCCTGCTAGCAGTACTACCCTCGTATGCTACCCCGAGCCAAAGAATTATGCCTCCTCACCACCTTATACGTGTTGAGCTACATATAAGGTACGTGTCCAAGTGAAACCACTGTCTCTAAGAGTCATGCGTGCGTTGTTAAGCTCATCAAGATGACATGTGAACATATACTAGTGGACTCAAAGAACTAAGTCACTATTGACGTGAAAAATCTTAACCCCAAATCCTATAAAGTTCCTTTGAAGTTAAGTGTATTAAGGTTGTAACCAAGCTCCATTTTTCAATTTAATTCCATACTAGTTTAAATGTCAACCATGATTCAGAAGACTATACATGCAAGTATTTACAAAAACTTTTTTTGGAAATTTTTTTCAAAACATGCAAATTTTTATGGAAAATTTTGAATGTAAGAAAGAAGAAAAAGTTTTGTAAATTATTTTTACAAACATTTAGAAACAAAATTTTGCAAGCAAAATATTTTTTTTTCAAAAAATTTATACTATATCCATAATTTTAATAGAAAAATATTTACAATGATTTTACAATTGAAATCATTTTTGCAAAAGTTTGTACAAAAATAATTTTTACAATAAGGCTTTTACAAACATTTATGCAAGAGAAAATTTTAAAATTTTTCTTATTTTTAGCCATTTTATTAACACACACAAAGTACGAATTTTGTCTAAAGTATATATACAATATATACGACACCCCTTATACTTAGCTTGAACGATGTCCTCGGAGTGATAAAAGAGCGATGAAAGAAGATATAACTTATGCATAATATGGGGAAGTGAAAATAATGCTATTCTACAACGACGAATGAAAGAATATAATGAATAGAGGTCGGTGATCCCCCTATACTTAGGATCAAGTAATCCTAAGTATAGAAGACTGTACAAAAGGGGAAAATCGGAGAATAGTATGTACTAGTATTACCTCCCCTATACTTAGGGTGAAATATCCCTAAGTATAGGCAGCAAAATAGAGGTAAAATAGAATCAAATGAATAAGCACAGATCTGATACCCCCATACTTAGGGCAAAGTGTACCCTAAGTATAGCATAATCATAAGATGAAGACGGGGTATCAGACAGAAATAATGAATGATATGGATAGTCTGGATCTATACAGCTACGAAAGAGAAGTGAAAACCACGCACGAGATGCAAATTATGTGAGTTAAAGACCACATTTCATGCAAAATGAATAGGGACACCGTCAACGATCAGCGGACTTCTGCAAAATAGTCTTAATCTCCCTATTCGATACTTCAACAAGACCATTTGTCTATGTATGGTATGGAGTGGCAACTCTATGGTCAATGATGAACTCGTTAGCAAGGGCCCTAACTTTGTCATTGATAAAATGAGTCCCCACATAATGATGGCCCATATCGCATCAAGTCCTCCAGGGGTGCGCGGTAATGATGTGACGAAATCCATGGAGATGCTCTCCCATCTCCACACCGGGATGGGAAAAGGATGTAGTAACCCAGGAGGCCTCTAGTGTTCTGTCTTCACCAACTGGTAGGTAAGACATCTACTAACATATTCGGCTATGTCCTTCACCATGCCTTCCCACCAAAAGTGTTGGCGAAGGTCCCTGTACATCTTGGTGCCACATGAATGTATGTAAAGTCTCGAGCTATGTGCCTCATCCAGGATCTCTTTCCTCAGCTCCTCGTCATCTGGGACACATACACGGTCCCCTTTCCATACGATGGATTCACGGACTTGAAATCCATCAAATTCATTCTTCAAGCATCTATGGTACAAGTCTTGGATCATCTGATCTGCCTGTTGTTCTTGAACGATCCTATCCTACAAGCTGCTATACTTGGCTGGCACTGTTACTGCATTGTATGTGCCCTCAAATGGATGGCACTCACTAAGTGCAGTGAGCACATCCCAAGTCTGCAACCAGGCTTTCGAACCCTCAATGTATGGTCACCTATTTAAGGCGTCTGCTACCACATTCCCCTTACCAGTATGGTAGAAGAGGGTATAATCATAATCTTTTAGTAGTTCCATCCACCACCTTTGCCTCATATTCAGCTCCTTCTGATCAAAAATGTATTTGAGGCTCTTATGGTCTGTGAAGATCTCAAATGTCACCCCATACAGATAGTGATGCCATATCTTTAATGCAAAGACTACGGTCACCAACTCCAAGTCATGAGTGGGGTAGTTGCGTTCAAGGTTCTTCAGCTGTCATGATACGTATGCCATAACCTGTCCACGATGCATTAACACTGCACCCAAGCCCTCCTTGGAAGCATCCGTGTACACGGTGAAATCTAAGGTACCAGAAGGAAGGGTGAGGATGGGCGCAGAAGTCAATCACTCCTTAAGTGTTTGGAAGCTCAACTCACATTTGTCGCTCCAAACAAATGGAACATCCTTCTGCGTCAACCGGGTGAGGGGTAGAGCCAACTGAGAGAACCTTCTGACAAACCTCCTATAGTATCCTGCGAGGCCAAGGAAACTACGAATCTCTATAACTGTCTTGGGCCACTCCCAAGACACCACTGCCTCTATCTTATCGTGGTCAATTAACACCCCGGCCCTAGAAACCATGTGGCCAAGAAATGCCACCTCATAAAGACAAAACTCACACTTGTTGTATTTGGCATACAACCGATGCTCTCGGAGCGTCTCTAGTACGGTGCAGAGATGAGACTCATGCTCGTATTCATCATGAGAGTAGACTAGAACATCATCAATGAACACGATCACAAATCTATCCAAATGCGGACGGAAGACCCGGTTCCTTAAATCCATGAATGCGGCAGGTGCATTCGTGAGTCCAAATGGCATCACCAAGAACTCATAGTGGCCATATCTGGTGCGGAAAGCAGACTTCATTACATCAGCTTCCTTGATCCTCAACTTATGATATCCCGACCGCAGGTCAATCTTAGAGAACACTGCTTCTCCTTACAACTGGTCAAATAGATCATCTATCCTAGGAAGTGAGTAATAATTCTTGACCGTTCTCTTGTTCAACTGCCTATAGTCTATGCATAGCCTTAGGTATCCATCCTTCTTCCTCACGAAGAGGACTGGGGCTCCCCATGGTGACGTACTGGGGCGGATGAATCCCTTCTCCAACAGCTCCTGCAACTGTACCTTGAGCTCCTTGACCGCAGCTGGTGCCAACCTGTATGGAGGGATAGAAATCGACTGTGTATCTGGCAATAGCGTAATCTCAAACTCTATCTCTTGTACTGATGGTAATCCAGGCAGTTCGTCTGAAAATACATCAGAGAACTCATGCACAACTCTGACATCCTCTATCATCTGATCATGTGCCGTTGAATCGACCACGTTGGTAAGGTAGCCTATGCAACCATGGGTAAGAAACTGTTGTGCCCTAAAGGCAAAGATGCACTCAATCCCTCCCTCAGATGTGCGTCCATCGAACTGAAATGGTGGCACTCCAGGTACGTGGAAGGGCACCGTCTTCCCAAAACAGTCCAGGCACGCGTACTGCCTCTCTAACCAATCCATGCCGAGGATGATGTCAAAATCCTCTAAATGTATCAACAACAAGAATGCTGGCATCTCATGCCCACCTATCTGCTCATCCACATCCTCCACTGCATGGTGGATAATGAATAATTGGCCCCCTGGGCCCTTGATGTAGTACGGGAAAGCAACATCCATCACTGACTTGCCCAATGTGGGCACCATACGATGTGCAAGAAAAGAATGTGCAGCCCCTGAATCAAACAGTGCATGTAAGGATGTCCCATGAACTGAAATCATACCTTTGATGACCGATCCATAAGCGTGATCCTGCTCTTGTGTTACTGCATTCAGCTGTCCTCATCATGGTGCACTAGATCCCGCAAAACTGAGTGTCTGTTGTGGGCCTCGCTGGAATTCACGGCCTCCTTGGCGGGATCCTGATCTCTGAAACTGGCCAAAAGACGCAATTGGTCTTCTACTCCACTGTTGTTGCATGCCTGAGCTGCTGGCACACAAAGGGCATTGGGCCTTGAAGTGGCCCGACTGTCTACAAAGGTAGCAAGTACGACTGTCTGCCTGTGACAAGCTCCCACCAGAAGCAAAACTGACCGGCCCAAGCCTATGACTAGGTGCCTGTGTAGGGAGCGAGAAGAAACTGAACTGTGTCCTGTCAAGGTCTGCCCCAAGGTAGGGAATGGTGCAAACCTGCTAGTGGATGGTGCCGTCATTGTCGGGTGGTGGTGGCGATCTCTACGGAACTGAGAGAAGTCCTGACGCACAAATCTGCTAGGTTGGGGTGGAGGTAACTATGACTGACCACCTTGTAATTGACATTGTGTAGCCTCCCACTATGTCGCCTTCGCAGTAACCTCCTTGATGTAGGTGAGGTCTAGGGTAGAGAGTCGCTCTTGTACCTCCTTGCGCATTCCCCGGATGAACTTCTACAAGTTCTCCTGGGGGTAGGCTGTCGTAGCAGGGGAATGGCAAGAGAGCTATGTGTATCGGATCAGGTACTCTTGGGCCGTCATAAACTCTTATCTCAACTCAGCAAACTGCCTCCTCTGATCTTCCACCCAATGGTCTGGGTAGAACTCTGCACGGAACTCATCAAAGAAGGTCTCCCACGTGATGGGTCTCGTCAAGTGCTCCTTGGTGGCGTTCCATCACCACTCTGCATATCCAGCAAGTGAGTACTCTGCAGATGACACCCATGTGTCCTCAGGCGCACGTATCATTCTCAAAACTTTGGCAAATTGTGACATCCATAGCTCAACGTTCGTCAGGGGTGGTGGTACCAAGGAACTGTAGTACCGTCGCCCGCTGGTATGCGGCGTAAGTGCTCTGATGCTTCTGCAAGGCATCTGCATCCTCTAGCTGCTCAGGCTCCAAGGAAAATGACAAGTTGACACTCTCCTCCCCATCGTGAGAGGGATGGTAGGAGGGGTCATACTGTCGTTGGAGCCATTGCTCCATCGCCTCTTGGCGCTGTTGGATCCCATGTACCGCCTATACTAGGAGATCCAATTGCTGCGCCACATCTGGATCCAAGCGAGGCATCATGGTTCTGGAAAAAGAACCAAGGAATTAATACTTATTTTTCTTAAGAGAGACATTATGAGAGACATATGGACATGGATGCAATCATGATGTTCTCCTGTGCACTCGTGTTGGGTCAGAAGACTTTCACACTATACAATATTCGAACACCAATGAGGAAAGGTATGTGTGGAATGGAATGGAGTACCACTGCTCTGATACCAAGCTATGACACCCCTAGGATCCGGGTACTCGGCAAATCCATTTCCACGCATACACATTTCCACATTCGAATACTTGACATTCACAAAATCAAGAGAAAATAGCATAAAACATTGGAAATTTAAAATTTTTCATTGCATTCATCAATTCCATTACATTCCATTGATCATTTCCATGTCCACAAAAAATATACATGTAAGCATAAAATAGGTGTCCACAATTATACATTACATGCCATGTCTCTCAACAAAATACTACAAATGAAGAAGGATAGTAAAACTACTACCAACAACTGTAATGCAAAAAGTGTCGTGAAGCTGCACAAAAGGATGGTGCCTCCAACTAGTCACTGCTGCGAACTTACGGATCCACACGTAGGTACGTTATGAGCAAAGTTGCTCAATACGATTTAAACAACTATACAATAACAAGCAACATATAATTTAAATGTGTGCAAAAGATAAAGGAACCGGATAACTGATCCCACAAGAATTACATTTTTTAGTTATTGTTATTAGATATGGATATGAGTAACCAAGCTTCGTGGATAACAATGCATCCTAACTAAGTTCCCAACACGTCCACTTAGCCTCACTTTATCATTGTACTTCTGGATCAAAAGTTAGTTCCCAACTCACAAATCATCGCGATACCCCAATCCTCCTCATGCACAGGAGACTGATATCCCAGTTCCAACATCATTAACCACATTTCTCGGAACTCCCCTCTTAGCGTTCTCACTCGGAATACCAGCTAATGTGGCCTACATTGGCCCATACACGAGTGTTAACTCTAAGTGACAAGCGAAACACTAGATTACCAACCATGAATACTTGGCCCGCGCTCAAGCACCCGGCTAAAGCACACAAGTGTTGAGGCCAACACCATCAGACTAGCACCTCGGTGTGCCAAGCAACATGTCCCCCAAACATCGCATCTATAATAGTAGTTGGGATCACAATCATCTAGGCTTCTAGCCGGGGCCCCAAGGGTGCATGCCCCTCCCTTGATGCAACTACTCCACTACCCACAATTTCTTGGATTTGGATCAAGATCAATCAATATTATTATACCATGTCATAACTTCCGGGTATACAACCAACATGCATCCTTCAGAAGACAGGATTAAGGGCAACAACCTCCTTACAAACCATATACCCCAACCTCATGGCATTCCTACACCACTAAAAAGAATTTGTCAAACTGAGGTCACCTGCAATAGTACAGGTGTACGGATATGTCTATAGTACAGTAACTTGGATCTCAGATTACTCATGAATGCCTACCATTCCAAAGGGTTACTCTGTGAGTTTAAAAGTTTCTTAGTGAAGAATATAAAAGAGTATTTCTCTGTACCATGGAGGCTTGTCCAAGGTTGAGTAAGATGCCACATTTCAAAACGATTGAATCGAATTGCTGCATTTCAAGCCCAAGGGAACTGGACTAGCATACAATAGAATGTTGTTTAGATGGTATTCGACAGTTTAGATCATTAATTACTTTGTCCCATCTAATTATAAAATCCTACAATTTTAACTATGATCCATGAGATGATTGGATCTCGATCTTGGACCCACAATTGATGCAATTCCAAAAATGATTCCAAAGGTTTTAACTGAAGCAACAGTACCCCAGCTATTTGGAAATATGCACCTCAAGATACTGGCTATTGGAAGCCTGAAGTTAATGGTTCTACATATAACTATTTGGCTCAAGTAGGGGTCCAGTGCAATAAGTTGGATCTTCCTCTATACAGGGAAAGTTAGTCTTTAGGGATAACATTCGAAATAATGGTAGGGAAGCTCCATTATGGCTTGAGACAGGAGACACAATTAGTAGCTTTCTTCATTGGCTTTCCATTTTGTAATTGGGGCTTTAGTTATGGATCATTCTGTTCAATATTTTGCTCACACCCTTTCCATTTTATTGCATAGATTCTTGCATCCTTCACATGTTAAAATAACAAAGTTGCATTTTAATCGAGGTCATCTACAATCTTTATTGGACTCCAATAAGTCTTTTAACCTTCTACTAAATATGCAACTTTACCGCTAGATGTTGAATGCCAATCAGGATCCCAGTTATCTTGTCTATAAGAAGGTTGCAACTCAATAAGATCCTTTAGAACATGCCAACTAGGTCTAGGATTTTCTGGGCATGTTAATGCTTCAGGGATTTGCATCTCATAAGAATCCCACGACCAGGAAATGCACACCTTTCAGTTTCCAGGGCAACACACTAAGGCACAAAAGATGCCTACATGGTATGGGCAGACAATACCAATCTTTTCCCCTTGAACAACTACCACCATTCAGAAGCAAAGACTTCTAACTAAAATTTGCAACAAAATAGGTAGATCATACACAAGGCTTGCAAGATAAATGGATCCTTCAGACATTTTGAAGTTCATTCACGGCTGGACCAAAACTTGAAGTCACAATCCTATAGGTTCAAAGTCGTGTAAACCCACAGCAAGGAGGAGCTTCGTACCTTCTCTACGCGAGCACGGCTTCAGGTCGTCGATTCAAGGCACTCCGGCGAGCTCCGGTGAGGAGAAAGGGGAGGAGGGAGGGTTGGTCGACTGGGAAGGGGGATTTGGGGGTGTTTTTGACGAGGAAATCGATTTGAGGGTTTTTGTGTGAAGGGCCATGTTGGGTCGGATCTTGGCTCGGGTCTGGAATGGATCAGGACCCTGACTCACTAAATTGACCATAACTTGAGCTCCCGAAGTCGGATTTTAGAGTTCTTGGACTCGTTCGAAAGCTATCGACGAGCCCTACGATTGGACTCGTTATTTGAATTTTTTAGTCACTGGATCAGTATAGATTTTGCAACTAATTCCAGACTCAGTCAAGATTTGTGTTTTAGTCCATGTTTGATATTCGGGGTTTTCACACTAAGTATAGGGGGTGTATATATTTTATATATACTTTTATCCATAACTCTTACTTTTATGTATTTTCTCTGTCTATAAAATCCATAAAAAGTGGGTGAGGGTAAGTTAAAATCCTCCTATCTAATTAAAATATATATAAAATCCTTATAAAGAAGTAAAATATGTATAAAATCCTTAATTTAAAATTTGTATTTTAAATATGTATAACACTTATTTAAAGTCCTATATATTAAAATATGTGTAAAATCCATTTAATCCTTGTAAAATACTTTGTACATAAAATTTGTAAAAAATATTAGTTATATAATCCAAATAAAATATGGGTAATTTATATTGTAAAATTATTGTACATAAAGTGTATATTAAAATCACAAAATCCATAAAAAATGTGAAGTCTAAAATCCTTAAAAATTATAAAATCCTTAAAATTCATAAAAATGAGTAAAATCCAGAAAATATACTTCACAAAAATATGGTTGCATTTGCATTAGCATTTTTCAGGATAAATTTGATTTTTAGAACTAAATATTGGGAAAAGTCTGAAGGATGGTGCTTGATTACAGCTTTTAACTTTCATTGTAAGGAGCCTAGTTAGGAACTGAAATTCGGACTCTTCAGGTCTTTGACTTAAATATTTGGGTTCCATGAGACCATGTTTGGGAAGTCAACTCGAAAAGTGCCTAAGTAGAACACTTTGTGTCATCCGTATAACTCTTCATCAGTGAACCAATTTTGGACACATGCACTTTGCACTTAGCTCGACTTGCATGGGCCTACGAAGGGCAATCCATCTTGGTAGTGTGTTTCTATCCTTGTCTTGCAGCATTGACGTTTAAAGACGGGAGAGATTGGGGTTGCGATAGTCTCTTCGGATGAGGGAAGGATCTGCTGACACAATTTTTTCCAAGACCTCAAAAAATGGACGGAATGAAAAGATGCTATATCCATCGAGGTACAAGGAGATGAATGCAGTGCAAGCAACATTACAAAGCCAATTCAAAGAAGAGGCTACCAAATACAAATACGACCACAATGGTCCGAGCTTCCACCAAAAATCATGCACATCTTAGTGGAGACTTAGCTACACCAGCTGGGCTTCATAAGGAGATGTGTCTACACTGGTCGTACTCCAGTTCTTTTCTCATTCTTCTGCTTCCTCTCTATATTCGATTGTGGACATAACACGAACTGACCTCAGAAGGGAATACCTCCCTCCCTGAGGAAAGAGTAGCGAGATGACGAATCAATAGGAGTGTATGGCTGAGATGGGTGGTTTCTTTACTTCTTTCAAAGCAGGAAGAGCTAAAACAATTCACGCATCGTACATGTTGATTTCGAGGTTGATAAAGTTTGCGACATGAATGAGTAGATCTGAACTGGTTGTTGAGGTGAACTTAAACAAGGATTTGTGGAACTTGAGGACAGTTGAGGTTAAAATCCTAATCCTAGTTAAGGCTCCGACAAATTGCTTTAGGCCCAATCGAGCTTTGTCCTTTGTTTGTTCTCATGAATTGGTTTAGGAAAATGAGTTCATTCTAACTTTCTTTCTTTTTCCTTATTTTTCAAATAAGTGTTTGCTAAGGGACTAGCAAAGTTTAAGAATAGGGGGTTGATGAATCCACGATTCATTAACATTATCTCTGTATTTTGTCTTAAAACCCTTAACAAGTACATGTAAATATCCATTAAATTTGACTTTTTAACAAAACCATAGTCATAAATAAAAATGCACTTTTATGCATTAAAATCATGTAAAAACCATAGTCATAAATAAAAATGCACTTTTATGCATTAAAATCATGTAAATAAATAAAAGAATAAAAATAAAGAAAATAAAAAAGGTAAACTATAGATATGTATATATGTACAATATGACTTGTAAAAAAAGTATAGCTGAAAGACATATTTATAACCTAATCTTCGGGACCAGGTCAGCATAGATTGGTCTACAAATAAATAAGTAGGGGGAGATAAGGAAGAAAACAAATAAAATTAATTTAATTCCACACTCCACACATTCTTCATTAATTAACCAATAAATATCAAAACTTTAAAGATTTTTAATTAATTCATATGAACATATTTTTCACCAAACTCTTCTCCTAATTATTTCTAAAAATGTAGAGAAAATTATAAAAATAAGTTAAAAATATTAACTTGTATATATGCCAAGAAATCCAACTAGAAAATTCTCAAAATCCAAACTTCCGAACATCATAACTTTCTCATATGAACTCTAATTTTCCTTTACTCTCCTTTAAAGTTCATAAAATAATATTCTATAATTAATAAAGTGATTTCACTAAAATTAGAGTCCGTTTCAAAAAGTCGATTTTGGGACCTAGCCACAACTGGGTTTCTAGGCTATTTATTTTATTTAGAATACCTTATGTATCATTTTAAAAATTTTATAATTTTTAATTATTTTCATGATCTTGTATTTTAACTCTAATTTATTCATAATTTTTGGAGATTATTTATTATTTTAAATAAATCAAAAATCCTAATTTATAAGTATAAATGAACTATATATCTTATATACCTATTTATTAATATATTTAAAATAATTTATTAAAAATATAAAAATTCATACATACTATATTTATTAACTTAATCATTAATAAAATATAAAACTAATATATTATTTACTAATTTATTAATTTAAAAAGATAAAACCTATTTATTAAGTATTATTTATATTTATTTAGTAATATAATATTAATAGTTCGTAAATTATTATTGTTATTATTAAAATTAATTATACCATAATTTAAATAATTTAATTATTTACAACTTTTATTTTATACTTATTTAAAATACCTTTATTTACTATATATTTCTTAATTATTAAACTACTTCTTTAATTTTGCCAATCAGGTGTTGACGCATGTTAGCACCTGGGACCTTCTTCAAGAAGGTCGACCGGTTTGTTGTTCTAACTGTCGAACTTCAACCTTTTTCCACATGCAACCTCAAAACCCGAACTTCGATCTAATCCATCTATCTTCTACCCCTAACAAACCTCTTTCACGCCAGCCATTGATCTGCTAACCACCTTCCTTCGATCGCTTATAAAAGCTCATCCAAAACCTCCATTAACAACGAACTTCTCCTAAGCTTCAGCTTCTAGAACTAAATTGGTTGTCACCCCACCTTCACCATCGTGCCCATCTCACTCCGATCGTGACAGGGCCCGAGGTCAGCACAACGTGGAAGAGGATCGACTGGAGGAGAGTTCCAAGGTCTTATCCACCTTGCATCGCAGCCATCATCACCGCATCGAGCTTCGGTGTACCGCCTGTCGAGCTATCACCAAGAGGTTATACACCTCCAGTTCACAGGTAACTTCCTCTACTTTCCAATTTTAATTCTCGATTCATGTGCCCGGATTAGGTTAGCAAATCGCATAGTTAGGATCCCTAATCACCATTGTTAGACATGCATCATTTCTACCAATTCAAATCTACTCAAACCGATTTCAATTCCTTCTTTAATTCACACGTTTCTATGTTCTTCTTATTTCCTATAAAGCAAGTTTTAGATCTGCAAAATTCTTTAAATTGTAGTTGATTCCTTGCAAATAGAGCAAGAAAATGTTTGTTTGCAGGCCAATCTTCCATCTGGAGCCACTAAACCATCATCTAGAGTATAAAAGATCCAAGAACGATCGAATCACAAAGCTGCATCACAACTTCCATGTCCAGTCGGACCGACCATCTTCACCGGTGAATATCTACCACTCTCGACCACCTCCGGCCATCTTCACCCGCATGCGAGCTCGGAGGGAGAAGGTGTCTCCCTCCTGGCCCTACCGGAGGCCAGAGATCGACGCAGTTCATTGGGAAGAAATCGGAGAAGGGACCTACATTCGCTAGTTGCGCGAGGGCTAAAGAACACCAAGAACACTTCCAAGTGCCTAGTTTGCTGCCACGTGTCCAGATCGGACACTCCAGAATCAACCGCGCAATCTAATCTCCGCCGTTGAAGATGAACCGGTAGAAAAATTGCATAATAAAGCCAGCAACCTTCCAGACTTTAACTCCCGCTCCAAGAACTTTCCAGAATTGCATTTAGGTCCCCATGCAGGGGTCTAAATGTAATAAGTTTAGTTTTCTTTGCATATTAGTCCCTGACTAAGGACCCATTTGTATCAAACTTAAATAGTTTTTTACACTTCTGCCCCTGGGTTGTAGGGGTATTTTGAACCTTATTTTTGTTGTATTTTCTTCCCGAATTTTTAGGGTAGTTATGCAACTAACCAAGCTACATTGCTAGGTAGTTTTCACGGTTTTTCTTCACTTCTTTCTTTGATATGAATTTTGTAAGATCGACTGAATTTTGAGTCTTTCTTGAAGTTTGTTGTAAAAATCCAAGAATAAAGAGAAGTTTTCAAAATTTATTTCTTGCATCGAAAACTGAAGTTTAAATATTCTGCCTCCTCAAGTTCGACCCAGGCACACTTACCTGGATAAATAAAATAGTGTAGATGAAATAGGAAAGAGAAGAAAAAGTCGCTCTCCTATTTCGTTGAATTTTGTTTGATTAATTGAGGTTTTGGACCTCGAGTGGTTTCCTCTACACCGACAGATTTCTTTGACCAATTAACCGCTCGCCAAACCCTCGGTTATCACTGGCCATCAGCTCTTTGCTATAGGATTGGAAGGTTGGTGTGGCTTGTTAGTAGGATATGAAGATTTATCCATGGGAAAGAGTCAGATGGGGTTCGATGTTAGGTCGTCGGCTCACGGACTTCAGGGCAGTACGAACCGTTGGTAGCTGATGAATCTATGTTTCATCATCTTTATTCTATCATTTTGGCCTTAAAAACCCTAGTAAATGCGTGTAAATAGGCTTAATTCATGCATTTTAGCATTCATGCATATGTGTGTAAAAAGTGTATAAAATACTGTTTTTAATGCCAAAATTATAGAATAAAGAAAATAAAAGAAAAGAAAAAGAATAAAATATTGTAAATATTTTATGACCCGAAACCCCGAGACCTAGGCATCTTGATGAATAGGTCGACAAGGAATAAAGTAGGGGGAGATAAGGGCCAAAATACAACAAAAATACCCTTGTATTTCATTCATTATTTATTCATTTTGGGACCTATTTTTGGTTCCACTTTTTATACATCAAATAAAGAAACTTTGTACATGAAAGTTGTAGATAAATTAATAAAGAAAAATACAAAATTGATTTCACTGAAAAATAATGTATAGATAAAAAGTTATGGTCTGAATAAAAATCCAGAATCCCAACTTCCCAGACCTGTATCTCACAACTGAAAACTCCAAATGCAGCAAACTCACCTTTAATTGTATATAGAATAAAATAAGCTATTTAATGGCGGTGGTTTCGCATTTGGCGGAGCTACAGTTTGAAAGTTGAGCTTTGGACCCTCATTGTACAACTGTACAGATTAAAATATTCAATTTATTATTTATTCATTATTTGTATAATTTTATATTTTTATAATTAGGTAAATATTACTTATATTAATTATGTACATTAAAACAGGAATAAAGACCCAAATAAAACTCAATATATATATAATATACATGTATTATACCTATATACATACGTATACAATACCTACTGAGATTTTATTTAATATACAAAACATATTAATAAAATAAAATAAAAATATATTTATGTGTGTAGAAGTATTTTATAATTATATAACATAAGAAATAAAAATAATAAAATTAAAACACACAAAATAAAAATAAAAGAATAAAATATATAAGTAATATACCTATATAGGGTGTAAAAAGCAACTTGTAAAAATATATCTCATAAAAATAAATAAAAATCACCATAAAATACTTCATAAAATTACAAATACTTTTTATTTAATAATTAAAATTTAATTAATTCAGTAGCTATTTTGAATTTATTTTATAAGGTTTTTTGCCAAGGAATTTTCTGGTTGGTCTGGACCAACCAGAGAGCTCCATTGGTTGACCTCGGTCAACTCTCTGACCGAGGTCTGAACCTTGTCAGAAGTTGGTTTTGACCCCGGTTTCATCCATTTTTCGAGGACGCCTCGATCACCCTTTGGTGATGGCATCTTCAGGTCATCTCTTCCTCGAACAATGGTGAATCACACCCAAGTGATTCCTTGGGTTGTGGAGCACCGCATCGAGCTGACACCCTCCTTGAACTTCACGCCCCAACCACAGTTCAAAACCAAACTCGTCGCCCCCCTTTGACCTTTGATCCTTCTTCCGCCAAATTCAACCGTAAACCCCTAGCCCATCGTGTTCCTGGTGACAACAGGAGTCGAATCGAGCCTGGGTTCGCGTCATTTGGTGTTGAATCGAAGAGATCCAGCCCCTCGCCGGAGCTCCGCCGTGACCTCCATCCTGATGTCTCTGGTGAGCCTCACCCCCTTCTCTTTCCATTTTCTTGTAGCCTTAGCGTAGGTTAGGTCAGGTCTATAGCAGTTTCGCATTTGATTTGGTTAATCGTCGTGCTTCCATCAATCGAACCAACGGCGGAGCTGAGCTCCGCCTGCCGTTTCCGGTCGTTCCACGTATCATCCCGACCACCTGTCGCCTCCATCCTCTTCCCCTTCACTCCGTCGCTCCGCTTCCCCTTCCATCTCCCTCGATCTCGCCCAGATCGAGCCACCGAGCTCCATTCTTTGCCGCTCGCCGGAGCTCCACGCCCGAGCCGCGCGCCACACCCATTTGACCTGAGAAACCCCGGTTCGCCTCGCCTGGTTTTTGTGCTTCTCCCCTGCAGGTCAGAGCCTAAGAGAAGGCTCCATCGAGCCTCGAAGTCCCCAGGAGCAGCTGCCCAGGTCACCTCCGCCGTCCGACCACTTCAAGCCGTCTCAGGGCCACCCGAGACCTCCTTCAGACGCGGAGGGGCCCCAGGATCGTTTTGCCCTTGATCCTAGGGCCGGAGAGGCTGTGTGTCGTCCGTATTCGCCAGCCAAAGCTCGCCGGGGGGAAGTGTTCTTCGTGAATATCTCCCCACCGTTGGATCAGGAGCCCCCTCCAGGCGCACAGGAGCCGTTCAATCGCCTTCGCGCCCCGTCCGTCAGATCTTGGGCGGGGATCTAATCCGAGCCCTCCACATGCGAAGCGCCATCAGCCGACCGATGTGTGCCACGTAGACAAGTGAAGCTCCATCAGCCGCACGATCAGGATCTTGGGTATTTTGCATTTTAAACCCAAGCGTTTTTGTATTTAACTTCTAGTCCTAGAACTTTTTTTCTAGTTAAAAAGTTTTGTAATATTTGTACGTAGGCCCAGTAACTTTTTCTATTTGTACTTCAGTCCTCGGCCACGTCACCTCACGTGACGGGGATGCGTGCCTTTTGGGTATTTTGTAGTTTTGATCCCAAACTTTCATCTATTTGCAGTTATACCCCTGTGCGTAGTAATTTAAATATATTTCTTGGATTAATTGCACTTTTGCCCTGCCGGTTTTTAGTATTTGCAAATATGCCCCTGTGAATGACAGATCACGTGCTCTGCGCGTGTACTTTGGTGAAATTTGTACTTACGCCCCTGGATGTTTTTATAATTGCATATATATCCCTGCCAGGGTTATGATTTTTGTGTGTTTGATCTATTTATTTCACGCATCATTAAAATGCCAAAAATTCTCAAAAAATAGACTTAAGCTCATGTTAACTTGCCATTGCACGTCATATTTTTATTTTTCATTTTTGTTGCATTTTATTATTTATTAAAAATAAAAAACTTGCCATTTCAGCATTGTCTAGCTTAGAAAATACCAAAAAAAATATTAAAATACCTCAAAAAATTCCAAAAAAAAAGTACCTACTGTCTATTTTAGCCTACTTTAGTGTCAGACCAAACATCACTAAAAATTGCAAAAGACAAACCTTAAAAATTTGAAAATACACAAGAACTTCAAAAAAATATATAAAATCATAGAAAAATCAGAAAAATAGAAACTCAAGTTCTGTAGTTTCCTCTTTCTATTATCTTTATTTTAAAATTAGTTTAAAAAACTTTGGTGGCTGTTTGATATTTTTAACTCCCATTTTACCCCCAACCAGTAGCTAATTCCCTATTTTCCTTTATTTTGCTATTTAAAAATATCAAAAACACTTTGAAACCCCCCCCCCCAAAATCACAAAAATAGTAAAAAATTATAAAAAGACCAAAAAGATTTTATTTCTAAATTTTTGATTATTTTTGCATATTTTTATAAATATTTTATCACCCCTTTTATTACATTGTTTTTATATTCCAATATTGAAAAAGAAAAAATATTTAAAATATAAAAAGAAAATATAAAATCAGAAAATCAAAAATCAAAATACAAAATTAAAATAAATAAATAATAAAAAAATAATAAAAAAAATAAAAAAACCAACAAAAAAGATTCAGATTGGCTAAGTAGTTTATTAGACCTAGGTTTTGACTTTTGTCCATACTCTGCACCTTTGTTTCCTGTGTTCGACCCCTACTTGCTTGCCATTGTACCTTTTTAGTAGGGAATAATAAATTTTAATCCTTGCTCTTGATTGATTGATTGATTGTGTGGGTTAATTGTTGACGAACGGGAAGGCTTAAGTAGTCGCATCACCGACAGTGAGTCTGATTTGTCAGACCACTATTTAGCGGCTCTCGCAATATCATTTTTCAAATGGCGCCGTTGCCAGGGAGCATCGGCTTGTAGAGTACTTTTGCGTCTTTTATCTGCTTAGCCATTTTTTATTATTTGTTTTTCGTGCATAATTTGTTTTGAACTGTCTGACACTTCTCTTGTTTTCTTGCGAGGGACTGCTGACCAAGGAGGATCGCCTAGGGGATCCTGTGCATCCTTGGGAGGAGGAGCCGGCTATTCTACCCTAGCCGGTAGGAGAGAGCAGGAGAGCTTGAGAGAGAGATAGTTAGATTTTTCATTTATTTTTGTGAGAGAGTAGTTCGATTAATTTGTAATAATACAGGACTTGGACTCTCAGACACTTCGGGCCTAATTTCCGAATGTTTGTTCACCCGGGGGCTCACCGCGGTTTTCTTCGTGTTTTCTGATTGTCATTTTCCAGTTTTGTTTTCATTTTAATTTCTTTTGTGGATTGAGCCCTTAGCTGTAGGCCTGCTTGTTCGATTAGATTAGGTCCAAACACACTAACAACCTTTGCATGCACCTATAGATCGAATTTGGACTTAGTTTAATTAAACAGATAGCCAATAGTCTTCGATCCGCGCGCTGCGAGCTCATCCCGCCAAGCGCTTTTCCTAAACTCGATGTGTCGAGAGAAGGAGGGGTGAGCCTAGACCGGACCTTATTATTGGAGGTTAGTGGTTAGCTTGTAGTTCTTCACGCTAGCAGTTGCCTATCTTAGGACGATTTCCGCATTGCATACCGGCATGTAGTTAGGTTTATAAATTTTGCTTTGCATCTCGCATGGAGAGAGCTGGGATTCGCTGTAAGTCTTCTTACTTTGCATCCATCATTTAGGCACAAAGGTGAGATTTCTACCTTGGTGTCGACTTGCATTGGCTTTTCCGACTCTATTCTCCCTCTGTTTTTGGACAAAGTAGGATCAAAGAAAATACAAAAATCATTAGGCGCTGCTTTGAATCAACTCAAAAGAAGCGATAACACCAAAAAAAATAAAAAAGGGACTGCTAAGAAAACCTTGACCAAAATAAAATTGGTAATTGGACTCATTGATTGGGGAGAGCAATACCCTCACTTGTATTCAGGTTGCATGGGAAGGTCTCCTTCCAAGTGAGTTGAGTGCTTCGTAAGAATTAGATCCCAAAACCCAGCTTGTGGCTGCCTTGTGCATCACCTGGATTTCCGAAGTACTGGCGCTACTATCGTACGTAGGCGGGTAGGGCTTGGTCACCATTGGTGACTCACTATTGTGTGAGCATCGACCATGTCCGAAGTACCGAGCATAGGCCACGCCATCACGGGTGTGTCTGTCTCACCGTCTGCGTCCGAGTAGGATCTTACATGCTCATGGGTGATTCTGTTGCGAGCAAGGTCCGAAGTATCGGTTTCGCCTATCGGCTTCCTCCCTCTTATTCTTTGGTTGAGTAGGGATCCAGGAAGGGTTACAAGGACCTTAAAAAGCGCAAGCTACAGGTTACACAGGAGGAGGACAAGTACGGGGATACCGTTCGGCAGTACTCTCGCTCCTATAGGCGTAGCGCTCTAAGGACTCGTTGAAAGATAACTTCCTGAATTCAAGATAAAAATTACAAAGAAAAAAAGCCGAACCTTCACGGCTTCACACGTTGAGTTGGTGAATCCCCTTGTTTTGTGTTTGATTGCTAGTTGCATTTAGGTCAAGATCAAAAATATCGCGCCTTTGCGCAAATTTTGTCTCCTTCTATTTGACCCTTGCTCATCGTGAGCCTTCTACTGTTTTACACTCCATTTGTTTCTTGCTGACCCCCGTATCTTTCATCCACATCGATCTTCCTCTTGATCTCCGAGATGGCGACGAATGGGCAGTTTAGTCGAGACTCCGTCGGCACCCACATTAGATCCATTCGCTCTCCCTCTCCAATAATTCAGGGCGATTCTCGAGAACCCAATTCAGATCCTGTGAACCGATCTCTAGACTCCCTGTCTTCTTCAATAAACCGGGATCACTCCCGTCCCGAAATCTGTCCGTTTTGGATGGCAATCGATTTCACTCCTTACACGTCGCCGTCCTTAACAAAATTCTGTGTTGACCTTGACACAGACCACATCTCTCTATCTGGTGCTGCAATTCAGACTGATCGGGGTATTCTACCATGTGCAGACTTTGAGCCTGATCCTGAGCCAGCAAACCAAGCAGAATCCGAGATGGCAGGAGGAAGAGGAAAAGGACCACGGCCCCCACCTGAACCTGAGGTCAATCAGGGAGAAGGGCAGTACACCACACAGAACGAGGTTAACAGTCAGATGCTGGCTTCCATTCAAGCTATCCAGCAGCAGTTGACTAACCAAGCCCTGGCCCAGACCGCCTTCCAAGATATGCTGAACGATCTGAGGAGGAGGTCTGACGTAAGAGACGGCCAACAAGAGGATGATCCGAACTATGATCCTAATTTTCATGAAGTCAGAGATGAGTTCTCAGTGGGAGGACCCGAATTTAAAGCAGTAGGAGTAGATCCACCGCAGCCAAAGCCGACACTCAAGGAAACATACAACCCAGGAGCGGGACGCATCACTGAGTGGATTCAAGTTCCACGTATGCATGCCCACTTCGAGCTGAAGCCGCAATTTCTGTCGCTACTTCCTACTTTCCACGGGAACACCACTAAGGAACCGTATATTTTTCTCAAGAAGTTTGGCTGCATCTGTGCCACTGCTCACTACCCCGGAATCCCTCTGGGGGTAGTCAAGATGACCGCGTTTCCCTTCAGCCTTCAAGACAAGGCCCTCTATTGGGTTGACCATCTTGGGAAGGTCGTCACGACCTGGGAGGAGCTGAAGTCTACATTTCTCCATAAATTTTATCCTCTCGGGCGATTGAATCAGATGCGCGCCCGGATCTCCAGTTTCTGCCAACAACCCTACGAGACCATCCATGAAGCGTGGGAGAGATTCAAGGACATCTAGGAAAAGTGTCCCCACCATGACATTCCAAAGACTAGTCTCGTGCATCACTTCTTTAGTGGGCTATCACTTGAGAGCCAAAAGCTTGTAGATGCTGCTTGCGGCGGTTCACATTTCAACAAGGACGAGGATGTGGTATGGAACGTTTTCGAGGAAATGGCTGAAGGAGAAGCCGCGCAGACCTCGTCCAGAGCATACATGAAGCCACCAACCGCCATCAGCAAGCCAGTAAACATGGCTTCTCATACCGAGGACAAGGATGAGAGCTCCAACCTGAGCATCATTGGGAGCCACCTGTCCAAGGTGGATATAGAGAAGAGGTCGCAGGACCTCGAAAAATTGGCAGTCATTGAGAAGAGGACTCAGGGTCTGGAAAAGCTCGACCAGATTTACCAGTAGCTGGAGCAGCTCGTTCGTGCACTAACTGCAAACATGTGCAACGCTGTGTCTACTTCTGCCGAGCCGAATGCTGAGAAGAAGGAGCCTACAATGCAGCAAAACCCTCAGCCGACTCCACCGTAGCCCCAGCCTGTCCAGCACGTGTACTACGTGTAGGCTTAGGAGCAGCCCCCGCAGCCCCAGACACAGATGGTTGTATATCAACCTGAGCCCCAACCAGTATACTCCGAGCAGTTCTCTCCACCCCCGCCACTGATTCAGGAGATCAATGGCGTATGGAACAATGAAGCGCAGCTGACCCGTCCTCAGGGACACTCTCAGGGTCAGAACATGGGCAACATGCCCTATCATCAGCAGCCGCAGGGTGGGAGATCCTTCCAGCCTTCCTACCAGTACCAGCCTCCATCTCACGGAAACACCTGGAGGCAGAATTCTCAGTATGGTCCTCAGCAGTCCGTATACTGCAGACAGGGATACCATCAGCAGCCGGCTGCTCAATACAATCAACAGAATGCACAATATTCCTCCAACCCTCCTCCTCACTGATTCTCTCAAGGTTATCAGTCGCAATTTCAGCCGCCGTATCAGCATTCTAGACCCCAGTAGGGGGACTCCTCTGAGATTGTGCTGGTTAATCCGGCCCTGGCATGTTTAGAGCAGTTAATGAAGAACATGGCTGAGATAACCCAGAAGATCGACGACCTGACGGCAGCTAAGACCATCATACCAGCCCAGGTTGAAGCCAACCCGAACAACTTCCGACACAGAGAGCAGGTAGCCGGCAGTGTCCAACCCGAATCAGGTGAATTAAATTGTTTTTTTATCTAATGCGGTTACTCTCAAGAGCGATAGGACACTCCAGCCATCGGCGACGGCGAAGGGAAAGCATCTTGCATCTGACGGGGAATCGTCAGTCCAGCCAACACCAGGGCCAAGCATCATTTTGGGAGCAGCACCAGCATTCAGAAAATCACAAAAAAATGAAGAAAATGACAAAACACAAAAAGATAGCAGCAACCTCGGTGGAGATCGGACATCATTGGAGACGCCTGCACCTGCCTTACAGCCAGTTCCTGACAGGAGGAGCACTGCACCTGCAGTGAGTCCAACGCCAACACCAGAAGCCGAGCCTGTCATTTTTGGTCCACAAATTATAGATGAATCCATTCCTTTTTGCCATCTATCTGTACACAACAATATGGACACTCTGTTGAATGAAATTGGTGAAGATTTTGTAAATATTCCTTTTCCTGAAGCAATGAAAAAACACAAAAAAATGAAAATTTTGAAAAATGCTTTGTCTGATCCTGCCATTATAAAAATCATCCAGAATTTGGTGCTGAATATGTCATTAATGAAAGCTCTTGAGTACATGCCAGCCATGAAGAAAGGATTAAAAGAGGCATGCACGAACAAGCGCAGGCCGCATCCCCACTACTCCAGACGCAAGGGTGGCAAGTCTGAAAAGCATATCCTCACGATGGGCACTGTTAACGCCATCAGCAACCTCCCGGATAAAAAGCCAGATATGGGAGCACCTCTTGTACGTTGTCAGATGTTCAATCAGGAGTTTCAACGAACACTTCTCGACAGCGGGTCTTCTGTCAATTTGATGCCAGCTTCGCTACTCACGGAGTTCAGGCTAGGACCGCTCAAGCCTACAAAGATGATTCTGCAGTTCGCAGACAAATCAGTCAAGCGGCCTAGGGGCCTGTTTGAGGACATGATCGTCACGGTTCAGGGAAAAGTCATTCTCGGCCAATTTTGTGGTCTTAGATATGGACGTCCCCTCTCCATTGCTCCTTACCCCAATCATACTTGGAAGACCATTTCTGCGGACATCAAACACAGTAGTGAAATATGGGACGGGAGAAATCACTTTTGGCGCTGGTAATGAAATAATCAGAGTAGAGACCCTGTCTGAGGGAACATTAGCCGAACAGACATCTACATCATGTGCAAGGGTGATTGAGTATGCTGACGACTGCGACTTTCTAGCAGAAATTCAAGATACCAACTTATTTTTGGATGACAATGAAATCCATGAACTCCTCTGCCCCGAGGAGGAAGTGGAGACCGCAGTCGAATTTCCCCTTATCAATCAGGATGAGGAACTTGCTGATGTGCTGCAAGAGACTGCCGTGGGGGTGATGTGCCTTCAAAACCAAGAGCTGAAGTCTGAAAAATCTTTTGATGAGGAGGAAATTATCGAGACATTTTGTCAAGATCTGAGAGAAGAAGTAGAATAGAGTATGGTGGACACCGAACAGTTGAAAGAATCACCACCTACACTAATTGCTGAGGTCACCTCTGAAGCAGCTCAGACTCCGCCAGATCTAAAACCTTTGCCCTCCAACATGAAGTATGCCTTCCTTTCGAAAGAACCGAGCACGCACCCGATCATCATCAATGCACATCTGACCGAAGACCAAGAATCTCGTCTGATGGAGGTTCTTGAATGCAACCGCAAGGCGATAGGCTGGCGAACATCCGATCTCCATGGGATCAATCCGTCAGTATGCTCGCACCGCATCTTTCTGGAAGAAGATTGCAGACCCTCTCGAGAATTCCAGAGAAGATTAATTCCTAATCTGCAGGAGGTCGTTATGAAAGAGATCCAGAAGTGGTGTGATGCGGGATTTATCTATCCCATCTCCGACAGCAAATGGGTGAGCCCTTTGCATGTGGTGCCCAAGAAATCAGGGATCACCACTGTGAAGAATGACAAAGGAGAGGAGATCGCAACCAGAGTACCCACTTCTTGGCGAGTGTGCGTAGACTACAGAAGACTTAATCTTGCTACCAAGAAGGATCACTTTCCTCTACCCTTCATCGACCAGATCTTGGAGAGATTGGCCGCGAAGGAATATTTCTGCTTCTTGGATGGCTACTCTAGGTACAATCAAGTTGCTATTGCTCCTGAAGATCAAGAGAAGACCACGTTCACCTGTCCTTTTGGTACATATGCCTTCAGACGGATGTTGTTCGGGCTTTGCAACGTCCCAACCACATTTCAAAGGTGTATGCTTGCGGTTTTTGCCGATATGGTGGGCAACTTTCTTGAGGTCTTCATGGACATTTTCTCGGTCTACGGGGACTCATTTGACCAATGTTTGGACTATTTAGACCGAGTCTTACGGAGGTGCTGCGAAGTCAATCTTGTGCTCTCATGGGAAAAGAGCAACTTCATGGTGACCGAAGGAATTGTGCTGGGTCACGTTGTTTCTAAACGTGGTATGGAGGTTGACCCAGCCAAGGTGGACGTGATTTCCAAACTTGAGCCACCTACAAACATCAAGCAAGTCCGGTCATTCTTGGGCCATGTCGGTTTTTACCGACGATTCATCAAAGATTTCAGTAAACTGGCCAGACCATTGACTGAGTTTCTCGGCAAGGACAATGAATTCATTGTAGATGACCGTGTGCTCCTTACCTTTAATCAGTTGAAAGAACTCATCATGCAGGCCCCTATCTTACAGCCACCGATTTGGACTCAGCCTTTCGAGATCATGACCGACGCGTCAGATTATGCCATCGGAGCTGTACTGGGACAGAGGAAAGATAATTTACCATTTGCGATTCACTACGCTAGACGAACGCTCGATGAAGCCCAGAGAAACTACACTGTCACTGAAAAGGAGCTGCTAGCGGTAGTCTTTGCCTTGGAAAAGTTCAGATCCTACCTCCTTGGGTCTAAAGTAGTCATTTACACTGATCATTCGGCCATTCGGTACTTACAGCAGAAGAAGGATGCCAAACCACGTCTCATTCAGTGGATCCTTCTCCTCAAGGAATTTGACTTGGAAATCAAAGATGAACCTGGGGTAAAGAATGTAGTGGTCGATCATCTGTCAAGGCTTCCTGAACCGGAATCTCCTGAGCTGAACCTGCACCCGATCACAGAGACCTTTCCAGATGAGGCAATTCTGTCTGTCACCTCACTTCCTTGGTATGCGGACATCGTGAACTACCTGGTGGCCAAGAAAATCCCACAGGACTGACCTAACTTGAAAATAGACAGATTCTTATCTAAAATCCATTTCTACCAGTGGGAAGACCCGTATTTGTTTCGTGAGGGAGCAGATTGCATCTGGAGAAGGTGCATTCCTCAGGAGGAAGTTCCAAGTGTCCTCGCTTTATGTCACGACCAAGATTCTGGAGGACATCATTCAGGCAAACGAACGTCATCAAAAGTTCTTCAAAGTGGCCTCTGGTGGCCTTCATTATTCAAAGATGCAGATGAGTATGTCAAATGCTGCACTGACTGCCAGAAGATGGGAGGAACCATAGGAATAAGAGACACGATGCCGCTGAAATACATTCAGATCTCAGACGTCTTTGACGCATGGGGTATTGACTTTATGGGCCTGTTTCCCAACAGTCAGGGTTATGAATACATTCTGCTTGCTGTCGATTATGTAAGTCGATGGGTGGAGGCTATTCCCGCCCGAACCGCCGACAGTAGGACTGTCTGTCGATTCTTGAGAGATCACATCATAGCACGGTTTGGGATTCCCAAGATTCTCATATCTGACAGGGGTAGTCATTTCATAAACAGAGAGGTGAAGAAGCTGACCCAAGAATTCTGCATTGAGCATCGTGTTGCTTCACCCTACCACCCGCAGTCCAATGGCTTAGCTGAATGTTCAAACAGGGAGATCAAGACAATCTTACAGAAGCTTGTGCGTCCGGATCGCAAGAACTGGTCTCAACTGCTTGATTCTGTTCCTTGGGCTTATAGAACAACATACAAGTCACCCTTGGGAATGTCTCCCTACCGCCTTGTATATGGCAAGCCATGTCATTTGCCCGTTGAACTTATTCACAAATCTTTATGGGCCATTAACATCTGTAATTTGGACTCCAAGCAAGCAGGAAAGAACAGAAAACTGGATCTGAACAGATTATTGGAATTCAGAGATTATGCATATGACAACAGCCTGATGTACAAGGAGAAGGTCAAAACATGGCATGACAAGCATGTCCGCCGCAAGTCCTTTGATCCAGGTCAGAAGGTGTGGTTGTTCGATGCGAAATTAAAGATCTTTCCAGGCAAGTTGAAGAGTAAATGGACTGGGCCGTTCATGGTTAGGCAGGTGCGTGACAACGGAAGTGTATTGATATCCAATCTGTCAGCTGACGCACAACCATTTGTGGTCAATGGACAGCTTTTGAAGCCATACATTGAACATGATACATTCATGGCTGTCGTTGACTTGATTCAAGTAATCTATGAGGATGAGCTGAATATCTCCAAAGAAGCAGAGGAAGGCCAAGCACAACAAAACATTTTTTAATGAGTTTTCTTCTTTTCTTCTTGTCTTCTTTTCTTCTTTTCAATTCCTTTTATCCTCTTCTACCGAATTGATGCCATCCCTTTCATCATTGCTACACTTAGGATGTACTATATCCTAAGTATAGGGGGGATGCACAACCCGAGTTGTTCATACCCAATTCCATCTCTTTTCTTCTTTTCTTCTTTTCTTCTTTTCCTTTCCTATCTTTTGTATCTATCCAAAAAGTGTCGCCCCTTGTAGACAATCTTCTATACTTAGGACGTACTTTGTCCTAAGTATAGGGGGGTGTACACCCTGAGTTTCTTCTATTCTTTTCGATCCCCTCCATTGTCTCCTCTTCTTATCTATACTTAGGGATATTTTACCCTAAGTATAGGGGGAGACAATCTGAGTACGATATGTTCATTCCCACCCTTGACCCTCCATGTGTTGTGTACATTCTGCTATACTTAGGATTATTTGATCCTAAGTATAAGGGGGACGGTCAACTTCTTATTGGTTCATTCATTTATTCTTTAGACTTGTCTATACTTAGTACGAGTTATGCCTTCTCTTTCCTCTCCGATCTATGAGGACATAGCTCAAGCTAAGTATAGGGGGGTCATATATACTATGTATATACTTTAGCCATAACTCGTACTTTCATATTTTCTTAATAATATGGCTAATAATTCATTAAAATTCATTAAAATCCTTAATAAAAGGATGTTACCATTCCTCAAATTCTTTTTATATCTACTGATTAATAAATCAGGTGAAAATGTTTTTATGCAAAATGTTTGAAAAATAGTTTGAAAATCTTTGTGAAAATCTATTGAAATCTATTTTGAAAACGTTTTGTTACATGTTTTCAACCTTTGTAAAAATGTGTGGTTTGTAAAATTTCTTTTCTTTGTGTGAAATAAAATGTTTGAAAAATGATTTGCAAATGGTTTGAAAAATGGTTGCAAAAATATTTTGAAAAATCTATCTATACTGTTTTGAAAGCCTTTGCAAAATGATTTTCAAATGTGTGTACATATTTGTAAAATGTTTGTAAAAACTATTTTGGACTATAGTTTTCAAAAATTCTTTGAAAAACTTGTGTCAAATAAGTTTGAGGAATACATACATCTCACCAAAATCCACTATATGTATATATGTATAAAATTGATCACTTACCTTGTAAATCCTTAAAATCCACTTCTTGTAAATATAAGAAGCACTCCCGTGCACATATTTTCACCTAGTTTTTAGCCAAAATCTTTTTGTTTTCAAAATTCCCAAAAACATTTGCAAAATTAAAATCCAAAAACATTTGAAAAATCTTTTTGAAAATACAAAAAATTTGCATCTGCATATGCATCATCATCATCTTTTCAAAAATCCATAAAAAGTTCAAAATCTTTGAAAAATTGCACCACAAAAATATTTTCTGCATAGCATTGTATGGCATGAGCATTTTTGAGATCGAGTTTGATAGTTGAACGAGTCTAAGTAAAATCTGGAGATTGGAGCTTGATTGGACCTTAAAAATCTACCTAATAACAGGAACCCTATAGGAACTGGGTTTGAGGTACTCCAGGTCTAGTTGACTTAATTCTTTGAGGATCACGAGACTTGGTTCAATGGATTCTTGACTGCCTAAGTAGAGTATTTTGGAGCACACGCACGACTCTTGTTGATAATGACCTAACTTGGACACCTGCACCTTTCACATGGCTCAACTCAGTTGGAGTGGTGAGGGGATTGGATTTGCCGGTATGAGACGCACACAAGTGGAAACATTTGTCCTCCTCTAGGGAGGGAAGTGCACCCCAACCCGTCCAATGATAAGGAAGTCTAAAGACAGGAGGTTGTGGGTTGCAATAAAGCTTCAAAAGAGGGATAGTCTACTGGCTCAAGAGGAAAAACTCCTTATGTAAATGCTGCTGTGAATAGTATTTCAAGAAAAAAAAGTTCAGGCATGTACAAAAATAAAAAGCCTGCAAGTATGTACAAATGTTGTAAAGTCAATAAGCAAGCTTGAGTTCCAAAGTCAAATATGTGAGCCTGCAGCTGGATGACTTGACTACACTGGTCTTGCATCCGAGGATAGGTAGCTACACTGGCTACCGTCCATTCTTCTCTTCACCCCCTCCTCTTGAGCTGGTTGCTACTTGAACTTAGAAGGGAATACCCCGCTCCTCGAGGATGGAGTTGTTGGATTGGGGAATCATTGGGTTGTCGTACTGGAGAAGTCAGTTTCTTTGTCATTCTAATTGGGGAGAGCCACCATCACTTACACTGTACGAGTCAGATTCATAGTCGTAAGAGTTTGCGTATGAATTGAGATATTTCTGACCTGGCTATTGAGGAGACTTGAGCAGAGTTTTGGGATTCTAAGGGACTGTTGGATTTCAAATTCGGTTCTCAATAAGGTTCCGCCCGCACTAAAATTCCAAAGGTCCGACTTAAGCTCCAAACTTTGATTTTGTGAAGACAAGTTTGATAATTACACTTAATCCACCTTCTTCTTTTTCTTTTCTTTGTTTTTCTTTCTGCACTTATTGCATAAGTGTTTGCTAGGGACTAGCAAAGGCAAGTATAGGGGGATGATGAATCTACGTTTCATCATCTTTATTCTATCATTTTGGCCTTAAAAACCCTAGTAAATGCGTGTAAATAGGCTTAATTCATGCATTTTAGAATTCATGCATATGTGTGTAAAAAGTGTATAAAATACTGTTTTAATGCCAAAATTATAGAATAAAGAAAAGAAAAGAAAAGAAAAAGAATAAAATATTGTAAATATTTTATGACCTGAAACCCCGAGACCTAGGCATCTTGATGAATAGGTCGACAAGGAATAAAGTAGGGGGAGATAAGGGCCAAAATACAGCAAAAATACCCTTGTATTTCATTGATTATTTATTCATTTTGGGACCTATTTTTGGTTCCACTTTTTATACATCAAATAAAGAAACTTTGTACATGAAAGTTGTAGATAAATTAATGAATAAAAATACAAAATTGATTTCACTGAAAAATAATATACAGATAAAAAGTTATGGTCTGAATAAAAATCTAGAATCCCAACTTCCCAGACCCGTATCTCATAACTGAAAACTCCAAATGCAGCAAACTCACCTTTAATTGTATATAGAATAAAATAAGCTATTTAATGGCGGTAGTTTCGCATTTGGCGGAGCTACGGTTTGAAAGTTGAGTTTTGGACCCTCATTGTACAAATGTACAGATTAAAATATTCAATTTATTATTTATTCATTATTTGTATAATTTAATATTTTTATAATTAGGTAAATATTACTCATAATAATTATGTACATTAAAACAGGAATAAAGACCCAAATAAAACTCAAAATAAAAATATATATAAAAAATATATACAGGTATTATACCTATATACATACCTATACAATACCTACTGAGATTTTATCTAATATACAAAACATATCAATAAAATAAAATAAAAATATATTTATGTGAGTAAAAGTATTTTATAATTACATAACATAAGAAATAAAAATAATAAAATTAAAACACACAAAATAAAAATAAAAGAATAAAATATATAGGTAATATACCTATATAGGGTGTAAAAAGCAAATTGTAAAAATATATCTCATAAAAATAAATAAAAATCACCATAAAATACTTCATAACATTACAAATACTTTTTATTTAATAATTAAAATTTAATTAATTCAATAGCTATTTTAAATTGATTTTATAAGGTTTTTTGCCAAGGAATTTTCTGGTTGGTCCACGTGGACCAACTAGAGAGCTCCATTGGTTGACCTCGGTCAACTCTCTGACCGAGGTCTGAACCTTGTCAGAAGTTGGTTTTGACCCCGGTTTCATCCATTTTTCGAGGATGCCTCGATCACCCTTTGGTGATGGCATCTTCAGGTCATCTCTTCCTCGAACAATGGTGAATCACGTCCAAGTGATTCCTTGGGCTGTGGAGCACCGCTTCGAGCTGACACCCTCCTTGAACTTCACGCCCCGACCACAGTTCATAACCAAACCCGCCGCCCCCTTTGACCTTTGATCCTTCTTCCACCAAATTCAACCGTAAACCCCTAGCCCATGGTGACAGCAGGAGTCGAATCGAGCCTGGGTTCACGTCATTTGGTGTTGAATCGAAGAGATCCAGCCCCTCGCCGGAGCTCTGCCGCAACCTCCATCCCAACGTCTCTGGTGAGCCTCACCCCCTTCTCTTTCCATTTTCTTGTAGCCTTAGCGTAGGTTAGGTCAGGTCTATAGCAGTTTCGCATTTGATTTGGTTAATCGCCGTGCTTCCATCAATCGAACCAACGGCGGAGCTGAGCTCCGCCTGCCATTTCTGGTCGTTCCACGTATCATCCCGACCACCTGTCACCTCCATCCTCTTCCCCTTCACTCCGTCGCTCTGCTACCCCCTTCCATCTCCCTCGATCTCGCCCAGATCGAGCCACCGAGCTCCATTCTTTGCCGCTCGCCGGAGCTCCACGCCCGAGCCGCGCGCCACACCCATTTGACCCGAGAAACCCCGGTTCGCCTCGCCTGGTTTTTGTGCTTCTCCCCTGCAGGTCAGAGCCCAAGAGAAGGCTCCATCGAGCCTCGAAGTCCCCAGGAGCAGCTGCCCAGGTCACCTCCGCCGTCCGACCACTTCAAGCCGTCTCAGGGCCACCCGAGACCTCCTTCAGATGCGGAGGGGCCCCAGGATCGTTTTGCCCTTGATCCTAGGGCCGGAGAGGCCGTGTGTCGGCCGTATTCGCCAGCCAAAGCTTGCCGGGGGGAGTGTTCTTCGTGAACCTCTCCCCACCGTTGGATCAGGAGCCCCCTCTAGGCGCACAGGAGCCGTTCGATCGCCTTCGCGCCCCGTCCGTCAGATCTTGGGCCGGGATCTAATCCGAGCCCTCCACTTGCGAAGCGCCATCAGCCGACCGATGTGCGCCACGTGGACAAGTGGAGCTCCCTCGGCCGCACGATCAGGATCTTGGGTATTTTGAATTTTAGACCCAAGTGTTTTTGTATTTAACTTCTAGTCCTAGAACTTTATTTTCCAGTTAAAAAGTTTTGTAATATTTGCACGTAGGCCCAGTAACTTTTTATATTTACACTTCAGTCCTCGGCCACGTCACCTCACGTGACGGGGGCCCGTGCCTTTTGGGTATTTTGCAGTTTTGATCCCAAACTTTCATCTATTTGCAGTTATACACCTGTGCATAGTAATTTAAATATATTTCTTGGATTATTGCACTTTTGCCCTGTCGGTTTTTAGTATTTGCAAATATGCCCCTGCGAATGACAGATCACGTGCTCTGCGCGTGTACTTTGGTGAAATTTGCACTTACGCCCCTGGATGTTTTTATAATTGCATATATACCCCTGCCAGGCTTATGATTTTTGTGTGTTTGATCTATTTATTTCACGCATCATTAAAATGCCAAAAATTATCAAAAAATAGACTTAAGCTCTTGTTAACTTGCCATTGCACGCCATATTTTTATTTTTCATTTTTGTTGCATTTTATTATTTATTAAAAATAAAAAACTTGCCATTTCAACACTGTCTAGCTTAGAAAATACCAAAAAAAATTTAGAATACCTCGAAAAATTCCAAAAAAAATACCTATTGTCTATTTTAGCCTACTTTAGTATCAGCCCAAAAATCACTAAAAATTGTAAAAGAAAAACCTTAAAAATTTGAAAATACACAAAAACTTCAAAAAAATATATAAAATCATAGAAAAATCATAAAAATAGAAACTCAAGTTAGTAGTTTCATCTTTTTATTATCTTTATTTTAAAATTAGTTTGAAAAATTTTGGTGGCTGTTTGATATTTTTAATTCCCATTTTACCCTCAGCCAGTAACTAATTCCCTATTTTCCTTTATTTTGCTATTTAAAAATATCAAAAACACTTTGAAAAACCCCAAAAAATCACAAAAATAGTAAAAAATTATAAAAAGACCAAAAAGATTTTATTTCTGAAATTTTGATTATTTTTGCATATTTTTATAAATATTTTATCACCCCTTTTATTACATTGTTTTTATATTCCAATATTGAAAAAGAAAAAAATATTTAAAATATAAAAAGAAAATATAAATTCAGAAAATCAAAAATTAAAATACAAAATTTAAAAAAAATAAATAATAAATAAAAAAATAAAAAAATAAAAAACCCACAAAAAATATTCAGATTGGCTAAGTAGTTTATTAGACCTAGGTTTCGACTTTTGTCCATACTCTACACCTTTGTTTCCTGTGTTCGACCCCTACTTGCTTGCCATTGTACATTTTTAGTAGGGAATAATAAATTTTAATCCTTGCTCTTGATTGATTGATTAATTGTGTGGGTTAATTGTTGACGAACGGGAAGGCTTGAGTAGTCGCATCAGCGACAGTGAGTCTGATTTGTCAGACCACTATTTAGCAGCTCTCGCAATCTCGTTTTTCAGTAGCGTTGGGGGAATCATGGTAGCATGGGATAGGAGTTTGTTTGAGATGGTTGAAGATTTGTTGTTGGAGCACTCTATATCTGTGTTGATATGCAATAAGGTGGATAACTCTATATGCATCTTCACTTCGGTATATGGCATCTCGCGTGGCTCGCTGAACGTGGCAGTGTGGGATGAGCTGTGGTCCATCAGGGAGCGATTTGTAGGCATTATGTGGGTGATTGGAGGTGATTTTAATGTCATGCTTTTTTAGGATGACATGCTGCGTGGGAGGGGTGGTCGTGACCCTGGCTCCGACCTCTTCACTGGTTGCAAAGTTGGGAATCGAGGTGGCAGACGTAATGAACTGCAGGTATATCTGGAGGAGCTCTTCAACTAGATCGTGTATTGACAGATTCCTCCTTTTGATTGAAGCTTTGGAGGTGTTTCGTGTGGAAACCGGGAGGGGTGGTCGTGACCCTGGCTCCGACCTCTTCACTGGTTGCAAAGTTGGGAATCGAGGTGGCAGACGTAATGAACTGCAGGTATATCTGGAGGAGCTCTTCAACTAGATCGTGTATTGACAGATTCCTCCTTTTGATTGAAGCTTTGGAGGTGTTTCGTGTGGAAACCGGTGTGGCGTTGTCTAGATCGAGATCCGATCACACACCGCTTTTTTGGACTCATGCTCTGGCTGGGGATCATCTTCGTACTTCAGATTTGAGAGAAACAGGATACTGGAGGAAGGGTTTTGCGACCTTGTTACTTCATGTTGGAGGGGTCAGATGTTTTAGGGGTCGGATACAACATTCTTTGCATCTATGCTGGACGTGTTACGTAGGAGGCTTCAGGAGTTCAAGAAGGCTTCCAGGGCTGAGCGATGCCTTTGTAGGGAGCAGGTGCAGGAGGAGTCAACAATGTTGGACTTTTTGGACGATGTCAGAGACCTGGACGAGGAGAATATTTTGAGTCGTGGGTTGGTGCAGAAGGTGCTGGAGGAATAGGACAGGGCAAGGGAGATTGAGTGGAGACAAAGATCTAGAATGAAGTGGATTAAGGAAGGTTACATAAACACCATGTTCTTTCATTCAGTGGATAGCGGGAGAAGGAGGTGTAATCTCATTCACTCCATTGAGATTGGGTGGGAGGTGAATGGGGAGGAAAAGGTCACGAGGGCTATCACGGGCTTCTTCAAGTCTGTGAGCAAGAGGAGCCCTCACTGTGGTTCTAGGTCGTTGGGGCTTGGGGTAAAGTGCATCTCTGAAGGGGATGCAGAGGATCTGACGAGATCGATCGGTTTGGAGGAGGTTCGAGAGGCTCTCTTCTCTCTCAATCCGGGCGGATGCCTAGGCCCGGATGGTTTTCTTGTGTTTTTTCTACCAAGAATTTTGGGATCTCCTAGTGGGGAAGCTTATGGTCGTGGTGGAGGAATTCTTGGAGGGAAACATGGGGTTCGAGAAGATCAATTGCTCCTTCATCTTTTTGCTCCCTAAGAGGGATGGGGCATCGACGGTTAAAGATTATAGGCCAATTGGTCTCTCGAACACGGTCTACTTGATTTTGTCCAAGTTATTTGCCAATCGCCTGAAGAAGGTGTTGGGCAAGATTGTATCCCCAGCACAGAGTGCCTTCCTTCCGGGGTGGCAGTTGCTAGATAGTGTGATGATGGCAAAAGAGATTGTGGCAGATTGGTGCATATGTAAGATGAGGGGCGCCCTGTGGAAGGTGGAATTTTCCAGGGCCTATGACTACATGGATTGGCGCTTCATTTGGACTTCTTTACATAGGTGTGGTTTTCCCCCAAGATGGATTTCCTCGATGAAGAGGTGTGTTACGACTGCTTCCAGTGCGGTGTTGTTGAATGGGCAACTGAGGGGTGGCTACATCTAGCCACAATGGGGAGTTCATCAGGGATGCCCGCTTGCACCGTTGCTCTTCGTCCTTGTCTCAGATACGTTGACAGTCTTGGTGGATCATGTCCTCTAGTATGCAGATGACATGATTTTGTTTGTGGAAAGCGACCCATCACTGCAGAGCTATTTCGACGATCCTTTATCTGTTTGGGGGGAGGGGGTGTCAGGGCTAAAGATTAACAGGGAGAAATCAGAGTATGTCTCTTTTGCGATGTCAGCTGAGGAGTCTGCGATCTGTGAGGGATGGTTGCGATCGCCTAAAGGCCACCTGCCTATGTGATGTTCCATTGGTGGCTAGTAAGATGAGGGAGATGGATTAGGGCCCTGTTGTGGAAAAGATGGAGCAGAGGCTGGCTGGCTGGATCCCATACGCCTCTCTAGGTGTGGGAGGTTGGTTATTCTGAAGTCGGTTCTTTTGGCGATCCTGATCTGTTTCCTGTCTTCAAAGTTTCTATCAATCGGGGTAAGAAATAGGCTTGAGGGCATTATGCAGAGGTTGTTTTGGGGAAGCTGTAGGAGGACATGTTGGTTGCCACTGGTAGAATGGAAGATCGTAACATGTGCCAAAGTGGATGGGGGTCTCGGTGTCTGTGGCCTTGAGGAAATGAGCAAGGTGCTTCTTTGCAAGTGGATTGCTTGGATTTGGGGGGATTGTGATAGCTTGGTTTGCTCCCTATTACGTCGAATCTATCAGGTAGGCGTTAATTTCCCAACATTGAAGGATCTGGGTTCGTCGCCCTCTTTCTTTTGGACGAGCATCATTGGTCTTGTGTAGGTGATCCGTCATTCCTTGAGGCCGATCGTGGGGGACATGATGGGCTTTAGGTTTTGGTTGGATGATTGGTTCGAAGGGGGTGTGTTGGGGGAGCTATTCCCATGTCTGATGGATCTTACTAGTACACATGATGCTTGTGTTGCTGAGGTTTGGGATAACCAGAAATTTGCTCCGATTTTCTGTGATGGTATCTCAGACTAAAGGAGGGAAGAGTTGGAGCTGACACTTGAGATGTTGGATGGTGTAGCTGGGCCCGCTGTGGGCAGGGATTGCTGGTGTTGGCATTATGGTTCCTTCTTGGTTGGGAAAACATACAAGGTTCTGAATACCACGTCGGCAGTGGATCTGGCAGGAACTGTGGCGAATTGCAGAAGAATTTGGAGATGGAGAGTGTCGATGCGGGTGATGGTCTTTCTGTGGCCACGCATAAGAGGTAGCCTTCTCACAGGTGATGGGGTGGTGAGATTCATTGCCAATGCTGGTTCATCATGTTCTCGCTATCAAATAGGGGTGGAAGATGCCGACCCCCTGTTCTTCATGTGTAGGTCCTCGATGGATTCATGGTCGATCTTTGAGGGTCGGGCGGTTAGGTTGGATACGATTGAGGGATTTTGGGAATCTATTGGAGAGGACTGTAGGGGATCCGAAAGGGAACGGTATGGGTGTTTGGCACTACTTTGAGCGATTTGGGTTGCCAGGAATGATGTGATTTTTAGGGGGGATCAGAATGTATGGTGAAAATGTAGCGGCTCATGCTATAGCGTTGGTCGATAGCTGGGTGATGTAAGTATCCTGTGTTGTACTGGTGGGAGGTGTGGCCTGACACGGGCTTGTAATCAAATGACTAAGCTATTTAATGATGAAATTTTGGGCTCACACCTATACGGTGGAAGTTTTTAAAAAAAATCGATTTTTATAATTTTCATAAGATAATGATCCATATATGCTATCTTATTAGCTTAACACTAACTATCAACATTGGCCAAATATAATTCAGTTATATTTTATTCAATTTCTCGATAAAGCTCGTATTAATTATTTCACCATTATGAACCATGCATACGAGATTTATTCAAAAAAACCAACTCTACTTTTTACCTTAAGTAGCTTGGGAGAATGCAATACAAAGAGAAGCAAAGAGTAAAGATCGAAAAAGCAACATTCCAAAGGCTGAAAGACAAACTTAGGGCAAAGGCTAATGTTTAGCTAGGCAGGGCCAGGGATGCGGAGAGGGTGGAGAGCGGGCAAGTGATGCTGTTGTGGATTCAATCATTTTTTTGAATGGTTTGATTCAATCATTTGTTCATACACTAATGAGATTAACATCTGTAGCTCAATTAATGAGCCAATACTAGGGGTGTCCATGGGGCGGGTACCCGCCCCATTTGATCGTGACCCGTCCTGTCCCGTTGGTATTGGGTCACGGGTCAACCCGTCCCATTCCAATGGGTACCCAATTGTAACGGCTACCCGATTAATGGCAATTGATATTGGCTACCCACGGGTACCTGTGTGGATAAAAGAGAGATACTTCTAGTGAAAGGCGATATATATAAAAATGCAAACGATATGTCGAACTACGTATATCCTATATCATATTCATAATGATAAATGCCGGATATGAAAATCTAAATGGTACGGAATGCATTCAAATAGGGATAAATAAACATAAATAAATGAATTAATGAGGATATATAAAACTATGTGGATAATGTAAACCATATGAATACAAGCAATTGGAAGAATACTATCGAATACATATCCAATAATGACACATTCACATAGTTTCATCCTCATAATGAATCAAATACGGATATATAAACGAGATGTAAATATATATAATCGGAGGACAACATGACAAACAATATATAAGTATATATTCCTATTTGTAAATAGGTGTATTAATTATCATTACAATTGGTTATCGCGATATGTGTGAGCGCGCTTATGTGCGTGCGCATGTGCCCGTGGGCGGGGGCGTAGGCGCATGCACGCAGACGTGGGAATGGGCGTTTGCATGGGCACGAGCGCGGGTGCTTGTGTGGGTGGGTGGATGCCTGTGCATGTGTGTGTGTGTGTGTGTGATACAATTCGTATTCAATTGTATTCATTATCATCATATTTGGATGCCAAGATGTATGCATATCGATTTGGATCGTATCCGATTTGTTACTATATATGTTACTTCAAATTTTGACATCCATATATATTTCGATTTCAAAATGAATACATATATTAGTCCTCTCATATATATAAATTTAATCTTATCTATACAATTTTGATTCTATTATTTTTTCTATCTAATTTGCATCCATTTCATACCGGTATTCATTTTTAATGATTTGGCAATATGTTTTCCATATTCACCAATATTTGTATTCGCATCGATTTCTATATTTTTAAAATATATAAGAATAATGTAACATCTATATTGGTATCTGTATCTAATCATTTGCATTTTTCTGAATAAATTGATAGTGGAAGCCTCCAACTGGGTACCCGCAGGTATCTGTCGGGTTTTTTATATGGGACACGGGTCATAACATTGCAGGTACCTGACCCATCATTTTCAAATGGGTACCCGAAAGTTTAGGGTCAAAATGAACGGGTAAAGCCAGGTACCTATTGACCCAGATATTTTTGAACACCCCTAGCCAATACCACATAACGATCTGCTTGTAAACCTTGTAATATTATTATTATTGGATGGTCCACGATGCTATGTATTCTAAAAAGGAAGGTGACTAATGTTTCATGGAAATGATGCAAGCACGAAGAACTTAGCTTCCTTCGAATATTTATTTTGATCATTTCTTAATCAAAGGATATACTCCCAGTTTCGAAAGTCATTTAGAGCTGATTGTTCTTTTTATACATGAAGGGCCCCTGTCTAGCTTCGGACACTAAATATACCTCTATCGTTGTCGCAAATACACCCCTGTCTACAAAATCGACAACCTTTACAAAATCATCCCTGGAGATGCTCCTACAGGATCGAGTGGTCGAACTGTTGGACGGCTTCCTTAGAGGGTTATTTGTAATATCCTGAACTCACTGTGAAACTATACTTCTGAATCAGTCAAGTGCCTTTCCTGCCATCCAGGTAATGCTGAAAGTTGGAGAGAAATGCCATGTCACCCGTAAGCTAATAGTAGTGTTCTGCATCAGAAAAGTCGAAACTGCCTTCAGTGACAGTGCCTGTGATGTAAGAGAGCAACGTTAAACACAAAAACTATCAAGGATGAACTGCGTTTCATTTGATTGAGATTCACCTTGGTTTATTATCATGTTGTTGAAAAGTGAAGATTGGACTATCATCTCGGACTCATCATCGGACAAAACCACGCTCGGATCCACGAAATATGCAGGTTGCAAGTTGGAGTTTATCTCAGGTCTTTCCAATAAAAGACCATCCGACTGTGTGATGGCATTATCACGTGAAGGAGACACTGAGGATTTAGCCTTTTTGGCTTGCTGCCCCCTAGTTTTGGTCACTGCTGCAGATTCCATTTTGCTCTGTTGCACAGAAGACTGCCGCTTTCTTTTAGACCGCGCTCTCCTATTTTGAAACCAGTTGTACACGTTCATTTCGGCGATCTGGCCATGCTGTGCAAGCTCAGATGTGATCTCCTGTATTTCCTGCTTGCTTGGGGTACCAATGCCCTCATTAAAGTATTTCTCAAGGATCTGAAGTTGCGTAGGCGTTGGAGTCCAACGCTGTCTAGTGGTGATCTTGTGGCTAGATGATGCGTATGGATCAGAATATAGATTTCCATACCTCATACCTGCATAAGCAGAGTGTACATACGTTAACTACTGAACATATTCCTTCTATGAGACTAAGAATATCAAGATTGAAGAGTCCATCTATCATGAGAAACACATGCACAATCGCGCAGTTCGTGGAATTTCGGAAAGCTGAGTTCGGACACTCATCACAGTCATCTCAAAATAAACAGAAAAATTTCCCATAGAAGTGTTAGAAAAAAATATATTTAAGAGGATAATTAATATTGGTATGATAATCATCAACAAATAAGCCATTCCTTCCCTCATGGGAAATGGCTAAATTGTTCCTACAAGTATCAGAAAGTTTTTCCAGAAGAATAAATAAGATTAGTTCCATATTTATCAACACAAGTCATGCATTCCCTCATGGGAAACGTAAACCCATACAACCTAAATCACACAAACTTCCGAGTTAAATAATTGCATCTATGTCGAGCTGAATCCTTTCAACGAATATGCTTTTACTAGTGCAAAAGATTTTCTGAGTTTCTCCAGACGCGAAATGCTAATTGTAGAAGTCTTCAACGGAGGCCTAATTATAGAAAAATCTTCAAGTTATAATGTTACTTTTCCGTATCCCCCAAATTACAGTTGAAACTTCAACTACTAGGGCTGAGATATTGCGGTTGCCTGAGGAAGTCTGCTGAAATTTCATAAATTAGGCCGGATAATATATACTTCTTATTAACTTTTATCAATGGCACTTGGAACTTCTGTGAAAATGTGCCATTGCAAATTCATTGCATCTTATGCAACAAAAAGAAGTCCAAAATAGAGATGGCGATGTTACTCCCAACTCGCAGAGAAATATACACCTCTCTTCAATTTTATAAAGAAAAAAAACCTCCCTCGGTTTTCTGCATTGATTGTTAAAATAAGACTGATTTTATTTAATACGCGGAAAAATATATCAGTATCCTAAATCCAAAACCATATTTTTTTTTTCTCTAGACGGTCGATATATTGACGTTATTGTTATGCCTTCCCTTGAACAGAAAAAAAACTTAAACGCTAAAAAGACCCAAAATTAAGAAGGGGGTGGTTACAGAACCCGACAAACCTGTAAACCAAAAAAAATGCAGGCAGATTATGCCATCTGGGTCGTAGGGATCCAAATCCAGAAGCACGAACAAAACATTCTCCCCACTAATCGCAAAAAGAGGGCACCTTTGCCCTAAGATAAATAGTGATGGAGGATAAGCTAGAAGTAATCGACCTTGAAGAGCGAGGAGGGGATCTTGTTGGGGGATGATCCTCGTGTACATGTCGACGAGAATTTGGCAGATGGTTGCGAAGGCAGGGATTTGCTTCCGGAGCATCTCCACCTGCTGCTCCGTCATGCACAACCGAAGGATGCCATTGCTGCTCGAATCCAACCACCCCATGCTCTCTAGAGAGCCTTCTCCTGTTCTCTCTCTCTCTCTCTGTATATGTAGACGTTTCTGTAACTCCGTCCGAGTAGGACCTAGGAGAGAGAGAGAGGGGTCGTTAATTACCGCAATAAATATTCTTTCCATATTTTCTCCTTCAACGAATTGGAGATTCCGGAAAAAAACAAAAAAAATGGAGATTCTGAGTGGGTGTACGTGCATAGTTGTATTCCAGAAAAGGACAACAGTTCATCGTCATCAGCCTGCCTTCTTTACTAAACATGGAAATTTATGCATTATATTTATGTATAATCCACTCTTCGTATGGAAAAAAGGTCATCGTAAGCCAAGTTTTTACAGCCAGAAAAGGCATCTTCCTTGGGAAGAATGAACCTCTCTCTATGTATATGGGTTAAATGGTGTTACCTCATGTGCAACTAACATATATTTTTTGGAAAAATAATATCATGTATATTCATTTATATATCTCTCTTATATGTCAGTCAAGAGATTTCTATATCCTCCATCTAGAGCAAGTCTATTATAACAATGTTTAGATCGTTAAAATTACATGTTCTAGATAGATAGCATATGAATACCTGATTCTGACAAAATTCGAATGACATATAGGAGAGATATATAGATGAATATGCATGGTGATATTTTATAAATTTTTTTAAAATACGAAAAAATGGGATGGGGGCAGCCCCATTCATTTTCAGGTGTATTTTTTTTTTAAATATCACCATGTACATTCATCTATATATTTCTCTTATATGTCATTCGATTATCAAAAACAGAGACTCCTATTCCATCCATCTATAACAGGTCGATTAGAGCAATGTTTAGATCATTAAAATTACCCGTTAAAGATGAAGGACATAGGAGTCTCTGTATCTGATGAAACTTGAATTATATTAGATGAATATACATGGTGATATTGTAAAAAAAGATGAGGACAACCCTATTTTTTCCATATATATATATCCATATTTGACATGGCAGATTTAGGAATATCTTCGTGTACTATAAAGATTGAGTAAGTCTAAGTCATCTAAAACCCTCATAAATTGTTGAGTGACGTGCTTTAGATATAATTGGGTTCTATCTTAAAGTAAGAGATTGAATATCTACGTCCTGTTATCATGTCTAGAAATGCAATTTTTAATACAGTGGAAAGGAATTCAGGTATGTTCACAAAACAATTACGTTTTGTTTATTCATTAAACAGATAATATGCTTTTATCTTATTCATTCCATTAACACAAACAAGAAACACGCCCGCCTTGGAAACTAATAGTCACTTTGTGCCTTCTTCTATATTCCCATACAAGTGGGGTTTTACTTACGTGGTTACTATTAAATTCACCGATATATCTTACTGCTAGAAAGATTAGTTAGCGTGAGATGGAAACTTCTACCATCTCTAGCGGCTTCTCTTCAAACGTTACCAATGCGTAACATTTCAAACGGTATGGGCTTAATTCATAGTGACATCATAATTATGTTGCAAGATAATGGAAGTAGCCCAATAACAAGCAGGAACGCCCAACCTATCAGAGTTTGGATTACTTACTAACGCTTTCCTAACTTGTGCGATGAAACATTTAAGGATTCCTATATTTTACCCAGTCCTTTTGAAAGGCACATTAGGGAACATGATATGAAAATATGGACTGAGCACTCCTCGCCGTTTGCCGGACAGAACCCTCGTCCTTGAGTTCTTGTTGCTACTAGTGCCCTCTAAACCAACTTGATTCAAGATATTTTTCGAAGTTATGCTTATTTATTATTATAATATTGATAGATTATATAGAATATGTTGTGTATAGTGAATAAACATGCAATTTAAGAGATTAGGATTGAAATATTGTGCACATTTGGTTGATAAGGACGATTGAGCCGGTCACCTGTCTAACAAGCTAGGTGAGGAATCTCTTCGTCGACCAACCATTGATTCATAAACAATCAACCAGTGGGAGTCAGTTCAGATTGAGGATCACAATAACGTAAAATAATGTGTGTGTGAGCCAAAATTTGTTATAACTCTTTGATAGTTTGCATATGTGCAAGTACGATAGAGTGTCGAACTCAGGGAAGCCTGACAAGGATAGATGGAAATACCATTAATTATTACTAATTAATAATGTCTTTTTGGAATTTTGCTTTTTTTTAATTTCTTTTTGATTTTCTATGTATTTGTGGGTTTTAAGTATATTCAGTTTTTTATGATTTTTTTAATATTTTTATATTTTTTATGTTTTTTATTTTGCCAAATTTTAATTTCTATTTTATTTTTAAAATAAGGTATATAATATTATAGATATCGATAATATATAATATATATGTAATATAAAGGGAAAAATATGTTTTTTAGGATTTTCTAATAAGTCAAATAAAATCAAAATGAAGAAAGTAAATTATTTTTGGGTTTTTAATAATTTTCTCCATTTTTGGTAACTTTGGTGGTATTTTCTAATTTTTATCGATTTTTAAAGTTAAAATTACACAAAAAGTGAATAATTTAGATCCAAAAATTTATTTAGGGTTTTAAACATAGATATCGGTTCTAAAATAATTCAAAAATAACTTTAATATATACTATATAGAATCAAGAAAATCTAGAAACAAATAACAATTTTTAGGTTTTTCTAGCTTTTTTGCATTTTTATAAGGTTTTTAGGATTTTGTAATTTTTAAGATTTTTGTTTCATATGTTTATCTGATTTTCGGATATGTTTTAAAACATACTGATATATAACTAAGATGGTTTTCTGGATTTTTTAGACAATATTCAAACTTTTTTAGAGTTTTATAGTTAAACAAGAGAAAACAAACATGTTTTTAATTTTTAATAAATAGAAAAATAATTTTAAATGCCATGCAAAAATATAAGTGATCAAGTATGGTTCCAAGCATCTATTATAATTTTCCTAAATTTTTTAGAGTAAAGAAAGTAATTAATACACGCAAAATACAGAAATAAGAATTATACAACTGTAAGGGATCTGATTGTAAATATAATAAAGTTTCTACGCATTTAATACTCATACAACAAATCTAGGGGCATACATGAAATGTTTAAAATTAAAGATACACAATATTCATGCCTGATAGGGGTATAAATGCAAATAGAACGAGTTCAAGGTCCAAACGTGCAAATCCTAAAATATTACATGTATTTTAAAAAATAGGGTACTAAAAAGAAATAAATAAAGCTACAGGGGGAGAGGTGAAAAATTACCAGTAAGGCACATGCATGAGCACATGAGAGATCCTTGGATTTGACGGTTCCTAGCATTCCATGTGGCTTCACTTTAACTTGAACGATCGAGATTAGAATGTGACGCTTCAACTATGGATGGTTGGTGCTCGATCTAGAACAGATCTGATGGTGGAGGTGCTTCATTATTGGACGTCCCTCATTAAAACTAGGGCAAGACCCTCATCCAAAGGATGCTGCTATGCGGGAAGAACATGGAGAACACGCATGGAGCATCCCTTCCTCTGGTGGTTTCTCGATCCTACAATCACCTCTTGAGCTTGGGGAGAGCTCGGAAGGTAGCTGGGAACATCCCCCGTCTAATGGTGCCTTCAAATGGGTCTAGGTCTCGCTGGTATGAGACATGGACTCAGTTAAGCTCAGGCATCTGGAACCATGGAATGAAATATCGTGATATGCGATTTATCGCCGATATATCGATATCGACATGGGACCGATATGGGAACCGATATGGCGATATATCCTGATTTCCATACATTTTATTCACAGAGGTTCGTCGATATGGGCGATATTTCGGCGATATATTGTCGAAATATCGTATCGATACGATATCGAAACGATATCGATATCGATACGGCCTTCCATGCCTGGAATTACTTACAAGACCTTGATTCCCATGTCGAAGGGGTCCTTCATCTCCCCAACATGCATAAAATGTTCCTTGGTTCGAGAGGAATGCTGTCAACCCACAAAATGAAGCAAAACCAAGGGGGTGGGTGATGAAATGAAGCCTTCGATGATATGCATTTGATGGAGGCTTTGGACCTGATCTGTGCATGATCAAGGTGGTTATATGGATCGAGCCAATGAAGAAGGCAATGAGGAACATATGAGGGTGATCAGAGAGGTCAAAGATAGAGTATGTCATGATGGAACAATGGTTGATGAATAGCCATTCATCTACCTTTATTCTCCCATTTTGTCTTCAAATCCATAACAAAACACCTACAAATTCTGCCAACTTGTATAAATTAACATCCAATATCCATCTATAATTACCACACCAATACATGTATCAATATTAAAGAATAAAGAAAAGAAAAGGAAAATAAATAAAGTATCAAAGATACTAAATGACGAAAAACCCTGACACTAAGTCAAATATTGACTAGGTCGACTAGGAATAAAGTAGAGGGAGATAAGTGTCCAACACTATTCAAAACCATAATTTTATACTGTAAATAGCATTTTTACACTATTTTATCTACACTTGCACACAAATCAAACAATAAGTTTCCAATTAAACTTGTAATAATCCACATTGCAACTTGTACATATAAATGAAAAAGCCGCAAATAGAACTTCATAGACCAATATCTACTCCATATGCACTCCAATTGAACCAAATTCACCTTCATTGTATTTCAAACTAAATTATCTATCTAATGAAAGTGACTTCATTAAAAATGAAGCTAATATATAAAAGCCATTTTTTGGGGGTACTATTGTACTGGACATCTGTATATAAGATTAAAATATTTTATTCTTTATATTTTTACTCTCTTTATATTTTATATAATTGTACGTGGGAGGAATTATTTTGATGTCTAGGACTAGCCCTGGAAAGCTCGCTGATGAGACATCTAGAGGCACTAAGAAAGTCAATCATTGCTTATCTCTTTCTTCTCTATCGATAAATTGAGGGAAAGAGTGCACCAGAGGTGAAAAAGCAAGAAATAGGGCATTATTAGAAGGCATGTAGTTGGCATACGCACGCTGGTCCATCCCTATGGATCGTCGCTTTTGTTCTTTTGATTTTTCATTCTTCTTTTCTTTCTCTTGTTCTTATCGTCAGAATTTACCATTCAAACTGTATTGCCTAATTGATGTCCGCGGATCGGCCAACTAGTGAAGGCTATTTGATTTGAACACACATTTTCATCTTCTATATTGGGTTCATATTAAAAATATAAACACAAATTAGAATATTTCAAATACACTTAAAATAAATATTGCATTATAATATATATATATCAACCCTATAAAGTATATACATTGAATTAATTATAAATGTAAATAAAATAAAAAAAATAAAATGAAAATATGTAAATATGTATTTAATAATATTATAAATATATAAAATATGTAAATATAATATCATGTATATTAAATACAAAATAAAAATAAAATATGTAAAATACATGTATATATACATATATATACATGTAAATGTTAACATCTCATAAATACTGTTGTATAAATAAATAAAAATCACAGAGTATATAAAATTGTAAACATTTTTTATTTTTTAAGTTTTAATTAATAAAATAATTTACTATTTCTTATTGAATTTAGACTTATCTAATATTTATTTTATCCTGACTTGGTCCACGTGGACCAATCAGGACACATCTTTTGTTACCCTGCAATCAACTTTATTGCCTGCTAGCTTTAACCCTGTCAGAGCATGTGAGCCCCCAACTTCCATAGTTTCTCACGTTTCCCCCTCACCTTCCACCTCGAGCTCCTCATGTCTCTGATCCTCCCATATCCCTCTCTCACGCCACGATCTTAGGTTTTACCTACCTCCATCCTCTCACACGACATTACCCTTCACTCTATTTATAAATAACCTCCCATATATTCCATTGAAATTTTGATCCTCTTTTAGCCCCTGTAATCCCAATCCCTTCTGCATTTGAGCATCCTGGTGACAACAACGAGTTCGCGTGGTTGTCAATGTGGAGAAAGGTGGCCGAAGAGAATCGTTCCACCATGTCGGACTTGCTTCAGGCGACGGTCCCCTGTTCCTCAGTCTAGGCTGATTTGACCTGCTAGGTTAGCGTAAATTAGTTGCATTTTCATTCATTAGATTAATTCTGCATTTTATTTTGTATCATTTCCTTTCATTTAGCTTAGATTTTAAGATCGAAGCTCACTGGAGCCTTTAGCTCCGACCACTATTTTCATCGTGATACCTCGTGTCAACACCTGGTGCTTTCTTCTTCAAGAACACAAGTTGGTGTTCTGTTCTAATGCCCGACCTTCAACAAATTTCCCCACATCCCTTCTAACTCCTTCGTCCAATCTAATCCCTCCATCTTCACCTCCTAACAACCCTAATACATGCCCATCGTCGATCTTCACCTAACTCCACTATGATTCCTCTATAAAACCCCATGAACATCGACCATTAATAACTAACTCTTCTGAATTTCCAACTCTCAGAAACAAACCTGGTCGTCAACCCCACTTCCCAGCGTTGCTCCGCCTAATCTAGAGGTGACAGCTCCATCTGAAGCATGAGCGTGGTAGAAGGTCGACCTGAGGAGAAGTTCCAAGGCCATCCTCGGCCTTGCATCGCTACCACCTCTGTGTGGAGGTCCAGGAAAGCCATCCCGTCGAGCGACGACAATGGTGTCATACACTCTGCAACCATAAGTAACTTCCTTTATCTTTCTCCTTTTTAATTCTCGATTCACGTGCATTAAATAGTTTGCTTAAGCGCATAATTATGACCCTCTAATCACATTCTTAGACGCACCCCAAATCACATCTCAAATCCGTTTCATTTTCTCCCAAATCACACTTCATTTTCACTATCACATTACACTTCCTAGAAACTACATTTTGAACTGCAAGTCTTCATATTTTGGTCGATTCTTTCATGAATAGAGCATTCAAAACCTTCATTCCCATATCCATTACACGTCTGGAGCATTCAAAATCAACACTGGAGTTGTTCCTTTGAAAAAGGATCAAGCAAAGACTTCATCACTTCATCAGACCTTCGCAGCCCAACCGTCACCTTTATCGAGAGTCTCACCGCCACTTTCATCCACCTAGGAGCCAGCTCACCCTCACGCGAGTTCGAGAGGTGAAGGTGTCACCCCTCTGGCCCTGCAGGAGATCGGATCGAGCAATAGGTCGTCGAGAGAAACCGGAGAAGAAGCATCTTCGCCACCTGTGCAAAAGAGGGAAGAACATCCAAGAATGCCAGGTGCTACAGGCTGGTGACACGTGTCCTCCATTGACGTCTATGATCGCGTTTCACAATCTAATCTTGGCCATTAGCATGAAGGGGTAGATAAATTGCATCATAATCCCAGACAGCTTCCAAAAATTATCGAGCGCTCCAACAGTTTTCCAAAATTATGTTTAGGTCCCTACGTAGGGACCTAAACGTAATAATTTTAGTTTTCATTTCAATTCAGTCCTTAAACAAGGACCTTATTGTAACAGACATTTTTTTACTTTTCTTTGCACTTCTACCCCTGTATTGTAGGGTAATTTTGAACCTCTTCTCGACATTACTTTTCCTCCACTTTTCTAGGGTAGTTACAGAAATACCCTAGCGAGATTTCTTGATAGTTTTCATGGATTTTCATCATGCGTTTTCTCATTTAGGTTTTTGTAAACTTGTATCCGATTTGACTTGTTTTCTTGCATTTTCAAGAAGAAATAAAGATCACGAACTTTTCTCTTTCTCTCAAAAGCTGTAATATAGGTATTATGCCTCCTCGTGTTTGATCTAGGGAAACTTACCTGGATAAAGAAATAATTTAAGGATAAAATAGGAGAGAAGACTTCGTTTCCTTCATTCTTGTTTCTCTCTCTCTCCTATTTTATCTGAATTTTTATTTGATCGATCGAAGTCCGATCTCCGTGGTTCTTCTACATCGATGACATGTTTCTCAATTAAATCACGCGCTGGATTTTGATTTATTAGAGGTGGAGAGAAGAGTGGATGGTAGACAGTGTAGCTACCTATCCTTGGATGCATGACCAGTGTAGTCACATCATCCAGCTACTGGCCCATAAATATCTGACTTAGAGCTCAATCGTTCTTATTGGCTATACAAATATACACACTTCAGCATGCATTTTATTTTCAATCAGGCCTTCCCATTTTTTTGGAGTTTTGATTTTTGCATTTTTTTGAATAAATACAAGGGAGCAACATGTACATAAGGAGTTTTCCCTCTTGAGCCAGTAGACTATCCCTTTATTGAAGCTTTATTGCAACCCACATCATTCTATCATTAGACCTTGTCGCTACTGGACCGAGTTGGGTTATAATGGACACAAATGTGTGACTTTCGATGTTTCCATTGGCTTGTGTCTCATGCCGGCAAATCCATCCCTCTACCACATCAAATGAGGCGAGCAAAGTGTAAGTGCATGTGTACAATCTAGGTCATTATCAACAAGAATCATGCGTGTGCTCCGAAGTATTCTACTCAGGCAATCAGGACGACACTGAACTAAGTCTTGTGTTCCCAAAGAATTAAGTATATAGACATGAAGAATCTCAATTCCACTCCCTTTAAGGTTCATCTGAAATTAAGTGTATTAAGGTCCATCCAAGCTCCATTCTTCGACTTTATTCCATACTAGTTCAAGTATCAATATCATTATGAATAAATGCACATGTAAATGCAAGAAATATATATATATATATATATATATATCACTCATTTCTGAAAGAAAAAGAGAATAAAAGAACAATCTTTTGCAAAATTTCTCTAAAGAATTTTTGCAACTTTTTATCTATTTTAAGATTTTTTTAAATAAAGAAAAAGGGTTAGTACATTGAATGTATTTCCAAGAAATATATACAAATATTCATACAAGAATTATACAAATATTATACAAGATTTTACGAGAGGATTTTATGTACAAGTTTTAGATACAAGTTTTATAAAAGAATTTTATATTAAATAAATAATTTTATTTACATGGGGATAAGTGATTAAGGTTTCTATACACATGTGAATTTTATGAATATATAAATATCCCATAATTTATATCCCACGTGACAAAATAATTTTACTAAAAGTTTACAAACTTTTTCAAAACATTTGAAAAGATTTTTCAAAATATTTCACAAAGGTTTTTCAAAAGGTTTTACAAATATTTTTGCAAACTATTTTACAAGAATTTTTACAAATCATTTTACAAATAATTTTACAAATAGGTTTTTGCAAACATTTTGCTTTAAAAATTTTTACAAGCATCTTGTAAAGTATATATAGTTTTGATACAGAAAATACTTTAAAAACATTTTACAAACAAAATATTTTTGCAAATAACTTTGCAAAGATTTGTACAAAAATAGTTCTACAAAAATTTTATAAATAGTTTACAAACAGTTTTACAAGATCTTTTACAAAATATTTTACAAATAATTTTTTGCAAACATTTTTACAAAATATTTTTACAAATCATTTTACAAATCATTTTCAAACATTTTTAATAACAATAATAGTTATATTATTAATAAAAGTATGATTTATGTCAAAAGTATACATATATACAATATATATAAGACACCCCCTATACTTAGCTTGAACTATGTCCTCATTGTGACCAAAGAGCTACAAAGGAAGACATAACTCGTGGTAAGTACATAAAAGTGAAAAGAATCACAACAATGACTCAAAGAATAGATGAAAAGAATAAAAGATGGTGATCCCACTATACTTAGGATCAAATAATCCTAAGTATAAAAGATTGTACAAATGGGGAAAATCAGGGAAAAGAATGAACAAACTCAATGACTCGACTCATCCTCCGCTATACTTAGGGTAAAAGATCCCTAAGTATAGAAAAAGAATATCAACAAGTTGAAGAACAAGCGAGAGATCAGAAGAAAAAAAAGAAAATAAAAACACAAAAGAGAGAGAATGAACAACATATTCCACTATACTTAGGGTAAAGGATCCCTAAGTATAAGCAACAACAGGAGCGATGAAACATAACGAAAATTGAAAAACTCAAATCATCCACCACCCCTATACTTAGGATAGTATATCCTAATTGTAGCACACATACACAAAAAAAGAGAAGAACGATAAAAACAAAAGAAGAAAGAATAAAATGAAAGGATTGTACAAGAGAAAATCAGCTCATGTATCATACACAGTGGATGCCAAAAAGTCATCATCTGATACCATCGATATGGAATCAACCATGGGAAGGAATGTATCACGATCTAGATATGGTTTCAGCAAATGTATGTTCAAAAACAAATGGTTGTGCATCAATTGACAACCCATATTTAACAATACTACCATTGTCCTGTACAACTCTCATAATGAACGGTCCGGACAATTTGCTTTTTAATTTGCTGGGAAATAACTTCAACTTAGCATCAAACAACCAAACTTTCTGATCAAGGGAGAAAGTCTTCCTTCTAATACGTCTATCATGCCAACACTTTACTTTCTCCTTATACATGAGTGGGTATCGTATGCAAAATCTCGAAATCTAGCAATCTATTCAGATCCAACTTCCTACTCTGTCCTACCTTCTCATAATCCAAATTACATACACAGAGTGCTCATAGTTATTTGTGAATTAATTCAACTGGCAAGGCTTTCCATACACCAATATGTAGGACTATGTACCCGGTGGAGATTTGTACGCCGTCTGATAAGCCCATAGAACTGAGTCAAGCATCTGGGTCCAGTCCTTCCTCTCTGGACGTACAAGTTTTGTAATATCATCTTTATCTCCCTATTTGAAATCTCAGCCAAGCCATTAGTCTATGGGTGGTAAGGAGATGCTACTCTATGCTCAATGGCCTACTCCTTCATAAGCTTCTTGACTTCTCTGTTTAAGAAATGGCTCCCCCCATCTGAAATGAGTATCTTGGAAATCCAGAACCGCACAATAATGTGATCCTTGAGAAAGGAACAAACCACATGACTATCAGCGACACGGGTGGGGATATGCTCCGCCCAATGACTAACATAATCCATGACAATTAGGATGCACTGAAATCCCTGACTGACAGGAAATGGGCCCATGAAGTCTATACTCCAAGAATCAAAAACATCTGAAATATGTATGTATATATATATATATCTTAGGGTCATGGAAACAGCACAATTTGTTGAACATGGAATCCTGGGGTTTTAAATTTATGAGATTTATCTTGTAGTGTCGTTGCAACCCTAAAAATCCCTCGAAAAAAAATATTGTATTTTATACACAACTCAAGCCAACAAAGAATTAAAAAATAATGTAAGAACAACAACTATGAGTACTATTTATTTACCTATATAACATACATGATCAAACTCAGGGAGGCTATAAAAACTCCCTAGGGATATTAATTCAATAAAAGAATCCGTGGACTAAAAAGGAACTTCTATACACACTACTCTTAGTCTTCTGTATTTTTTTATTTTTGTATTTTATGGCATTTTAATTTTATAATTTTTATTAGTTTTCTGATTTTTTATTTTTTAATTTTGCAAAAGGACTTTTTTATTAAAACAAAAGGAAATCAAAATAAATAAAAAGTTTTAAGAAAAGAGAAAGAATGTGATACTTTGGATTTTTACAAAGGGATAAAATTTAAAAAGAGTCAAACAAAATTATTTTTGGGTTTCTAACTATTTTTTATTGTTTTTGTGATTTTTCTAGAATTTTTAGAAATTTTAAAGCTCTTAAATAAATCAAAAATAGAGAAAATAACAAACAGAAATAAATATGTTTTTTTTGAATTTTTAAAATAACAAATGAAATCAAAAATTAATTAAATATACACAAAAGAAAGAGAAATTTTATATTTTACAAAAAGGTATTTTGTATTTTTTTCAAAATTTCCTATGAACTTCTATGCATTTTTAATGTTTTTGAGTGTTTTTATGATTTTTTGATTTTTATGAGGAATACGAATGTGAAAATGGTACCAAAATTAAAAGAAATGAAAATACAAAATCGTGATTTTTTAGAATTTTTCGCAAAGATTTTATATTTTTATTGATTTTTGAATGCAAATAGAGAACTTTATGGAGTTTTTGAATTATTAAAAATACTAAAAAGGATAAAAATGCAAAATAGAAATTAATGAAAATAAATTTACTTAATAGAGAGCTACTATGATTTTTGCAGATTTTTTAAAGACATTTTGCTATTTTTTATTTAGTTTTTAACATGCAAGATAAATGTAGATGCACCAGGGTGTGGATGCAAATATTCAAAGTTTAAAGATTGAATTAGAACATAGATAAAAACTACGGGACAAAACATGCAAAAAGTCCAAAATATGTGTGTGTAGGCACGTGGGCCTCGCTGGACAGGGCCTAGTTACAAATAAAATAATTATAGGGTCCGAACATTAACATAAAACATGCGGTTTTTTTATTACAAATTACCCAATGATCATGTACGACGCATGCTCTAAATTTCAAACATGACAAATATGTAAATAAAATAATTTGTGAGGAAAAATATGCAATTGTTCCAATGATTACAAGTAGACACTTGTCCTCTAGGGACTTATTTGAAAAGAAATAAATGTAGGGGTTGGAGTGCAAATATACCCTTTAAATACGTGGTGAGTCGAACGGTTGGATGGCAATGAACCTCTAATCTAACGGTCAAGGTTGATGCGTGCGTGGATGGTTAGGATTTGATCTAGAAGTGAGATCCACAGCTACTATTTGGGGCTCAATCGATGGTCGAGATCTAATAGGGATGCCTCGTTCTTGATCAGAGGGCTAGAGGCATTCTGGAAGAATGGGGAAGCAGGTCTACTCTAATGAGATTGGATTTTGATTCTCGCTAGTCCTGCACTGATTTTCCCTTATGAGTGGTCGACCACTCTCCTGCATGCCCCCACATCAAATGATGGTGAAAAGGGAGCTCGATGAGGACCGGTGACAAATCTGGAGGTCGAGATGCTTGGAAGCTCCACGTCAACCTCCGGGTTTCGCTCCTTTGCTCCAAAGTATGTTCTTTGACCTGCAACGTAAAGGTTGTTCTTAGAGGAGGTCTCCGGGCAAGATTTTAGGTCAAAAATACAGAAGAGGGGGAATGAATGGGGGATCCGACGAAGGTGATCGGAGATGGGAGCCATTCCTCATATCTGGGATGATTTATGGGGGGGTCAAACTGTGGAAGAGATGAAGAAGGGTCAGGCGAGTGTTACGGTCGAGTCTGAAGTTGATGAAGTTGATTGAAACCCCTCTGCTCTTGTAGATCGGAGGAAGAAGATGGAGATCTAATTTAAGCTAAATTAAAAAAAATAAAACGATAAATCAAGGAAGAAAACAATCGAGAACTACCTAGGCTACTTAAGGGATGGATGGAGGAGAAGATCAGCCTTGATCTACTGCTATGGCATAAAGGAAAAACATGTGGCGGAGGGCTCCAACGATGTGGCTGGATAAAGGTCTTTAAGGATTCCTCACACTCCCAATTGAGGGAGCCGAAGAGCTGTCACCGCTTAGTCTCTCCTTAAATCAATCTCATCAAAAAACCAAAGAAAAATCGGACCAAATCTCTAATGGGGGAAGGTAGCCGTTTATTTATAGGCACAAATCCGGTGTGGGTTTGAATTCAAAATTCACGCATTTTAAAATGCACACGATTCAAGGCATCATCGATGGATCTAAGGTGCTGGCGATGGAAAGGAATGAATGGGCTGAAGAATCGATGGAGGAATCGAGACCGATTAATGAATGATGCTCGTGGGATAATTGAGAGAAGAGAGGGGTGATGAGATGATCAGCGAGAATGGCAGGCAGACCAGACAGTTGACCCAGGTCAACAAACCCGAGTCAACCAATCAAGGTGTGTGCAGGAAGAAGGCAAAATAATCTAGAGGACAAAAATACAATAAAAAGTTAAATAAATGAATTAAAAACTGAAAATGAATTTAAATAATTCAATAATGTAAATAAAATTTGTTAAGTATAAAATAAAGTTAATTTAGGTGATTTTTAAATAGTTAAATATGGTATTTCAAAAGGTTAAATTAAACACAAGGTGTTATTTATAGATATGTATACCTATATATCCAAGTCTTCGATTTTTAGTTAATTCTTTAAACAAATTTATACATAATTTAATATTGTAATAATTCACAATATTTTACAAGGGTTTAAATGGTATTTTTGTTATATTTTTAGGAATTAATTTATTAGTTTAAATAAACAGGTATATGTACAATATATACATAGTGATACGTATACAATATATACATGATTTTATTTTGTTAATTTATAGTTTTGTATTTTTATTTGTATTTTATATAAGTCAAATACAATATTTACAATTAATTAAAAATACAATATATACAAATATGTACAAGAAAATAAATAAATAATGTACATAAGATACATAGGCATTATATACAATAGAATCCTAATTAGCCTCATTTTACACCTTAGCTCCATTTTTTTATGAAACCACCTCCATTTTAAAGATTATTTAATTTGGAGTATAATGAAAGTGAGCTTGATGAATTTGGAATTTTGATGGAGAAGATTCTAATCTTGTAAGTTGAGCTTTGTGGTTTTTTCATAGTGTTGTAATTTACACGATATACAATGATTTTTATTGCAATTATTTTAATTATTTACAAAAGATTATTATGCACAATTTTCAAGAAGAAATAATTTCTATTTAAAAAGAATTTAAATAAATTAAAGAAAAAAATATGTATTATATACATTGATGTATAGTGATGAATATATACAAGTGATAAATAATTTTCCGGAATTTTTGGTATTTTGAGCCTTATCTCCCCCTACTTTATTCCTTGTCGATCATGCCAAGTCTTGATCTTCTCTCAGGGTTAGAGTCCGCATGTATCTATTACATATATACAACCTTTATTTTCTTTATTTCTTTATTTTAGGTTAAAAAGTGATAAATATACAATATTTACACAAGAATTAGGGTCAGTAATAGAATGGACTTATTGGTATTTACATGTGTTCTATAAGGGATTTTGAGCTAAAATAAATGAATAAAGATGACGAAATGTAGATTCATCAACATGGCATACATGCAAAATTTTAAAAAAGTTTTGAATTGAATCTCAAAGTTACTCGACTTAACAATACCACACAAAGATAGGGGATCCTTGCAAAAATCCCATCACCTCACATATATGGGAAAGTGAGGTGATGTAAAAAAGGGCCTAAGTACACATAAAATAAGGACGAGGGGTCTATTTAAAATATTACAAGAAATTTTACATTAAAGAAAAAGTTTATGGATTAAAAATAAAATAAAAACATTGAAGGTATAGGGAAAAATTACCCCTAAAGGTGATGGCTGGATGCGATCCACTTGCTACATGTCGCGCCCTCAACGATGGATGACAGTTCGATGATGAGTGACGAGGATTAGATTGCGGCTAATGATCCGATGGGTGATGATGCTTGCATCCAACGTCATCTGTGTAGTTTGGATATCCTCGATGATCCAACATTGGAGAGCTTTATAGGAAGAACATGGAAGAATGCATGCTCAGGCGAACTTCGATCCGCTCCCCATAGCAGCTCCGACAATCTCTAGCTCCTTGGTGAGGTCCAAAATGCTCCTGATGGTCGTGGGTTGTAGCTGGAGGCTTTAGAAAGATCCTAGGGTCACCGAAGTGATCCCCGAAGATCGAGGAAGAATCGATGCTCCAGGTACCTTGACTTGTACAAAATCCTACCAAAAAAGGATCTTTGAACTATGATACATGTAGGCTTAGCTCAAGCAAAGAAAGAGGAAGGTGCTAGAGGTGTTATTGAGCGTAAATGAGTGAGGATGGAGGCGGGTAGAGGTTCTCTGACGTACAACGGTGGAGGAGAGTCGATTTCCTAATCCAACAAGGATCAGGTTGAATGATGGTATATGGAATGTTCAAAACTCGGAAGGGAACAAGATGAGAGTATCGGGGGGGGGGGGTCAAGGAATGGTCGAAGCACAATAAAGAAGGTCACCGGAGCTCAACTCCGACAAACTTCGATTATGATTTTTATGAAATAAAGTGCAAAATCTACTGCAAATGAAAGCTAAACTACTCTATTATAGGTCCTAAGAACAGAAGGAAATGCTAAACAATGGCTCTACCTGCCTAATCTGGGAGCCTAGTTGGAACTCTATTGCAAAAGAATGACGATGCCCGGATCTCTTCCTTCATGCCTCTTCCTCCCACCATTAGTTCCAACGAACTCCCTGCTATCACTAAGAAGACAAGGCACTAAAAGAATAATGGATTTTGAGGGAAAACCTAGATCAAATTTAAAAGGTGGCTGGAGACTTATTTTTATACATGAGGTCTTTGACCGAGGCTACTAATAAACTCAACGATCTGTCGATCGAGGTATCGATGCTGTGTGAAAGGGCATGGATCGAGGAACGAAATCATAGAAGGAATCAAAATGGGATAATGCAAGGAGAAGTGGGGAAAATTTGGGGAAAATGGGCTATTCGCGTGGCTAGCATGCTGGGGTTGCAAGGGTCTCAATTGACCGACAGGTCAACCGAGGCTGCAATCTGATTGGTCAACGTCCTCTGCTAGATGACAAACTAAAAATTAATTTTAGAAATAATCCAAAATAAAGTAATTATGATTTATTTATTTATTTGATTAAAAAATAAAAAAATATTTACTTATGTAGTATTTTATGGTGTTTTTGATTTATTTTTACATGTTTATTTATTGTATGCTACTTTTTATATGTACATTTATAGGTATATTTACCTATGTATAATGTATTTTATTTTTATTTTGTATTTTGGAATTTTCTATTTTATATACATAATTTATATATTTCTAATTTATTTAAATAAACATAAATATGTTTTTATTATATTTTTCTGGGTTGAAATGTGCACTTATTTAATTATAGTTATTAATTGTATATGTATAAATAAGTATATTTCATCTATGAAGTATAATATACATGTTTATTTTAAGGTATTTTTATTTTTTGGTTTATTTATATACATATGTTATATATAATATTTACAAAATTATAAAAATACAAAAGTATGAAACATATGAAGAATGAATAAAATGATTATTTTATTAAGGTACGACATACAATAGGGGTCCAAACCCAAACTTTTGCATCTTAACTTCAAATTAAATGAAACCACGTTCATTAAATAGTTAATTAAAAATTATATACAATTAAAGGTGATTTTGATAAATTTTGAGTTTATATGGAGATAGTATAAAAGTCACGTTATGCATTATTTTATGTGAAATAAAATTTGTATTTTTTATGTATTTTTATCTGCAACTTTCATGTTCAAAGTTTATTTATTTGATGTATAAATAATAAAGAATAAAATAGGTTCCATATTGTCCTTATTGATGAATTGAAAATTATGTTTTCTTTTGTATTTTAGGCCCTTATCTCCCCATACTTTGTTCCTTGTCGACCCACTCATCTTGATGCCTAGGTCTCGAGGTTTAAGGTCATTAAACACCTATGGTATTTCATTTCATTTTCTTTTCTTTTCTTTATTATTTTATTTTGACTTTAAATACAATATATTACACAATATTTACAGAGTAGATAACAAATGTTATTTTAATGAAAATAATGTTATTTACATGCACTTAGCTAGGGTTTAAAGGCCAAATGAAAGAATCAAGGTGTTGAAATGGAAATTCATCACCTCCTACACTTGCCTTTGCTAGTCCCTAGCAAACACTTATGCCTATAAGTGCAGAAAGAAAGTAAAGAAAAGAAATAGAAAGAACTTGGAATGATTTTTGATTCTTAAACTTGTCTTTATTAAAATCAAACTTTGGAGCTCAGAGAAGGCCTTTGGATTATTAGTGTGTTCGGACCACACTAAGGTTAGGAAATGAGATGTAACAACCCTTAGGTTCCTTAATCCTAGCGTCCAGTTCTATTCTCAGTCAAGTCAGAGCCGTCCATGCTAAGTTTAAATGACAGATCCATGTGTGTGAATTTTTTAGCTCTTCCCAGAAAAACTGTTGAACTAGAGAAGAGTCTACTATCCTAGTAGCTCGTCCTCATGGAGACAAATATTTCCTTCTAAGGTCAGGTACCGCTTTACAACTGAGTGGAGAAAGAAGCTAGAAGAAGGGGAAAAGAACTGGGAATGGACCAGTGTAGTCTTCATTCTCTTGTGAAGCTCGATTGGTGTAATCGGGTCTTCACCAAGAAGCACGCTTTTTCTGGAGCTCATATTTTTGGTGTAGGCTTCTTTGAATTTTTCTTTTACTTTACATAGCTCTTGCATTCTTGTTTATGCCCTGGCAGATATAACTACTTTTCGGTCTGCCCATTTTTTGGAGTCTTGGATTAAAGTTGCCCCTGCAGACCGTTCCTCATCTGAAGAATTATCTCAATCTATCTCCAGTTTTTAGATTTCTTGGTTACCAGATGAAATGGGTTAGAGTATGATTTCAACAATCCCCAAGAATGTTTCCTAAGCCACCCTTGACGAATCGTCCTAGCATTGTCCTGGCTTAGACTGTCAAATTTTTCAACAATCCATATGAGTTGAGCTAAGTGTTAGGTGCGAGGTCTCTAGTCAATCCACTATCTCAATAGTCATACGGATGATATGGAGGGTTCTAGTTGGACACAATAAATTAACTCATGAACATAGTCTCATGGAACCTAAAGAATTAAGTCAAGGTGACATGAAGTGTCCTAATTCTAGTCCTTAGCGAAATCCTCTGAAATTGAGTGCATTGAGGTCTGCAACAAACTCCAATCTTCGGACTTTAATTTAGATTTGTTCAATTATCTAGATCATTATGAAAAATGAAAATGCTATGTACAATGCAAGAGAATCTTTTCATAAAGCAATTTTCTATTTTGAACTTTTTATGGATTTTTGAAAAAGTTTTGCAAATTTTTATGCAGATTTTAAACAGATTTTGAAATTGTTTTTGTATTTTTAATTTTGTAAATTTTAGGGATTTTTGAATAGAGGCTAGTAAAAGGAACCTGTACAACTATTTACACTGGAGTGCATCTATATTTACAAGAGTGATGGTGTATTTTATACAATGAATTTCTACAGGTTGTACAGTTTGTGTAAGGATTTTATTTGAGTCATTATTTAAACCAGGTCCTAAAAGCATTTGAAAATATTTTTACATACATTTTGAAAACTTCTTTTTGCAAATAATTTTGATAAAAAATTTTACAAACATTTGCAAGCCTTGAAAATCATTTTGCAAATATTTTAAAAACAATATATATAGATTTTTCAAAAGATTTTTGCAACCAATTTTAAAATCATTTACAAGAAGATTTTTAAAAGATTTTATTTACACAAATAAACGAAATTTCTGCAAATAAAGATTTTTACAAAGATTTGAAAACATTTGCACGAAATTTCCAAAAAGTTTTGAAAAGATTTTCTAAATAAATTTTCAACCAATTTTCAAATCAATTTACAAAATTTTTTTAAACAAGTTTATTACTTTATTTATAAATAATCTTGGTGTGTTTTGAAAATACGAAAGTATGAGTTATGGCTATAATATATAGAATATATTTATGAAACTCCTATACTTAGCTTGAGCTAGATTCTCATAGATCAGAGAGAAAAAGGAAGACATAACTCATACAAAGTATAGAACGGTCTATACTGCAATGACTACATAATCAACAAATGAGAAGTTGACTGTCCCCCCTATACTTAAGATGAAATAATCCTAAGTAAAACGCACTGTACACAAGGCATGGAGGGTCAATGGTGGGAAAATATGAACTCATCAGCTCAACCTATCCCTCCTATACTTAGGGTGAAATATCCCTAAGTATAGACAGAATATTAAGAATTGAGGAGATAGATGAGGGATCTCAAGAGTGAACAACTCAGGATGACCACTCCACCATACTTAGGGCAAAGTACGTCCTAAGTATTACAATTACAGAAGCGGTGAATACCGTTTTTGAGGAATTAGAAAATGAAAAGGAAAAGAAGAAAAGAAAAAAACAAAAAATATTTTTGTGATTTTGTTGCTTTATATGTCTGATCCTTCGACACCTGAGAGTTCATCTCGAAACACCAACTTCAATTGAATCGAAAATGGACATAAAGGTGTCATGCTCTATGGCTTCAACAACTGTCCATTGACTACGAATAGTTGTGCGCCAGGTGACAATTCAGATATCAATAAACTCCTATTGTCACACACAATTTCCACTATGAAAAGCCAAGTCCATTTTCTCTTTAGTTTGCTTGGGAAAATATTCAACTTTGCATCATATAGCCACACCTTCTATCCAAGTTCGAAAGTCCTCCCGCGGATGCGTTTGTCATGCCATTTCTTGACTTTTTCTTTGTACATAAGGCCATTATCACATGCATAGTCTCTAAACTCTAGCAAATGGTTCAGATCAACCTTGCAATTCTTTCTGCTCGCTCGGAATCAAGGTTGCACATGTTCAATTCCTAAAGTGATTCGTGAATTAATTCCATGGGCAGGTGGCAAGGCTTGCCATAGCCGATGAGGTGGGGTGACATGCCGAGAGGAGACTTATACGATGTTCGATATGTCCAAATAACTGAATCAAGTAACTTTGAGCAATTCTTCCTGTATGGACATACAAGTTTCTGCAATATGGTTTTGATATCCCTGTTTGAGCATTCTGTCAAGCCATTTGATTAAGGGTGGTATGACGCCGCAACACGGAGTTCGATGTTGAATTCTTTGGTCAACTTCTTGACCTCTTTTTTCATAAAATGGGACCCCCATCAGAAATGAGAATCTTTGGTATCCCAAACCGTGAAATGATGTTATCCTTCTAGTAACTACAAATTGTGCGGTTGTTTGTGGTTCAAGCTGGGATGGCCTCCACCCATCTACTAACGTAATCGATGGCAAGCAAGATGTAATAAAAGCCCTGGCTGTTAGGAAATGGACCCATGAAGTCAATGCCCCATGAATCTAAGACGTTAGATATTCGAATGTATTTCAGAGACATTGTGTCTGTCATACTGATGTTTTCAGCCATTCACTAACAATCATTACATTTCTTCACGTAATCTGCTGCATCCTTGAATAGAGTAGGCCACCAAAGGATACATTGAAGTACTTTTGTTGTCCTCCTCTTTCTAGAATGGTATCAACATTCTTCAAGCTCGTGATAGTGGTCTAGGACATGCATTATCTCCTCCTGAAGTATACACCTCCGCTAGATGCAATCTGTGCCCTCTCTGAATAAATGTGGTCCTCCACTGGTAGAAGTGAGTGTCTACTAAGAACTTGTCAAGTTTGATCTTTGTCTACTCTAGCATTGTCTTGATGGAGACAATGTAATTCAAGATATCTGTGTACCAAGGCAGAGAGGATATAGAAAAAAATACTTCATCTAGAAAGGTTTCCGTTATAGGAGTGGAGTTCGACTCAAGAGGCTCTATCTCAACATTTCTGGAAAGGTGATCTACCACCACTTTCTTGATGCTTGGTTTGTCACGAATTTCTTGGTAGAACTCTTGGAGTAGAAGGATCCAATGAATTAGACGAGGCTTAGCATCTTTCTTGCTCTGAAGGTATTTGATGGAAGAATAGTTAGTGTAAATGATAAACCTTGAGCTGAGGAGGTGTGATATGAATTTCTCTAGTGCAAACACTATGACTAACAACTCTTTGTCTATCACTGTGTAGTTTTTCTTGGCTACATCAAGTGTTCTGCTAGCATAATGATTTGCAAATGGCATGCCATCTCGTATTTGTCCTAGAATAACACCAAAGTCTGATGCATCCGTCATGATTTCAAATGGTAGAGTCTAGTTCGACAGCTGTAGGATAGGAGCATGTGTGATCAGATCCTTTAAGAGATTGAAGGATTAGAGGACCCGGACATCGACAACAAAATCAGCCTCCTTGCTAAGCAACTTAGTCAACGATCAAGCAATCCAGTTAAAGTCTAATAAATCTATGAGAGAAACCTACATGCGCCCAAAACAATCGAACTTGCTTAAGATTTGTTGGTGGCTCAATTTTGGAAATAACATCTACATTGATTGGGTCAACCTCCATGCCACGCTTGGAGATGAAGTGACCCAACAGATGAATCTGCATTTCATCATCTTTATTCATTTATTTTAGTTTAATATCCCTTATAAAACACCTGTAAATATCAATAAATCTCTACTTTTACTTACCTTAATTCTTGTGTAAATATTGCATATTCATCACTATTTCAACCTAAAATAAATAAATAAAGAAACAAAGGAAAAATAAAGAAAATCAAAGATTGTATATATGTAATAAATACAGATGACTCCAAGCCTGAGATTAGGCCAAGACTTGACCTGATCGACCAGGAATAAAGCAAGGGGAGATAAGGCCTAAAATCAATCAAATCAATATCCTTATGTATATATTTATCACTTGTATACTACTGTTTATAATACATATCCTTTGTACTATTTTATTTATACCCAAAATCATCTCAAATAAAATTATTTTCTTCTTAAAAAGTGTACATACAAATCTTTTGTAATAATAAAAATAATTGCAAGAACAATCAATGTATATTGTGTAAATAATAACACTCTAAAAAACTGCAAAGGTCAACTTGTCAGGTCAATATCTTCTCCACAAAACTCAAAATTAACAAAACTCTCTTTCATTGTACTCAAATTAAATAATCTTTAAAATGGTAGTGGATTCACAAAAATCAGAGTTAAGGAGTGGAATGTGGCTTTTTACCTATATGTATTGTATGTATATTTATTTTCTTTATTTTTGTAATTATGGTATTTTTAATTAATTGTAGCTATTGAATTTGACTTATATAATATAAAAATAAAAATAAAATATATACAAGGTAAAATCATGTATATATTGTATGTACCACTATGTATATTGTAAAGTACTACTATTTGTTTACCTTAATAAATTAATTCACAAAAATAAAATAAAAATATCATTGAAGTACTTGTAAAATATTGTAAATTAATAAATTATTTAACTACATACATATATGTATATATATTTGTAAAAATAATAAAGTAAAAATCATGGTCATGTATATATAGGTATATATACCTATAACTAACATATTTTATTTATTTTCACCTTTGTATGCAAATTATTTAGATCAATAAAATATCCTAAACTAGCTTTATTTATTCCTTAAAATGTTCTATTTACATTATTTAATTATTAAAAATCATTTTCGATTTTTTAACCTAATTTATTTAACTTTCTATTATTATTTTGTCTTCTAGCGTATTTTGTCTTATTCTTCGTGCCTCCAGATTTGATGAGCCTAGGTCTATTGAACCGGTCAACTCCCCATTCAATGGACGTTTTCCACATTTCTCGTATGCCTCCCATCCTTCTCAGAGTTTTCCCATGCACCCTGATCCTTAACACCCTCCACTTTCTTCTCCTAACTTTCAGCTCGACTGACCATCTCCATCACTAGTTCATCAATTCCCTCTTCCTCACATTGGATTGCACACATTTTGAATTCAAAATTTGGCCGGACTTCATCCCTGTTTAGACACCCAACTCATCCCCTACCACGCTTGATCCATTTTTCCTTATCTTCTTTGCCCGAGGGTGGTTCCAAGAAGTTGATGTGGTAATAGAGCATAGATCTCTTCATCCAGGAGCATGAAGGATCGATTCGGAAGCAAGATCCAACACATGGTCGGACCTCTGTCATTGTGTTTCGACTCTCTGCCACCTGCAGCAGATCGAGGCATTTCTCTTCCATCCCTTCACTGTAGGTTGACTTAGATTAAATTCTATTTGATTTTAGCATTTAAATTTTGCACTTTAATTCTCTATTTAGCGAGATTAGATCCACCATTATCTTCTCTGATGCACAATATTGGAGGAGCCCAGATCACAATCGAGTATCCCCGACCCAACCATTACATTCACCTCGATCTTCTCCACCTTCTTCCATCGCTTTACCTCCCAGATCCTTATTAAATCTGGTTTGCGACCTCCTTTCCGACCACCTTGACCAGAGGTCTCCATTCCCCCACCATGTCCTTGCTGTTTCATTAACAAAATCGATCGGAGAGTCCCCCTCCGAGCATTTAACTTCTTGCAGCTCTTTGAAGCTCATCTAGGGCTGAGTAACAAGATCTAGAGGTGAACTTAGAGCTGCAGACACACAGACCTCCTGATCCTTTACCAGTTAACATCTAGCTTCATCGGTGCAATAGATCAATAGAGTACCATCGCAGGAGAGAGTAGAATCCCTCAGGAGGAGGAATGAGAGGAGATCGACTGCCCTTTCGTTGATTGAAACTCACTAGGCCAGACATTCATACATGTTCTTTCCGGAGCATCAACAGTCGCACGATCAAGAGCATAAGTGCTAGATTGAATCATGAGTATCAGATTTGCCCAAAAAGTCAACCATGGATCAAGCCCTGCTGATCAGATCTGAGTCCTCCACGTATCTTTCCTCCTCCACCGTCCAATTCGAGCATAGAGTTATCTTAGCCATCCAAGATTCCACGTGGAATGGCAGAGAACTTACGCTCTAACCGCTGCTTAATTTTAAATTTGCAAATAAGTCCTCGTAGAACATGTGTCAGACTAATGTTCTTTGAACATTTGCATTTTGCCCCTTTTATTTATTTTATTTACATTTAAGTCCAGGGTATTTTTATGAAAGTTTATATTTTGGAAAATTTATGATAAAAATTTCGTACTTGATTATTGTTGTTTCTCCCCTCAAAATAAATTATTTGCATAGAAGACCGTGCCAACACGACTCACGTGCACTGACACACATATTTCTTGGCATTTTGCATATTTAACCCTGTTGTTCTTTATTGTGTTATTCATTTGGTCCCTTAAATATATTTCTTTGTATTTATACCCTTATGCATATACATTTAATTTTGCATGTAAAATTAATAAAATTACCTTAATCTCCTGTTAATCTCATTTATTCATGTTATTTTTTATTTTGCATTTTTATCATTTTTCTAATTTTTAATAAATCAAAAATTCCAAAAATTCTTTCTGTTTACATTAAAAAATTGATAAAAATATAAAAACTTTTACAAAAATTCCAAAAAATTCATGGCTATTTATTATTATTAGTTTTATTTTCTAACCAAATTTTATGTCTAATTATTTATAAAAACCAAAAAATAGAAAAAACATCCAAAACAAAAAAATCTTATTAAATCATCAGAAAACAAAAAATTGCAAAAATACTTTTTGGAAAATTCAAAAATTATCTTTCTATTTGTGCTTATTTCTTTAATATTTGATTGGATTTTCTATTTTAAAAATCTAAAAACATTCGCATTGTTTTTAGTTTGCATCATTCCTATTTTTTATTTGAAAACCCTAAAAAAATCTAAAAATTCTGTAAAAATCATAAAAAACAATAGAGAAATATTTAAAATACAAAAATAATTTATTTTAATTTTTTTATCTATTTTTGCTACACTTCAAAAATATAAAAAGCTGTCTTTTCTTACTTCTATCGTTATTTCTTTTTTTTATTTTTATTTTCTTTTATTTTAAAAAATTAAAAACATTTATGAAAATTTAAAAATTAATAAAAATGATAAAATGAGAGAACATAAATAATAAATAAAAGTGCAAAAATTAAAACTCATGGAAAATAAAAAGACAAAAAGCTTCACAAAAACCAAGAGTAGTGTGCCTCTGGATTTGCTTTTTTATTTATTATTTTCATTTAATTAAATAACCCTCAGGATTTTTGTAGCCTCCATGAGTTCAATCATGTACGCTATAGATGTAAATAAATAGCAACATTCTCTTCTTGACATTTCTTCATTTTGTTTTGGCTTGAAAAATTTTAAATAATTTTTGTTGAGGAATTTTTAGGATTGCAACGACATTGCATTAATTTCAGCTTAACTAAAACCCTGAATTTTTCTTCTCAACAAATGGCGCTGGTGCTGGGGATGCCTGATGATGGTACCTAGGATTCTCTTCTTATAGCTTGTTATTCTTGGTTGTAGATACCTGTTTGTTTTTCCTTTCATTTTCTTGCCTTCTTTATGTATATTCTTCTTCTTATTTTTTGTCTATATCTATCACTTGTCCATATTTTTTATGTATATTTTATTTTTATCTTTTATTCATTTTCTTTATTTGTCTATATTTTCTATTTATTTTCTTCTTTTATTTTTGTTCTATTTTGTATAACTATGTGACGAATCCGAAATCGACCTACTTAATCGTTGTGAATTAAGCTTTTAAATTTGATGTTGTAATTACGGGAATTTGGAATCAGTCAAGAAATAACCACAAGAATTTATTCATTTTTTATCGGTGTGGTTTATGTTTATTTTACTTGGGTAAGTACCAAGGTCGAACTCGAGGAGGCAAAGGAACAACCTAGAAATTTGTCTATCAAAGTTCGTGCACTATTTTTGAGACGGTTTTTTGGTATTTTTAATGCAATTTGTAATGTAAAATGCAAATGAGGCCAATTTTAGGGACAAAAAAGCAATTTTCAAGCAAATGATATCTGAATATTATGAAACTTGGCCAAGATGTAGAATTTGGTGAAATGAATGCACTATAATCTTTTGGTACGGATGCAAAATAAATATTTTATGAATTTATGAATGCAAACACAATGAATTTTAATAATTAATTACAATAAATATTAAACCTAATTATTTTTAAGAAATAAATTATCCAAGATCTATCACTAGGTGTTGGATCTCAAAAAATCCCAAACCTAAAAAACATGAGATTTAATACCTATTAAAAATTATAGATTGAAATAACAAAATGATTTTTATAAGGCAAACTATGCATGAAAATGCAATTCTTTTTGGGCATGATGTAGCATACAACTAATTCTACAATTCATGAATTTTTGGCAAATTTTTGAATAATGATTAATTAACTATAAATTTGTGAGCATAGATTAGGTAAAATATGTCAATTTTTGTAAGAATAATTATTATTAATTAACCATAGAAAATAAAAATGTCACAAGCATGCCATGATGTAGAGAATTAGTTGAACAACACAATACTATTTTTAGAATAATAAAAAGATGCGATAAATAGACTCAAAAGAAAATGACAGCTCTGGGTTCTATTTGTAATATTACAATAAATAAACTGACATAAAAATACGCAGAGTAGGGACTAAAGTATAAATACCTATACCCCATAGGGGTTAACTGCAAAATTCCCAAAGGAACACGTGCTCAGCACGTGTCCCCTTGGGCGGTGGACTTCTACGAGATATGGTAGGTTTCTAGGGGGTTGAGTGCAAAGTTCCCCCAACGCCCGTGCGTCACATGTGTGTGGGGGCCTCGGGCTTCAAGCTCGGCTCTGGTGGTGGAACAGGGGATGGATGAACTATTGAACCCGGCGGAGCTGAGATGTAGGGCAGATCAGGTGACTAGGGAAAGAATGGATCTCCAGCCGAGTGGAGTAGGCGAGGTCAACCGAGGTTGGTGGCGCTAGGCGGAGATGTGGCTGGAGCAGCGGAGAGCAAGCGATGTTTCACAGTGTTGCGTCGTCTGGTGGGGGGCTGCTGGAAGGTGGAGGATCCAGAGGCCTTAAGCGGGGCTTCTTGGAGTTGAGGACGGAGAAGTTCGCGGCGGAGAAGCTGCTAGAGGCACGGTAGTGGCGAATGATATACATTGGGTAGAGGAGTGTTGTCACGTCAATGTTGGCTCGATGGTCGATGAGGACCGGAGAGGGAAGCAGCTGCAATGAAGTGCGGCGTTGCGACAAATCTTGGAAGCTTCGGATCTCGCTGTTAAAGGGGCACCGGGCTGTCACCAATGGGTTCCTTACACTATCGACAGATGAAGGTCTTCGTAGGAGCGACATGCTCTTATATAGGAGAGTGTGGATGTCAGAGATGGAAGGCGGTGCTCGAGCGAGATCATTGGGATCAGAAGGGGATTTGATTGAGGGGAAGGGGCGTAAAGATGGAAGAAGGTAGCGGCGGCGCTCGATTTGGAAGGAGGTGGTGAAGATCGGAGATCATGAGGTACAGATTGGGCGGAGGGCGGTGGAAATCATGGGGTTGGCGCCGTCGCTCGATTAGGAAAGGGGAAGGAGACGGAGGAAGGGGGCGATCTCTGGGCCGTTCGATTGGTAGAGATTGGACGATCCCATATATGCCACGTGGCGGCGGTCCAATCATTATTATTTATTATATATATTATATATTAAAATAAATGAAAAATAAGGCTAAAATTGGGTGACACGTGGTGGCTCCAGGAGCTACTACGTGTCAGCCCCACAAAAATTGAAAAAAAAATATAATATAAAATATGTAAAAAATAGTAAAGACCTTGTATAGACAAATTTTCTTCACAAAAGTTGTTCATCAAGATGAGATCTACAACATTCATGAAGAGACCAAAATGAAATATAATCTTTTGTACGAAGTGATATTTTTGGGGTACTCCATGTGCATAGAATACCTTATTTTTGGGATTTATAATTTTTTGCCATTTTTAAACTAGATAAACATCTGGAAAAAATACAATAAAACTCAAGATAAATGTTTACACGTTAATCTACTTTTTTGGATTTTTATTAAGTATGAAAAAAAAGAAATAATATAAAACATGAAAAAGATAATTTTTGTACAAACTGTTAGTGAAGACTCGGGATCAGTTAGTTTCATTGATTTCAAGTTCATTTTTGGATTTAGATTTTTATGCATTTTAATAAAACTTTTATCAAAGAAAATAAATGAAAAATAAATAAAATAAAATAAATTAATTATCTACATAAAATAATAGGTTAAAAACCACTAAAATACGAAATGTACAGAAGAGGCCCAAAACCCAACTTTCACATATGAGCTCCGATTCACTTGAACTAGTCTTGTTTTGAAGGTATTTGAATGTATATTAGTTCAAAAGTGAGTATGATCAAAGCCGACACTGGATGAGGAAGATATCGAGGTTTTAGTCCGAAAATCCTGCAACTAGGGTTTGGGTTTTTAATCCAGTTATTCATGTTAGTGATTTTTTGTAATTTTTATTTATTCTTATTAGTGATATGTACTCAGTGGAGGTGGTTTCAAGTCATTTGGAGTTAGCATGACTTAGTTAAAAATCAGGGAAGATAGGCTATTTTACAGGTCATTTTGGATGAGATTTTTGGCTTCTTATTTTGTGCAATAATGAGTGATAAATGAAATTCTTATTAATACATGGATGAATGCTAATTATGCAATATAAATGAAGAAATGCCAATGAATTTTAGGGATTTGAGCTTTATTAGTGACTTTTAGAGTGATGAATCTGAGATTCATCATCCCCCTATACTTAAATCATGCTTGTCCCTGAGCATCAAAAGAAATGTAATGAGGTGAAATCAGATTGGGTTCCATACCAAGACCATGAGCAGAAGGTGAAAATGAAACTAGACCTAACCTTTGGATTATTAGTTTGGTAGAACTTCTATGAGACTTAGGATTTTTAAAAACAACAGCCCTCAAGTTTTACACATCATTGTCACAGTTTCGACTCAGAAGTCATCTTAGATCAATCCTCCTCCCAAAGCATACCCCATGAACATTGAACAATTGACTCATGTGTGTGAAAGGTTTTAGCTTTTTGCATCCAGATTGCCGGACTACCATGCAAACCTCCTCACCAGTAACTCGTCCTCGTCGAGTAAGGTATTTCCTTCTAAGACCCAAGACAACTCTCAAGAAACATACAACCCTAGAGTCGATCAAGTCTCAGAGTAGATTCAGATTCCAGCAATCCACACACACTTTGAGTTGAAGCCTCAACTCTTGGCACTTCTACCCAGCTTCCATGGAAATGCTAATGAAGAGTCGTATATCCACCTGCAATAGTTTAGACGCATTTGTGGTGCCATGCACTATCCTAACATACCGTTAAGAGTAGTTAAGATGATGGCATTCCCATTTCGTCTCCAGGACAAGGCCCTTCATTGGATCAACAACTTGGGGGAGGTCATCACTACATGGGAAAAACTTAAGTCTGCCTTTTTGCATAAATATTATCCTATAGGGCGACTTAATAGGATGCATGCCTGCATAACGAACTTCACTCAAGCCACTCACAAATCTTTCTAAGAGGCTTGGGAGGGGTTTACTGAATTGAAGAGAAGTGTCCCCATCATGACATTCTTACGACTAGCCTGGTACGACATTTTTTTGGGAGACTCACGGTGGAAAGCCAGAAGCTCGTGGATGCCATGCGTGGTGTCTCACATTTCAACAAAGATGAGGATGTCGTATGGCAGATCTTCGAGGAAATGGTCGAAGGAGAGGCTGCTTTGTCATCGTCCCGTGCCTATCAGCGCCAACCCCACGCTCTTCAAGAGCCAGCCCATATGGCATCTTCTCACGAACCATACAAGGATGAGAGCTCCAATCTAAGCATCATTGGGAGCCACCTGTCCAAAGTAGACATCATAGAGAAACGATCACATGACCTGGAGAAATTTTCTGTGATCGAACAGAGAACACATCACCTGGACAAATTAGATCAGATTACCACACAGCTGGAGTTGCTAGTGAGCACAATCAGCACCTATAATTTCGTGTATGCATCGGCCACAACTCCAGCTGAGATGAAGGAGCAAGCATTGTCAAATCATCCTCAGCAGAGTCAGACCCAGCCAACGGTATAACACGTATACTACGTGCAAGCCCCAGAACCATCATCTCCGCATCAGTCACCACAACAACTGGTTGTCTTCTAGCCTGAGCACCGTCCCATTCAGGATACATGTTTCCCTCCACCACCTCTCATTCAAGAGGTGAATGGCATATGGGAAAATGGAGCATAGAAATCTCGTCCAGGCGGACCTCAAGAGGGCCAGCAACCAGGCAATCGCCAATCCCTCAATAACAAGGAGGGAGTTTTATCCAAAATCAGCCTTATTACCACCAGCAGTCTCAGCCATAAAACGGAAATTGGAGAAATATCTGTATCAACAACCATAATACATGTCATACTAGCAAAATCAATAGTACTCGGCGGTTCTATATCAGAACCAACCTCCTCAGCAGCACTATTAGTACCACCCCTCTCCCCAATACCATCCTCAACCATCGCACCAGTAGCCCACACACCAGTCCCAGCATCAACGTGGCTAGCATGCTGACTCATTCGAGGCTGCCCCTCCGATAAACCCTGCCTTGGATTGTCTGGCTCAACTAGTGAAAAGCCTAGTAGAGGTGAGCCAAAAACTTGATGACTTGATCGCTGCAAAGACCTCCATTCCCATATAAGTGGAGGCAACCCCCAATAATTTTAGGAAAAGAGAGCAGGTAGTTTTCAATGCCCTCCAAGCCAGATATGCTTGATTTGTTTTAATCTAATGATATCACTCTCGGGAGTGGTAGGACCTTGCAGCCATCAACCACATGCAAGGGGAAGAATAAAGCTTCGCCATGCAAATCATCATCTTCTACATCAACCGATCCAGCATCCGGGTCGGGTGAGGAAGAAGAGGAAGGTGAAGCACTAGCAACAAAAAGCCTAAAAAATCAGAAAAATCAAAAATGCCAAAAAGATAGCACTAGCAACAATGACAGCAGGAGCACCAGCCATCCAGCCTTGGAGGAGACCACACCTGTAGTTGATCCAGTGCTAGTAGATGGAGACCCACCTACAAATTTTGGCTGCCCACCTTTCTTGGATGACCCTGATCATTTTAGTCATCCAGTTTTACAACCTGATATGGACACAGATTTTGATGTAATTAAGAAATCTATTCCTACTACTGCTTTTGATTCTATAAAAATTCCTTTTCCGGATGCATTAAGAAAATCCAAAAAATTAAAAAATTGAAATCAGCCTTGTCTGATCTTGATGTTGTTGAGATTATTCATAATCTTGTTCTTGAAATTCCCTTACTCAAAGCCATCAAGTATGTGCCTAACATTAAGAAAGGTCTTAAAGAGGCATACACTACGAAAAGGCAACTGCGCAAAGCCAGAGAAAGAAATGTGGAATATAGTCTAACTGCGACTATAGTAAATGAAATTAGTAATATCCCAACTAAGAAGAAGGATATGGGACCTCCTCTAGTTAGATGCCAGATGTTTGATTAGGAGTTCGGCCGAACTCTACTCGATGGTGGATCCTCAATCAACCTGATGCCCACTTCACTGCTCAAAGAGTTTGGGTTGGGATCACTCAAGCCTAATATAATGATTCTACGGTTTGTAGATACATCTATCAAGCGGTCCCTCAGGATTATGGAAGATGTCATCATCACCATATAGGGAATGCAGTGTCCTGCAAACTTCGTAGTTCTAGATATAAACACTTCAGTACCCCCTTTGCACATCCCTATAATCATTGGACGGCCGTTCCTTCAAACAGCTAAAGCAGTGGTGAACTATGGCGTCGGGCAGATCACCTTCCACTCGAAGAGCAACAAGGTTTTGATTGAGACGATTCAAGTACCCAAACAGATAGAACCTGCATCAGACGAGAGTGAGACAACAAAACAACGAGTAGAAAACTGTGACTTTTTAGCTAAAATCTGTTATACAAATCTATTTATGGATGATATTGAGACCCAAGCATTCCTCTCCACAGAGTAAGTCTTGGACAATACAATCGTGTTCCCAGATATCCTTGTTGATGAGATCTTTACTAAGTTGCCTAATGAATACATTTATGGCCACATATCTTCGGTTGAGCAAGAGGACATCATTACAGATTTTTGTAAACAAGATTTGATCATTGAAGAATGTTGTGCTCTGCACTCAGAGCCTACAATGTCGATGGTGGACACATCACAGATGAAAGATCTGGTACTTTCATCCTTCACAATGGCTGAAGTTACCACTAAGCTGAACCAGACACAACATGAGCTCAAGCTACTTCCAGCGAACATGAAGTATACCGTCCTTGTGGATGCACATAACATGTTCCTTGTGATCATCAATTCAGAACTAATCGAGGAACAAGAATCTTGTCTACTCAAAGCTCTAAAGAGAAACCGTAAGGCCATAGGCTGAAAAATTCAAATCTCCATGGGATAAACCCCTCATTGTGCTCGCATCACATATACATTGAAGAAGACAGCAAGCCTTCCCATAAGTTCCTGCGAAGATTGAATCCAAACCTTCGGGAGGTTGTGATGAATGTGATCATGAAATAGTGTGATGCGAGATTCATATATCCCATCTCCAACTCAAAATGGGTGAATCCTATGCATGTTATGCCAAAGAAGTAAGGGATCACCATGATCAAGAATGACAAAGGAGAGGAGATTGCAACCAGAGTTCCAATATCGTGGTGCATCTGTTTGGATTACGGATGACTGAATTTAGCGACCAAGAAGGACCATTTCCCTCTCCCCTTCATCGACCAGATAGTCGAAAGATTGGCCGCGAAGGAATACTTCTATTTCTTGGATGGATACTCTACTTACAATTAGGTTGCTAAGCTCTAGAAGATCAAGAGAAAATGACCTTTCCCTATCCATTTGGGATGTATGCCTCCCGTAGGATGTCGTTCGGACTATGAAATACTCCTGCGACCTTTCAGAGGTGCATGTTGGCAATTTTTGCAGATATGGTTGGAAATTTTATTGAGGTCTTTACGGATGATTTCTTGGTCTACGGGTATATTTTTGATCAATGTTTATCTTATTTAGACCAAGTTCTGAAGCGATGTTATGAAGTGAACCATGTCCTCTCGTGGAAGAAGAGCCATTTTATGGTTACCGAAGGTATTGTGCTAGGCCTTGTCATATCAAAATGTGGCATGGAGGTTGATACTGTAAAGGTGGGAGTGATTTCAAAGCTAGAGCCACCTACAAATTTGAAGAAAGTCAGATCATTCCTAGGACATGTTAGTTTCTATCGACGATTCATCAAAGACCAGCAAAATTGCCCAACCGTTGACTGAGCTTCTGGGCAAGGAGGTAGATTTTATTGTTGATGATAGAGTCCTCTAGGCCTTTACGCAGTTGAAAGAAACAATCACTCATGCCCCTGTCTTTCAACGACCAGACTATTTATAGAGAACACTCTGCCATCAAGTACTTGAAATCCAAGAAGGATGCCAAACCACAGCTATCCGATGGATCCTTCTACTCCAGGAATATGATTTTGAAATTTGTGATAAGCCCGGAGTATAAAATATGGTGGCCGATCATTTGTCAAGATTACTAGAGCCAGACACTCCTGAGCAGATCCTATTGCCAATCACAAACACTTTTCCAGATGAGGCCATTCTGTCAGTCACCTTGCTCCCCTGGTTCGCCAATATTGTGAACTATCTTGTATCTTAGAAAACTCCATAAGATTGGACGAAGCTGAAAGTGGACAAATTCATGTTTGATATTCATTTCTATCAGTAGGAGGATTCTTGTAAGGGGGCAGATTGCATCTAGAGGAGGTGCATTCCTCAGAAGGAAGTCTAGAGTGTCCTCGAACACTGTCATTCCAGAGAATCAGGAGGACACCACTCTGGGATAAGAACAACAACAAAAGTTCTACAGTGCGGCCTTTGGTGGCCTACCCTATTCAAAGATGCAGAAGTCTTTATCAATTATTGCACTGATTTCAAAAGATTGGTTGGTATTATTGGAATGAGAGACATAATGGCTCTGAAGTACATTCAGATTTCAGATGTGTTTGACGCATGGGGCATTGACTTCATGAGCCCGTTCCCTAGCAGTCAGGGTTTTGAGTACAAGTACATTCTTCTTGTTGTCAACTACATAAGCCGCTAGGTGGAGGCTATCCCAACCCGAGCTGCCGACAGTTGCACCGTCTGCTGGTTCCTGAGGGAAAACAACATAGTATGGTTTGGGATCCTCAAAATTCTTATATCAGATGGGAGTAGCCATTTCATCAATAGAGAGGTGAAAAAACTAACATGGGAATTCTGCATTGAGCATCATATTGCCTCTCCGTACCACCCACATTCCAATGGCTTGGCCAAATGTTCGAATAGGGATAAAGACAATTCTACAGAAGCTTGTGTGTCCCGATAGGAAGAATTGGTCATGGTTGCTTGATGTACTTTGGGCCTATCAGACATCATAAAACTCATCGTTAGGAACGTCTCCTTACTGCCTAGTGTAAGCAAGCCATGCTATTTGCCCATAGAACTCTTTTAAATCTTTATGGGCGATCAATGATTGTAATTTGGATTCCAAGAAGGCTTGAAACAATAGAAAGTTGGATCTGATTTGACTTCTCGAATTTCGTAAGAATGCATAAGACAACAACCTAACGTACAAGGAGAATATCAAAAAGTGGCATGAAAAGCACATCCACCACAAGACTTTTGAATCGGGTCAGAAGGTTTGGCTGTTTGACGCAAAGCTCAAATTATTCCAAGGGAAGGTGAAAAGCAAGTGGACTAGGCCTTTCATAGTGAAGCATGTGCATGACAATGGAAGCATTGTTATATCTGGTTTATTAGCTGACACACATCCATTTGTGATCAACGAACAATTACTTAAGCCTTATCTTGAACATGATACATTTCTGTCTGTGGTAGATTCTATTCTAGTGGTCTATGATGAAGATTTCACATCATCAACACAATCAGACGGGGCCATCAAGAACATTTTTGATTAGTTAATCTTTTCTTCTTTTCTTCTTCTCATTTTCATTGTTCAAATTCTTTCTTATGTGCTGCTCTCACCTCATTCATATATGCTGTACTTAGGATATGCTCCATCCTAAGTATATGGGGGTGAGTGCCCTCGGGTTACTCATTCTTTGATCCCTCACCTGTCTCCTCAACTCTTGATAATCCTTTTATATTAAAGGATATTTCACCCTAAGTATAGGGGGAGACAGGTAGAGCCGATGATTTGTTTATTCGTTCCTACCCTCGACCCTACCTACATGTAAAATAGAGACTGTTATACTTAGGATTACTTTATCCTCAGTATAGGGGGACGATTGACTTCTTATTTTTTATTGAGTTGATGTAGTATAGATTTCTTTAACTTACTACGAATTATGTCTTTCATTTCTCTTCGATCAATGAGGACATCACTCAAGCTAAGTATAGACTAGTTCAATATACTTTGTATATATTTTAGCCATAAATTGTACTTTCATATTTTCAATAAGTATGGCTAATTTTTTTGTTATATATATATCATAAAATTTATTAACATCACCTAATAAAAAGATGTATCTTATTCCTCAAATTCTTTTTGTATATAATGATCAATAAATCTGGTAAAAATGTTTTGCAAAAATATTTGAAAAATCATTGGATAATATATTAGAAAAATCTTTTGGAAAATATTTGAAAAATATTTTGTAAAATGTTTTCAAACTTTGTAAAAATGTTTTGTTTGTAAAAATTTCTTTCCTTTGTTTGAAATAAAATGGTTTGAAAAATGATTTGCAAATAGTTTGGAAAATGGTTGCAAAAATATTTGAAAAATCTATATATACTGTTTGAAAAAACCTTTGCGAAATAGTTTTCAAATGCTTGTAAAAATTATTTGCAAAAATTATTTTGGACTATAGTTTTCAAAATTGTTTGTAAAATCATTTTCAAATAATTTTGAGGAATATTTACATCTTTCTCATAAACACTTTTCACCAGCTCTATATATTTATATGTATAAATAATAACATATCCCTTGTAAATTCTTAAAAACCCAACTCTTGTAAATCTATGATGCAACCTCATGTCAATATTTGTGCCTATATTTCCTTTTGCAAAATCTTTTGTTTTAAAAAAAACAAAAATCCCAAAAACATATGCACAAATCTTTTCAAAAATTGCATAAAAAATTGCAAATCTATTTCAAAAATCCATAGAAAGTGCAAAATTTGAACTTTGCATCACACAAATATTTTCTTGCATTGTACATAGCATTCGTATTTTTCGGAGTAAGCTAGATGATTGAAGAAGTCCAAACAAAATCTGAAGATTGGAGCTTGGAGTAGACCTTAATACACCAAATTTTAGAGGAACCCATTGAGGACTGAAAGTGGAGACATTTCAGATCATCTTGACTTATTTCCTTAGATTCCACAAGACTATGTTCATGTGTCAATTCAATGTGCCTAAATAGAGTCCTTCATATCATCTATAAGACTCTTGAGACAATGACTTGACTGGAAACCTCTCAACTAGCACTTAGCTCAACTCATATGGACTGTTGAAAAATCTTGGTGTCTAAGTCAGGATGATGCAAGGTCGCTTCATCAATTGTGGCTCAGGAGCCACTCTTGAGGATTGCCGACACTGGTACTCTAACCCACTTCTTTTGATAACAATGATATCTAAAAACTGGAGATGGATTGAAATAATGCTTCGGATGAGGGATGGTCTTCTATCACAACTTTCTCCAAGACCCCAAAAAATTTAGGTGGGACAAAAGATGCTATAACCACTGGGCACAAACAAAAATGCAGAATATATGCAAGGTCAAAGAAAATAACCAAAGAAACCTACAACCAACAATTCCACAAATATGAGCTTAAAAAGGCCTGCTTCTTGGTAAATACCTAGTTACACTAACCGACTTCACAAGGGAATGAAGACTACACTGGTCCATTCCCACTTCTCTTCCCATTCTTCTAATTTCTTCCCCCATTCGGTTGTAAAGACTGGGATCACCTGACCTTAAAAGGGAATATCTATCTCTACCAGGACAAGTTATTAGAAGATTAGATTCCTTCGTTGTTCAATGGTTTTGTCTTGGTAGATCTAAACAATTTCACACACATGGTTCTATCATTTCAAGGTAGCAGGAGTATGCGACTGAGAGGATGGTTTTGACCTGACTCTGAATTGGACTGAATAATAGAAGAATGGAACCTAAGGGTTGTTATGTCACACTTCCTAACTTCTTTGTGGTTCCGAACACACCATTAATCCAAAGGCCTTCTCTAATCTCCAAACTTTGACTTTACCAAGACAAGTTTAAAAGTCGAAAATTATCCCAAGTCATTTCTATCTCTTTCCTTTATTTTCTTTCCTGCACGGCATAAGTGTTCGCTAGGGACTATCAAAGGCAAGTATTGGGGGTTGTTGAATCCTCATTTCGTCACCTTTATCTTTTGATGTTGGCCTTTAAACCCTAGATAATTGCTTGTATACATCACTTATTTGCCAAAATAGGTACGCTATAAGTTGTATAAATATTGTAGAAAAAAAATGTATAAAATACCATATTTATTGCCAAAATAAAATAATAAAGAAAATAAAAGAAAAAGAAATGAGATAGCAAATGTGTTCAGTGACCCTAGCCCCGAGACTCAGTCATCATGATGACTTATTCGACAGAAAAATAAAGTAGGGGGAGATAGGGTGACAGATAGTACAGAAAACATAGTTGGAGAACACTACAAAAATATGCCAATAATTACCTTTTGTGACCTATTTTATTCTTTATTATTTATTCATCAAATCAATAAACTTTTTACATGAAAGTTGTAGATAAAAATACAAATAAAATATAAAATTGATTTCATACAAAAATAATATACATTGAACTTTTTATACTAAAAATAAAAGGCCAAAATACAAACTTCCCAGACCAATATCTCATAAATAAAAAAAATCAAAATATATCAAATCATCATTAATTGTATATAACTTTTAATAAGCTATTTAATGAATCTGGTTTCATATTTTGGGGGTTAAGGTGTGAAAGTTGGGTTTTGGATGCCTATTGTACAATATACTCGAATAAAAGTTTTATTTTATTTATTCTTTATTATTTTTATAATTTTATAAATACTATTGTACATATTTAGAATAAATTAAAACCATAAAGAAAACAAAATAAAATAAAATAGGTATACATAATACATAGATGAAATACCTACACTTATACTAGTGGTTCATATACCTATATTTATTAAAGTGTACATATTATATCAGAAAATTACAATAAAAATATATTCAAGTAAATTTAAATAAGTTATACATACATAAAATATGTCTATAAAATAATAAAATATAAAACACAAAATAAAAATAAAATACATAAAATATAGATGAATATACCTATACTTGTACTGTAAAAAGTAACATATAATAAAATACCTTGAAAAAATCAATAAAAATAGGCATTAAATTCTACAAAAAATTAGAAATACTTTTAATTTTATAACCTAAAAACTAATAAATTAATTTATCATTTATTTTATATTTTCTAAGGCATTTTTGATTGGAATTTCCTGGTTGGTCCACGTGGACCAACCAAGAGGCATTGTTCGTTGACCTGAGTCATCTCTAACCTAAACCCTTATGACTTCTGTCAGAGCTTCATGGGTACCCACCTTTGCCAATTATTCACGCTTTCATCCTTCACCCTTTTACCTCGAGCCTCCCACCATTGTGTAGACCCTTCATCCTTGATCTTCGTCCACCCCAGAATCCCCAACTACCTCCGCTTCCGATCATGCCATTGCTCCTTGAAAATCGCCATAATTTCATCAATAAATATGCTCCCACTTCCACCTTTTGATTTTTGATCGCTCTCCAGTTATGTTTAACCCCTCAGATCACCACCCATAGCTCCTCGTTTGTGACAGGGACGTGAAGCCTCGATCTGCAGCGAGGAAGAAAGCCGAAGTTGTGCATCCGGTGAGCCACCGTCGAGGTTTTGCTCCTGAGTTTCCAGCCAGTTGAGCCCCCTTTCCTATCCTTTGTTAGGTAGATTGTTAGTGTAGATTTTAATTACGCCTTTAGTTTGACATCTAATCCAGTAGGCTTAGGTTTAATCATAGAAATCCACTTGACCTGGAGCTTGAGCTCCAGGCCCATTTTATTGTGATATGACCTCTTCCCCAACTTGTTTTTGCCCCATATAGAACCTCTACGCCTTCTCCATCCGATCCCCAAATTTTCCCCTTGATTCACTCGTTTAATCGAGGAGTCGAAGCTCCTCTTCCCCATTTCACCGGATCTCTACCCATTCATCTAACCATGTGCGCTTCTAGCTTCAAATCGGGCCGAGAGGCTCCGCCTCGAGCCCAGTGTCTTTTTGGTGCAGGAGAGTAACCCCAAAGGAGCTGCTGGAGCCACATTGACAACTTGGACCTGATCTAGGTGCTTGAACCTCATTCGAGCATACAAATTGTTTCTTCCATCGCTGGAGCACCCTGCTGCATGCGGAGGAAGCCTAACGCCCTGCTTGGCTCGTCGGAGGAATGGTCTACCGCTGGAGCACAGAGAAACAAAGTATCTTCTCTCGCCGGAGTCCAGTTCATCAAAGTTCTTGCACTACCTCTTCACGTCGTTCGATCAAGAACATCGTCCCATTTTAAATCTGGGTTGTTGAATCAATTCGAAGGGGTATGCGAGGACAACCATCAGATCAAACACGTAGCACCAGGATAACAGTTGGATCTAACAGTGTTTGTGGGCAAATTTCTAATACCCCCTTCCACTTTTTGTAATTGTTAAAGGGTCCTATAAATATTATATATAGTTTAAAAAGACGAGACAAATTTCATGTAACCCCCCTGACATATTTAATATTGCATTTTAGTCCTCGGCCACATCACCATACGTGATGGGTCACATGCTTGGGAATATTGCATGTAAACCCTTGTGGGTTTTTTAGTTGATGTTTAATACATGAATTGCAGAGCTTAGTTGTAAATTTTGGTTTATTTGCACTTTGCCCCTCGAGTTGAATTTTAATTGCAAGTACAACCCTACCAGTTCTATAATTTTTGCGTGATGTTTTCTATTTATAAAAAAATAATCCATTCTCCAAAAATTCTAAAAAACTGGGGTTAAGATCGGACACCCACACATGTGGGGGTAATTTTGCAACCCACCCAAACCAATTTTGTATTTTCATTTTAGTATTAAAAACTTTTATTTGTAGCTATATAATTTTCATAAAATTTGTACTAAGAACCCAACGTTTCTGTTATTTGCATTTTGGTCCTTTGTTAGCGTCACCTCATGTGCGCACACACACACGAGGCGGCATGCATTTTATAGGGAATTATTTATTCCATAAAAATTTGAATCAAGTGTAATATTTCACGGGCAAATTGCATGTATGTCGTCATGTTTTTTCGGAAATTACATTTATAACCTCACCAAAATAGTATTAATTGAATATTCAGGATATTTTGTGCCTACACCCTTGGGGGATTTTTGTTATGAAATACAAATTTCTTGTATTTTAATCATTAAAAATATCATTTCGCATCAAAAATTTGTAAAAAAATATTTTAAGTACTTGGAAAAATATTAAATAACAAGTTTTTTTGTAAGGGAATTAAAAATTATTTCCTATTTTTAAAATTTACAAAATTATATTTAATCCTTGTTTGCATTAAAAAATAAATAAAAATTTAGAAAATGTTTTAAAACATTATTAAAAATTATGGTATCTTTATTTATATATTTTACAACTACATAACATAAATATTTAAACATTTCAAAAGAAAAATACTAAAAATTGAAAATTCTTATAGGTCTTATAAAAATTATTAAAAATTATTGAAGAAAATCCAAAAATTCCTTTTTCTATTTGTGTATTTTCTTTATGTTATATACTACATATTAAAAATAGTTTTGGAAAATTTTGAGGTGGTTAACTATTTTTAAATTCTAAAACAGCTTGACTTTGTATTATTGGTCACTATTTTTTTTCAATTTTATTAAACTAAAAATAGAAAAAAATAGCAAAAATTCTGAGAAAATAATCAAAAATTGAGAAAAAGACAAAAAAGATAAAAATATTTTATTTTGTCCATTTGAGTCTTTATATCTATATATACTAGCCTATTATATATCTATATTTATTTATAAAACTATTAATATTGTTGTTATTATAAAAATTCCCTAATTATTAAAAACCCCTTAAAAATAAAAAAAGACTGTACTTATGGTATTTTTCTATATTATATATATCCTATATATCTATTATAGTGTATATATTATCTATATACCCTTATATATATATCTATTGTTTATATATATATATTATGAGAAAATTAAAATCAGAAAAATATAAAAAGATAGAAATTTATAATATATATATATATATATATAAATTTATATATATAGGGGGCCTTTCAAATAGGACTTGGTCCTTCCATCCTTATGGAAGGCCAATGATCATAGCCGTTAGATTCAAATCTAATGGCATCATCAATTTATTTGCTCAAAAGGGTATTTTGGTCATCAACTTTTGCATTAATTATGCACACCAATTAATATTTCGAAATACTAAATTTAACTATTTTTATTTTTAGTATTTTTCGCAATACCATAATTAGAAAATGTCTTATTTTGTACTAGGTGACGTTATGTGGGACAATATTTGTATCCTAATATATTTTTTTTGTAGAATCTGCAGTTCCTTTTGTAACGATTGCATGTTTTTTGTATTTATTGTGGTTCCTTCTAAATTAATCAGCTATTTGTAAATTTGGTATGGTTATTTGTAGAATACAATTCATATTAGCAATTAATGAATGCTTCTTTGTAACGATTATATGATTTTTTTATAATAAATTTTATATTATTCTTTGTAAAAATGCAGTAGACATTCACGTTAAATCCAAAAGTAAAATACAACTATATATGCACAATACTCATCCTCAATGTACAATGCACATTCAAATGTGTAATACACATCAAATACACAAGATATATAAAAAAATGACAATTTTCATTCGCACGAAATTGTTACGTGAAATACATATCAGATATGTACAATACACATCAAATTTGTATAATAGACATCAATATTGTATAATACAAAGTGAAAAATGTATTTCAACGTAACAATTCTATGTCGCACACTTTCGCCTTGTCGATGACATCGTGAACTGCTCCATGTCGATGTTGAAGACGGAGATGAAGGGATGAAGAACTTCATGTCAACCACGCATAGTTGTCCACGTGAGGACAGAGATAACACTGAGCTCCATACCGACGTTGAAGACGTTGATGAAGGGTGCGAAGAACCACCCGCCGGACATGTTGACAGTGAAGATGGAGATGAAGATGACGAAGAGGATAACAAGACCTGTGAAGATGACGGAGACGAGACATGTGATGCGCGCACGATGGAGACAAGCGATGACGGAGACGAGCGACGAGCGACGGTGGAGATGGAGATGGAGACGAGCGGTAGTCGACATCCTCCTCTTCCTCCTCCAGTCGACACCTCCTCCTCCTCCCGTTTTCTTTGCATGCAAGATTATGAAATGAATGGAAAGATGAGAGAGTTAATGAGATATTTTAGATGTACGTGTGGGATTTTTGGAAAGATTGGGAGAGAGATTAATGAGGAGATTAATTGAGTTGTTACATTCTATATTTAGATAATGAACAATGACCAAAATGGGGTTTTGGTTAATTAAATTATAATTATAATATACCTTTAATAACAACCGACGGATTGATTTTGGATGCATGGGATCGTTGGCCTTCCTTAAGGATGGAAGGACCACGTCTCATTTGAAAGATATCCTATATATATAAATCCCACAAAAATAAAAAAATCTCTATAAACACAAAAATAATTATTACATTTTTGTCAATTTTATGGTCTATTCACATTGCTCCTTTGTGGTTCGACCCCTATACTTGCATACTATACATATGATTTTGTTGGGTATAATAATTTTTAGCTCACTCGTATTCACTACTTGATACATTGTGGGTTATTGTTGACTGCAACAATTGAATTGTGTGTTGAGTACTGCGAGAGAGACCGATACAGTGATTGCCATATCCGACCTATCGGAACCATAGGCCCTCTAAGACCAACCATTAGACACTACATTTTCATGTTCGTCAAGTAGACATAGTCAAGATTTGTTTCTCTAATATGTTATGTCTATTTTTGTAGGGTTGATTATTTGATGCACATCCCTCTTTAAGTCGTTTCTTAACACTAGGCATGTATTCCATGGCTTTTAACATAGGCATTTCAAGAAAGATATTCTGTAAAATCTCTACAATGGTAGGATTAGGCAATGTTCTTTTTAATTTTCTATTTTTTGGAATTTTTCATAGCATCTGAAAAAGGAATATTTACAAAATCAAAGGAATTATTATTATTTACATGTGAATCGTCTTGTACAATGGATGACTAGAAGGAATACATTCATCATAAATAGAAGGGAAACTAAAAGCAGGAAATTCAACTACGTCCTTCACCCAGACATGTTATGGGATGGGCTGATGAAGAAGATGATGATTCACTGAGTGAAGCTTTATTTTTTCCCTTAACTGTGGCAGATGACTGCATGTTCCTACCTCTATTGAGAGTAGTAATGTTATATAACATAAATGAATTATTTATACCTGACTCGACGGGGTCGGAGGACACATCACAAACTAATTACTCTTTGCATTTGAAATTATTGGGATTCTCCTAAAACTACATGAGAATGATGGTTTTCGCAGCAGTAAGGTCATAGAGCTTTTGGCTCATCTTAGATAGGTTATTCGCTAGCTGAGCCAAAAAATCAATGCAGGATTCACGGGCGTTGCCTCCAAGGACTCAACGTGCTGACCACGTTGACTTTGATAATGGCGCAGAGGCTGCAACTAATTATTCTGTGAAAAATGCTAATGAGGATACTGCTGATAATATGGAGGAGGGGATACTGATTGTTGTAATAAGCAGACGAGTATCAATGATGTGTTTGTTGCTAGCGGTACACCAGTTGCTGATAGCTTTGTCTCCAAGTGTTAGTATTCTACAGAGACGAGTGTTGCTGAGGCAGATACTGGATGAGTTTCCCACCATGAGATTGGTGCTACAACCTGATGGCAGAGGATTGACCCTATAGATGTCTATCAATATAGGTTAGTTGTGTTTCATTATTCCAAATTTCATTCACCTCTTGAGTTTGTGGTGGATGTGGGAAAAACAGATCGACGAAAGATCGTCAAGGTTCCGGATGGTAGACAATCATCTGAGTCTGCAACTGTGATTGCAGTACCTGGTCGGGGGTCTGCACTTGGTACACGTGCTGGACTGGTGATGGCTACCCTAGACTCTACGGTTGTGGTTGTTATTCTTTCGACTCAGCATAAGTCTCAGCTGATGTGCTTGCAGACTGGAAAGAATTAATTGTGTAGATCAGGAGTTCCAGTTGCTTGGTGATCTGGTAAAGCTTGTCCATATTTTTGGTTTTTTGATTGATCGCCACCGGTTTCTCAAGATCCTTTGAACGCTTCTCAATTATATCCACTTTTGACAGGTGGTTCACAGTGAGGTTGAGGTTGGAACTCTTGTCCCTGTCCACTTTATATGATGCCACCATGTTGACGGTTTAGTGGTGGGTCTGCAGAGTCTTTTGGTTGGCACGATATGAAATGCAGCCTCTCCTTCGATCATTTCTTCAAATATTTGCCAGACAACATCTTCATCTTTATTGAAATGAAGCCACCACAAGTGGCATCAATCAATCACTAACTCTATTGATTTAAACCTCCAAATAAATGTGCGAGCAGACTGGTCCTTAAGATATCGTAGTGGGGGAACTTATCCTGTAAATCTATAAATCTTTCCTACGCTTCAAGGATGCACTCATGGGGTTGTTGGGGGAAATTAGAAATCCTGGCACACATCTGATTGAAATGACCCATGGGATAAAACTTGTGAAGAAAAGCTGACTTCATCTCCGCCCAGGTCATTACCACTTTCCCGAGACGATTGATCCAATAACGAGCCTTGTCCTGTAGGCTACAGGGAAAAGCAATCACCTTGACAACACCCAACAAGATGTTGGGGTAATGTATAGTTCCACATATGCGACCAAACTCCTATTGATGGATATATATACTTCCTCGTTCGTGTTCCCATGAAAAGATGGAAGAAGAAACAAGAGTTGTGACTTTATCTAAAAATTTCCTTAGATCGAAGGTATCTGGATCTACTTGTTCATCTGGCCAGCACTAGGATTATATGTTTCTTTCAATGTAGGCTTAGGAGCCTCTATTCTTTCCTCTTCCCCTCTATGGGATCCATCTTCCTATTCTTCTTATCCTCCTCCTCATCTCTGATCTCTATCTCTCCTCAATTCCATAAGCATGTCCTGGAAGGTGGCCTACAATGCATCCTATGCAGTCAACTGTGTCTGAATCGCCTCTATTAAGGCGAGCATCTATGAATTCACTTCATTCTACTCAACATGATGTCCCTTCCCTTTTTGAGGAGCCATCTCGATGTCAGAATCAGATGCAACAAAATCCTGACCGATCTCTTGATTTGTAAGGGAAACATGCCCAGATCAGACTTAAAACGTGCAAAGGTTTTTTAAGAAGTATCCAGGATCAGGATCAATCTTGGATTTTATTGAAGTGGGTGAAGCGTATGAAGATAGGTCAATCTCCATCCAAAAGTGAGGGAATTTAGGACAAGAATGATCTAGGGTTTTTTGAGATAGAAGAGGTAGGGAATCTCGAGAGTGGTTTGCAAAGTCCGAGTCAATCTCACTAGAACCATCTCAAATCATTGGAGATGTCGGAATCAGGGAATCAATGAGGGTATCTGTAGCATTCAGACTAAACCATCCATGAGTCGACATCTTGAGAGACAAAAGAAGTTATGAGGAACAATGACCACAACGATTAACAAGTAATAACGTGAAGAGAAAAATAAAAGGCTTGAAGTGAGTGAAATAAAAAGAAATGAAATGAAAAGAGGTAAGAAAAAATGCACAAATGTGTGGGACTGCGATTTTTGACCTAAATTAGATCCAAACAATCTACAGTGCAATTGGATTCACCAACTCACTCTAGTGAAGCCATGAAGGTCAACTATTTATCTAGTCAGTTTTTATTGTTGTAATCAAGAAATATTTCAAACACAGGTCCTTAGCACTACCCCTATAAGCGAGTGAGTACTACCAGATAGCATGATGTACTTCCCACTGCCTTTGTAACCAGTAGCCTATACTTTTTTCAAGGTCCTTCATATCAGATCTATGCCTGCTACTCAACCGAAGTATAGACAGAGGAAGCCGATGTATAGAAAAAAATACTTCCACCATGTGGGGTACTCGGAAGTGGCATGATAAGATAGGGACCTACCATTGCAGTTCCTCTATGCTCAAGTAATTCTAAACAAGTTCACAAACGAACTTATTCCTACTCACCCATGCACAAACAGAAGGGCTATTACTTCACAGACCCATGCGATAACTGATGAGCGTATAATCAAAGATGTTAATATCATTTAATTATAGTACGATTGATTTCCATTGCATTAGAAATCGAGCCTGAATGTATCTCTACGATAATTGGCATGGTTTAAATATAGCTAATATTTAACCTAGGAAAGCCAGGATCGAACTCAGGGGCACGAGCTACCTAATGAATTTATCAGATATTAATACCTAGATTAAGTGAATAATCTATCTACCTAGGTAACCACACAAATAATGCACGAAATATAATGCACAAATGAGATGCATGGATATGATGTATTTTTGGTTTATTTTTATGCAATTTAAGAAGAATCAAAATGCCACAAAATGAATTGAAATGCAAATATATATATACATATATACACACATGCACAAATATGCCCCTAAATGATCAAGTAATCTAGCAAGGCATTAAGAATCATATTCATGAGCATTTGATGCATCAAATTTAAGTCCAAATTCATTTCAAGGAACTTAAATGATTGCTACAATGACACATTGATATAACAAACTATATGTTTTTTATGGTGTCAAGTTAAGAATTAATTTAAGCCAAGAGATAGAGAATCAAATAAGCAACAAAATGCAATTGAAATCAACAGAAAATGAGTTCATAAGATCAAGTTATATAGAAAATGGTCTAGGCGCATAATTGTAAAACAAAACATAAAATAAATATACAAAATATCACAAAAAGGTCCACAGAGGAGCATAATTATAATATTTGAAACCTGCTAGGGCCTTATCTGCAAAATATCAAATACACAGGGGCATTTTTAGAATATTGGAGTTACGGTGAGGGTGCACTGTAATTTCTTCCAAGCACACATGCCTTGCATGTGCCTATTTAGACCTATCTGCAATATGTATAGATAAATGGGCTTCAGATGCAATTTCCTAGCACCTTCACATGCAAGGCACATGCACAAAGGCTAGGAGTCAGTTGCAGGTTCAAGGCCACGTGGAAGCCTCGATGCTTTGGGAGGCAGCTCGATCCCACTGAGCCAGGTAGGTCATGGTGAAGGATAGAAATTCATCAAGGCCATCCAATTAAAAAGATAAAACAATACTTGTACTGTGAGAACTCCTCCTCCTCCTTCGCATGACAGCGATGGTGGTGCTTCGATGAGCCCACCCCATCTCCTCCTTGCTCCACCTCTTCATCTAAAGTATTGAAATAGCCTAACTGTCAGAGCATAGAATCATACGCTCCACACACAGGAAGGAAGTGGTCTAAGTGAACTCTCACCAAGATCCTAAGCTAGATCAACAATGAACCCACGAATGAAATGTTTCAAGCAATAACAGCAAATAATGTGGATGTGAATTTATTTTAACCCTACAATATATGTGTATAGTGACAAATATGGTATGGGTCGGGCGTTGCAGATATTATTTAAATGAATAAAAAAATAAGTATGTAATTATGCATGCACAATTTCAATCAATGTGTATGTGGGTTTTAACTGAACAAAATAAATATATTTTTTAATAACTTAATTAATTAATTTATTTATTTATTAATTTTCTAAATTTCAATTTCCTTTTCTTTTTAAATACAATATAGACACACACACACACTATATGTATATATATGTATACTACAACATTTATATATAATATAAAATATCGAAAAAATGTAAAAAAATCAGAAAATAACAAAAGATCAGTCCTTTTATTAATTTTTAAAGGGTTGAAAAATATTTTGAAAGTATTTATAATAAATAAAATAAATATAGACTATATGTATTTATATAGGTATATAATAGAATATAGAGGATTATATTTATAAATAGGGATAAAAATGATCAAAATTTCTAAAATAAAATATTTTTGTTTTTTCTAGTACTGTTATTATGTTTTTGTGATTTTTTTAAGAATTTTTGCTTTTATTCAAGTAATTTTAAAGTCCTAAACACACAAAATCTAGGACTTTTAAAATAGGAAAAAATGAATTGAGATTTAAAAATATAAAATAAACTCAAATTTTCTCAAAGCTAATTCTAATATTTAATAATATATAAATAAAATACCAAATAGAAACTAATATTTTTGGAGTTTTTTATGGATTTTTTATAATTTTTATGAGGATTTTAGAGCTTTTTAATTTTTAGTGATTTCCTTTTTCTATTTTAAGGATTTTTGATCGGGAGTACAAATTACAATAATAGATAATTAATATTTTTTGGATGTTTTAATGATGGTTTTATAATTCTTTTTTATATTTTTCAAAGTAAAAAGAAAATAAGCATTCACTTTTTGATTTTTTTAATAAATACAGATATGTACAAAATGCAAAACTATAATTATAGCGTGGAAGAGAATTGCATTAGACACATTATCCTATTTTCCCATAATTTTTGGAGCATATATGATATTTAAAAAAAAAAAGAAAATCAAGCACAAAATAAATCAAGCCGGTATGGGTATTTTTGCAAATAAAATAAAGTACGAGGGATTTTGTGCAGAAACACCAGAAATTTATAACTTAAACTTGATTTTTGCAAACTAAATTATAAATGCAAAACTTGAGAGGGTTTACATGCAAATTACCTACACAAGTGGGCTGCCATGTGAGGTGATGTGGTGGAGGAATTAATTGCTATATTAAAACATTCGAGGGTGCACATGCAATTTATTCTCTACTTTTAAATGTAATAAAAAATTTACAAGGCTATTTAATAATTATAAAAATATGGGGGGGTCTTTTGTAAATTACCCCTTAAATGCCATTTAATCAGGCTGTTTAGCGGTTACCGCATGGATAATCAAATGATGGAGGGACACAGCACTTCGCCTCGACGTAGACGGCGGAGATTAGATTTCGAATGGGCTTGAATCAGATGGCTCTAGGCTCCTCTGGAAGAATGGGGAAGAATAACTCCCCATTCGTTCTTCAATCTTTGATTCCAGCCACGTTAAGGGTCCAATTGCAACTCCGATGGGAGCGTTAGCTTCTTGGAAGGCCTCTGTGTCGACAAGCACACCGAGATCGCTTCCAAGTCCCAACAATGGGGATTTAGGCATGGATCTTTGAAATAGGGATTGACTCTTCTCTCTAGGCATTCTCTTGGTTTGTATCCTGCACAAAACTTCTACATCGCTCGAGGCAAATACCTCATCCTAAAAAGTAGAGGATGAAAGCATCATGGATGGTGGAATGGGTGCATCTCCGGCGAAGTGAAAGATGGGAGCTTTGATTTCCTCAAATCCGTGTAGGATTAAGGGGGGAATGAGTCGATCGGTTGGAGATTGTGATCAGGAAGGAGATGGGCATGAACTTGAGGAGAGATGTGGGTTGGTTCATCGTGAAATCAACTGTGATCAGAGCTCCAGGTCAATGCAAAAATTGGACTTACTTCTATCCTACTGATCTAAATGCAAAACTAATAGCTGAATTGAAATCTAAGCTAATTAGCTTACCTAGGAACATGATGAAATGACCTTGACATGACCGTGAGCCAAAGGGGTAGAACCTCCGAGTGGGGCTCCGGTGGTGGTTAGATACACCTCCTCTATCTTTCTCCTCGATGCAGAACAACAGTAAGGCCTTGTTGTCACCAACAAAAAGCCACTAGGGTGGATCTGAGGGGTTGAAATCGGCCGAAGAGGGATCAAATCGAGAAAGGAGGCTAGGGGGGTGGTCATTTATAAACATGTAGGAGATGACTTATTGACTAGTTTTTTTTCTAAAGAATCAAGGGTTTATACAAGGGACTTATGCGAGCATTAGGTTCGATCATTGTATAGTTTGCATGAAAGATTTGATCGAAATGAGTGATTCAACACCCAGGAAAAAGGGGAGAAGACAAGGGTCTTCTCATTTTGACGGGGGTAGTGGCCAAGGTCGAAGAGTTGGCCCAATCCAACTAAGCGAGTACCCCGATTGGTCCATGATGACCGGCCTACCAACTGGGATTCAAAAAGTAAAATAGAGGTCATTGCGACCCCAATCAATAGACTGGCCCAATCGAGAAAATAAAACCACTCAATAAAATCAAGCAAATGAAATGCAATGTAAGCAGTTGGCTATTTTTAAATACCTGGTATAGCTACCAGGGTCGAAGACAAGGAGCACGATAAACATCAAAGTAGTCAAAATTCAGAAAAAAAATTTTCAGTGGTTTTTAATTTTTAGATTTTTAATTTTTTTATAAGAAAACAAACAAGCACTAAATAAAGCAACACACACAACCCTCTTATTTTTGGATTTTTCTAAGTAACAAAAAATACTCAAAAAAATAAAACTAAAAATATTTTTGGGTTTTCTGGCTTTTAAAGTATTTTTGGTATTTTTCTAGGTTTTTCTAACTTTTTGTAATTTTATAAAAATCAAACAAAGTTCAAAAAGAAAATAGTGCACAACAAGGACCTAGTTGCATACTAAAAATGTTTAAATACCCCAAGGTCCTGATTAGCAATTTTATTATAAAATATAACTGAAAACCTATAAATAGGAGCTGAAATACAATTTTTGGATTTGTCTTTAATTTTATATGATTTTTACAAGTTTTCAGTTGCTTTGTGAATTTTAGATTTTATAAAATAAAACTTTAAACAAAATTAAAATTGAAATTAAAACATAATAAAAGGCGAACACATGATTTTTTTTTGTAGAATTTTAAAAACATTTTTCAAAATTTTGAAAGTTTTCTATGGCAAACAGGGTCTTTTTTAGAGTTTTTTGAATTTTTTAAAAATAATAAATGTAAATAAATCAACCCACCAAAATTATAGTAAAGAGTACACACAAACAAGAGCCAATGGTAATTTTTATGTAATTTTTAAGGTTCATTTAATAATTATTAATTTCAATAAAAGCATGCAATTAATCACATTTCAAAGGGACCAAATTGCAAATATTTTAAGTTTCTGGACTAATAAATAACACAAGATAAAATGCTCAGGGTCTGATATGTAAAACCCCACTTAATTCATGGACATGCTCACTATTACACGCATATGAGTATAAATGCATATTCTAAAAATTAAACATTCATTCAATAACAAAAGACAAGTCCAGGGCAGAAAGTACAAATAACCAAAAATACACGTGAGCACACACATGCTTCATACTTGGAGGGACTAAAGTGCAAATATCACAAAGTACGAGATCTAAACTGTAAATGTTTTAACTGCTTACAATATTTATTAAACTAAAATGAAATAAAGCAACATGCAAGGACAACAAGGAAATATACTCTTGGCAGGGGCACGTGGTGCATGCGGACAATGTCACTAACGTACGACTCTGATCTCTGCCCAGTTGGATCTGACGACCTATAGGGAATGTCGAGGATTTGTGGGGTAGATGCGTCAGAGGCTCTAATCCAATGGCCCATAGGGTTTCCATTGTTTGGCGGCTTTGATCGGATCTGGCAGGAGGGCGCTCATCCAATGGTGGGAGAAGGGTCTACAAGAACACGCCCAGTCAAACTTCAATCAAGTGAGGGAAGGGATCCGTCGACCCAATGAAGGCTCTAAGGGCTCTGACAGTATCGTCAGGGTGCTCCACATTTGGTGGAGTGGTCTGATGGAGGAGGTGTCGGTCTGATGGGCGTAACGGTGACGACGCTCAAGGAGCTGCTCCACCTGAGTAAATGAGTGTCCAAACTGGTCTTCTCGCACGCGTTGGGGCCTGGAAAGGTTACTATGCTCCGAGATGAAGCCCTGACGGGGGTTATTAAAGCAAAATAGCAAGGGAAGTGAGGTGGAATGGTGTTCGATCTCTGACGAAGGCGGGGATGGGGATCTGGGCCCAATCTTGACCGGATGTTGGAATATTAGATGATCAGGTTGTGCAGGAAGGTGTCAGGTGAGTCGAGGGATCGATCTGAATGGATGGGGGTTGCTGCAGTGGTTTTCCGGCCACGAATTGAGCTTTGAGCCTCCAAGCACCTCCGACGATTCCTAAGCCTCTCCTCTAATAACTGTCACTCTAAGGATGGTGACTGAGGGTCTGTGGTGGCATGAGGGATGAGTTGAGGTACTGTGGAGACTTGAAGAGAGTATATATAGATTGCCTAGGGTCCAAGAAGATCAAAGCGATTTGCAGAACCCTAGGCAGATCCGGTTGTGCCTAGGGATCCGTGAGGTCCATGGAAGGTTGGGCTTCAATCTGGCGCAAAGATTGAGTCAAGAAGTGGTCGAGTTCGGGCATGAAAATTCAGAGAAAAAGCTCGGGCGAGAGGTACACAACTCGATCCAGTCTGGAAGATCGTTGACTGGGGCCAACAGTCCGATGTGGGCTAATCAGAAGTTAGGATATACAAAAATAAAAGAAAATAGAATAAAAAATTAGAAACGAATTTAAATTAAAAAGTATAACAAATATTTATTATTTTATAAACAATTTTATGTGATTTTTAATTATTTTTATGAAAGAAAAAATAATTTATATACAATATATAGTATTATATACATGTATAATATACCTATGTATTATGTACCAGTATTTTTATTTTATTATTTTTATGAAAAATATTTTTATTTTTTATTTTATTTGTTTATAACATGATTTTAGGAATATTAAATAGTTTTCATTTTATTTTTATAAATTATTTAACGGCGTAAAATAAATAGTGAATGTAGTATGTACATGTGTATTTTTTACAAAGGTTTGATGATTTTATTTTTTTATTTTTCTAATTTCTAATTTATTTTTATAATATTTTTAAATCTATATACGAAGGTATAAAAAAAATTAAACCAATTTGTTTGTCAAAAATAAATAAATAAATATTATGTATAGGTATAGGTGACATGTACATACATAGTGAACCCTTATCTCTCTCTACTTATTTTCTTTTGCGATCAGGTTAAGACTTGAGCTTCTCTTGGGGTTTGGGCCGCTCTGTATTTATCCTAAATACATCATTCTTTTTCTTTTCTCTTATTCTTTTATTTGTACAATAATAGATGCTAATTATGAGATATTAACAAGGGCATGGAAAAAGCAAAGTTATTGTATTTATAGGTATTTACAGGAGGTTTTGCTAAAAAGAAGAGCTAAAACAAAAGAATAAAGAGTGAGAATTGTAGATTCATTAGTCCACGTGGACCAATCAAAAAATTCATGGAACAAAATTCCTTATTAATAGGATTTAAAATAGTAAATAGTTTAAATAATTTTTGGTTAAAACATAAAATGCGTTTCTTAATTTTACGCAGTATTTTAGTATGATTTTTATTTATTTTTTCAAGATAGTTTATTATAAGTTACTATTTACATGTATATTTATAGGTATATTTATCTATATACTGTATATTTCATTTATATTTTGTATTTTATTATTTTATACACATAATTTATACATTCATAACTTATTTAAATACACCTAAATATATTTTTTTTGTATTTTTCAGAAGTTATTTGTACACTTAAATAAATAAATGTACTTAATTTTTAGGTATATGTATATGTAATTAATATTATGTATTTTAGTATACTATTTTATTTTGTTGTATTTTTTATGGTTTTAATTTTATTTTAAGTATGTACATGTACTATAAATAATATTTACAAAACTATTAAAATATAAAATTTTAATATATAAGAATAAACAAAATGAATATTTTATTCAGGTATAATGTACAATAAGGGTCCAAAGCCTAACTTTTGCATCTTAACACCAATTTAAATGAAAACCACCATCATTAAATAGCTAATTAAAAGTTACATACAATTAAAGGTGATTTTCATGAAATTTGAGTTCATATGGAGGAGATACAGTCAGAGAAGTTTGAGTATTATATTTTTATTTTGCTTGTAGAAATTACAATATGTATTATTTTTTATATGAAGTAATTTTTGTATTTTTCTATGTATTTTTATCTATAACTTCTATATACATTTTTTTATTATTTGAAGTGTAAAAACAATTATACAAAATAGGCGGAAAAATGTAATTATAGATGAATTAAAAAGTATGTTTTTGATGTGATTTTTGTACAATTCATCTGCATTATCTCCCCCTACTTTATTCCTTGTCGACCAAGTCATCATGATGCCTGGGTCTCGGGGTCTAGGGTCGCTCAACACCTATGGAGTCTCCTTTTCTGTTTCTTTTCTTCATTTATTCTTTAATTTTGGAATTAAATACAATAAATAAACAATATTTTATATAATATTTTGTACAAATTATAGAGTGTTTATTTTTACAAATTAATGATATATACATGTATTTATCTAGGGATTCAAGGCTAAAATGAAAGAATAAAGGTGATGAAATTGAGATTCGTCACCCCCATACTTGCCTTGGCTAGTCCCTAGCAAACACTTGTGTCGATAAGTGCATAAAAGAATACAACGAAAAGAAAAAGAAAGGACTTGGACCGGTTTTAACTTTCAAAGTTGTCTTCATAAAATCAAAGTTTAGAGCTCAGTTAGACCTTTTCAAGTTAAGTCTGGTCAGAACTTTATTGGGAAACAGATTTGAAACACAACATCCTCTAAGACCCACAAGACCCAGCCCAAGTCTCCTCAAATGCCAAGTCAGAACAAGTCAATGTCATACGTAGTCCCTTATGACTATGAGTTTATCTTGTACAGTGTTAGTTGTATGTATCTCCTCTCGGCTGAAGCGGTAAAGGTCAGTCTTCACCGACATGGTGACCCTAATTCCCAATCCAACAACTCTTTCATCGAGAAGTGGGGTATTCCCTTCTAAATTCAATTACAACTAGCTCAAGAAGAGAAGGTAGCAAGAAGAATGGACGGTAGTCAGTGTAGCTACATATCCTAGGATGCTTGACCAGTGTAGCCAAGTCATCTGGCTGCAGGCTCACATACATATTGACTTTGAGGCTCAAGCTTGCTTATTGACTATATACATATATATTCCGATGGAAATTATTTTTTGTTGGAGTTTTTGCCTGTCTATTCTTTTTGGAGTTTTTGAATATGCATTTTTTCTTTACAATGTATAACAACATTTACATAAGGACTTGTTCCTCTTGAACCCGCAGACTAGCCCTCTTTTGAAGCATTATTACAACCCACAACTTCTGTCATTAGACCTCGTGGCTACTGGATTGGATTGGGTTACAATGGCCACATATATGTGACTTCTGATGTTTCCACTGGCTAGTGTCTCATGTTGGTAAATCCAACCCTCTAACACTTCAACTGAATTGAGCAATGTGTAAAGTGCATGTATGCAAGTTAGGTCACTGTCGACAAGAGTCATGAGTGTGTTCCAAAATATTCTACATAGACAATCAAGATGACACTGAACCAAGTCTTGTGGTCTCAAAGAATTAAGTCTAGTAGACCTGAGGTGTCTCAATTCCAGTTCCCTTAAGGTTCTTGTGATTAAGTTGATTAAGGTCCACCCAATCTCCAATCTTCGGATTTTATTTAGTCTTGTTCAACTATAAATATTAATTTAAAAAATGCACATGCTATGTACAATTAAGGAAATATTTCCGTGATGCTATTTTTTGATTTTTGAACTTTTTACGGGTTTTTGAAAAAAAATGCAAATTTTTATGTAGTTTCTGAAAACATTTTGCAAATTTTTATTGATTTTCAAATTTTCAAATTTTTATTGTAATTTTAAAAACAAAAATTTTGGAAAATAATTATGTGCAGATATTTACATGGGATTACATCTTGTTACTTGCAAGAATTAAGGATTTAGGAATTTACATGTTTGTATATACAAGATTTGTAAAGGATCTTTATTTGCATAAATCATGTACATAGTTCTCAAAATAATTTGAAGATATTTTCAATTTTTTTTGAAAACTTTATTTTGCAAACTAATTTGACAAATAATTTCTACAAACATTTACAAACTTTGAAACTCATTTTGCAAAGATTTTTCAAATACTATATATATATTTGAAAATATTTTTGCAACCATTTTCCAACTCATTTGATTTTTAAATCATTTTATTCAAATAAATAAAATAAGCTTCTACAAACAAAACATTTTTACAACGGTTGAAAATATTTTACAAAACATTTTCCAAACAGTTTTCAAAAGATTTTTCAAAGTGATTTTCCATTTTTCAAACAATTTGCAAAACATTTTTTACCTGATTTATTAATCAGTATATACATAATTTTATTGAGTGTTTTAACTTTTTATTAATTAACCATATTATTTGAAAATATGAAAGTATGAACTATGGATATGGTATATACAACGTATATACGACAGAGAGAAAAAGACATGACATAACTTGTACTTAGTATTGAAAAGCCTATAATACAACGATCAAATAACGAATAGGAAGTCCATCGCCCCCCATACTTAGGATCAAATAATCTTAAGTATAGTAAACTATATACAAGGCACGGTGGTCGAGGTTGAGAATAAACAAATCAACGGCTCGACCTGTCTCCCCTTATACTTAGGGTAAAATATCCCTAAGTATAGAAAGAATGTCAAAAGTTGAGGGGACAAGCGAGAGGATCAAAGAATGGGCACCCATATACATTCATCCGCTCTGTACTTAGGATGAAGCATATACTAAGTATATCAATGATGAATGAGATGAGTGAAGCTTTCGGAAGGTTAAAAGAATTAAAAATGAAAAGAAGAAAATAAGAAAATGATTACCTAATCATAGATATTTTTGATGGCTTTGTCTGAATCTATAGATGTTGCGGCTGGAAGTTCTTGTTCATAGGTGTTGAACCGGAAAAATAGAGGGTCGTACGGTTTCACAAGGCGAAACCGCAGTCGATGCGGTGACCGCTCGAAATCCCGATTCAAACAACAATTAACCCACGACAGATATATCAAGCAATGAATGTAAATGTGCGGAGTTAAAATTTATTATAACTCTACAACAAAGATGTGTATAGGTGCAAGTATTATAGAGGTCGAACACAGGGAGCAGACAGGTAGAACGGGGCACAAGTGCTCAAAAATGTGTGTGCAAGTGATCAAAGTGTCTATCTATACTATTTTTTGTGGGTTTTAATTTTATATTTTTTTATTTAATTTTTAATTTTATAATTTTGTATTTTGATTTTTAATTTACTGATTTTATATTTTCTTTTTATATTTTATATTTTTTTATATTCTTTTTCAATATTGGAAAATAAGAACAATGTAATAAAAAGGACAAAGAGGTATTTATAAAAATAGACAAAAATATCCAAAAATATGAAAATAAAGTCTTTTTGGTCTTTTTCTACTTTTTTACTATTTTTGTGATTTTTGGGTAATTTTTAGAATGTTTTTGGTATTTTTAATTAATAAAATAAAGCAAACAGTGGCAAAAATGCAAGGCTGAAACTTAAAATGGAGAAATAAAATAGAAATCAGTGGCAAAAATTCCCCAACTTAATTTTCAGTGAAAGATAATGAAACCAAGAAAATTTAGGAAAAGAAAACACTATTTTTGGATTTTTTAATGATTTTATAAATTTTTATGAAGGTTTTTAGAGTTTTGCAATTTTTTGGAGTTTGGTTTTATAATTTTTAATGATTTTGGCTGGGAGTTAAAAAAAACTAAAAGACACAAACTATATTTTTTTGGAATTTTTCAGGAGTGTTTTTATATTTTTTAGGGATTTTATGATGCAAACAGTGCTGAAAATAGATGTTTTTGATTTTTTATAAATAATAAAATGCAATAAAAATGGAAAATAAAAATATAGCGTTAATCTATGATGCAACAGAGACCTAAGTTAATTTTTGTGGATTTTTTTGGGTTTCAGAGACGCATGCATAAAATACAAGTAACAAAAAGAAAAACCATGCATGCAAGGGCATTTTCGCAATTAACAGGAAATGCGGGGGTCTCCACGCAAATATTCCAGAAACTAAATAACTAAATGAAAATCTTAGCGGACTGAATATTAATATTAAAGACGACGAGGCTATCCCCGCAAAAATGCCAAGGCGCACGTGGCTTGCACGCACGCCTGGCAGGGGTCTCTTCGCAATAAAACTAACCTACACGGACTGTTATGCAAAATTAGCAAAATCTTTTAACATCAAATGAAAGATTCAGTAATAATTGCGAAATACAAAAGTTACGGGGGTTATGAGGGCAAAATACCCCCGCTAGGCGCGCATCCAACGGCGATGCTGCGTTTACTTAGGCCACGTATCGCAGCAGGGAGGCCAATACCCCTTCGGTTATGACGGTCTTGATTAGATCGGTTAAGGCCGATCAACGGTCGAGGCGATTTGTCATCCGACGGCAGCTGTAACCTCTGGAGGATGTGCGAGATCGGACGGCTCCGGAGCTTGAAGGAAGAACGTGCTAAGAACAGGCCGCCCCCGACTTTGCTTCGCCAAAAACTTGATCCCCAAAGCTCGTGTGTTCCCCTTGGATGGCCCACACGCTTCCTGGAGATCCCCTTGGAGGGACGGCTGCTTCAAAAAGGCGGATGAACCGCCAGCACGCTGCCGCCGTGTCGACGAACGGAGGAGGGCTCCAGGAAGGTTGGCGACACAAAAATCGAACCCGCAAGAGTCCTTGAGATCCGGGGACCTGCAATGAAGCACAAACAACCGACAGTGAATGGTTCCCAGGTCCCTTGAGGGGTAGAGAAAATGTGGGTCGTGCGGGAGGAGGTTCACCAGAGCAAAACTCCGGTAAACTTCGAATGGCGGATTTAGCGAATGCGAGATGATAAATGAAAAGATAAATGTGTAAATGAGATGGAGGAGTGCAAACACGATTAACAGCAGCAAAAAGAACGACTAAAAAACATGCTCAAACGGCTGGACACCGTGAGCAGAGACCTCGACGGCCAAGAATGGCCGGAGGTGGTGGAGCGCCGCCTCGGCCCTCGCCTGGGCCCCGCGCACGTGCTGGGGGAGGGCTGTCACCCCTCCGGTCCGAAGCGCGGCGAGCTAGGGTCCAAATCTGGGTAGAGAAGGGTTCAAGGTGCAAAGGAGGGAAATGGGTTCGGTTTTGAAACTTGGCCGAGGGGCGGTCTTCGAGGAGGTATCACGGGCGCTGTGATGATGCTCGGCCCAAGAAAAAGATGGGGCGTGGTAGCTGGATGGTAGGGGAACATATCTCGTGAAGAGACCGACCCGATTCGGTGAAAGGAACGGCCTCCAAAAATCCTCGAAGTCGAGAAAAATGCATTCTGACAACAACAGGCAATGGGTCAGAGAGTTGACCCAGGTCAACTCTCCAGCCCTCCTGATTGGTCCACGTGGACCAACCAGGAAAAAGCCTGGAAAAAATGATTCTAAAATCATTTAAAAATAGTAAACGATTTTATTAATTTTTGATTATAAAATAAAAAATGTTTATTATTTTATAAATTATTTTATTATGATTTTTATTTATTTTTATGAGACATATTTTTACAAGTTTGCATTTATACCCTTATAGGTATCTATGTCTATGTATTAATGTATTCTATTTTTATTTAGGTATTTTTAATATTATTATTTTGGTTTTTATTTTCTAAAATTATAAAATACTTTTATATACGCAAATATAATTTTATTTTAATTTTCTGATATATTTTATACACTTAATAAAATGAAAGTGTTATTTGTATAGGTATCGCTACATGTATTATACCTATGTATTATAATATATACAAGTATTTTTATTTGTATTTTATTTATGTTTTTATTCTGATTTTAATGCACATAATTATTATAAGTATTATTTACAACATTATAAAAATATAAAAATATAAAAATAATAAATAAATAATAAATTGAATATTTTAATATGTACAAGTATACAATAGGGGTCCAAAAGTCAACTTTCAAACCGTAGCTCCGCCAAATGCGAAACCACCACCATTAATTAGATTATTTTCTTCTATATACAATTAAAGGTGAGTACGCTCCATTTGGAGCTTTTATTTGTGAGATACGGGTCTGGGAAGTTGGCATTCTGGATTCTTATTCAGACCATAACTTTTTATCTGTACATTATTTTTCTGTGAAATCAATTTTGTATTTTTCTTTATTTTATTATCTACAACTTTCATGTACAAAGTTTCTTTATTTGAAGTGTAAAAAGTGGAACCAAAAATAGGTCCCAAAATGAGTAAAGAATGAATAAAATGTATAGGTATTTTATCTGTATTTTGGCCCTTATCTCCCCCTACTTTATTCCTTGTCGACCTATTCATCAAGATGCCTAGGTCTCGGGGGTTTCGGGTCATAAAATATTTACAATATTTTATTCTTTTTCTTTTCTTTTCTTTATTCTATTATTTTGGCATTAAAAACCGTATTTTATACAATATTTATACACATATGCATGAATGCTAAAATGCCTATATTAAGCCTATTTACACGCATTTACTAGGGTTTTTAAGGCCAAAATGATAGAATAAAGATGATGAAACGTAGATTCATCAATAGGCCACCTGAATGGAGTCAACCACAGATAGGAAGGTATCATGCTCAATGTATGGCTTTATTAGCAATTTGTTGATGACAAAAAACTGTGCGCCAACTGACAATCTAGATATGATTATGCTTCCATTGTCACACACATGCTTCACTATGAAAGACCATGTCCACTTGCTCTTCAACTTCCATGGGAATAGTTTTAACTTTGCATCAAACAGCCAGACTTTCTGACCCAGCTCGAAGGTCTTGTGGCAGATATGCTTGTCGTGCCACTTCTTGACCTTCTCCTTGTATAGAAGACTGTTGTCATATGCATAGTCATGAAATTCGAGAAGTCTATTTAGATCTACTTTTCTGTTCTTTGCCGCTTTCTTCGAATCTAAATCGCAAATATTTATTGCCCATAATGATTTATCAATGGGAAAATGACATGGCTTGCTGTAAGCCAGGCTGTAGGGATACATTCCCAGAGGGGACTTGTATGTAGTCCGATAGGCCTAGAGAACTAAGTCAAGCAGTTGAGACCTGTCTTTTTATCTGGACGTACAAGTTTTTGGAGAATTGTCTTGATTTTCCTATTTGAACATTCTTCCAAGCCGTTAGACTATGGGTGGCATGAAAAGGCTAAACAATGTTCAATGAAGTATCCCTGAGTTAGCTTCTTCACCTCTCTGTTGAATTAAATGGCTATTCCAAATAGATATGAAATTTCGAGGATCTCAAACTGTGAAATGATGTTTTCCTTCAGAAATAGATAGACCGTATGACTATCAACTGCTCGAGTCGGTATAGCCTCCACCCAACGACTTATGTAGTCGACAACAAGCAGAATATACTCATAGCCCTGACTATTAGAAAATGGGCCCATAAAATCAATGCCCATGAATCGAATGCATATGAAATATGAATATATTTCAGATGAATTGTGTTCTCTCATTCTGATGGTGCCACCCATCTTCTGACATCTAGTGCAATGCTTCACAAAATTCTTTACATCTTTGAATAAGATTGGCCACCAGAGGCTGCATTGAGTACCTTTGTTGCCGTGCATGTGCCAGAGTGGTGTCCTCCTGATTCTTGGGCATGACAATGCTCGAGGACACTGTGAACTTCCTCCTGAGGAATGCATCTCCTCCAGATGCAATCTTCCCCCTCAAGAAAGAGATATAGATCCTCCCACTGATAGGAATGAATATAAGACAAGAACTTGGCCATCTTCTGCTTGGTCCAATCTTGTGGAGTTCTCTTGGATACAAGATAATTCACCATATAGAAGAACCGGGGGAGTGAGGTGACTGACAGGATTGACTCATCTGGAAAGGTCTCATTAATTCTTATAAGACTCTATCTAGGAGTACCTGATTCTAGAAATACAGACAAATGATCCGTCACAACATTTTTAACTCCAAGTTTATTATGAATTTAAAGATCAAATTCCTGGACCAGAACGATCCATTTGATAGTGGTGGTTTAGCGTCCTTCTTAGCTTGCACGTACTAGATGATAGAGTGGTCTACGTAAATAATACATTTGGATCTGAGAAGATGGGATCTGAACTTCTCCAGGGTGAAGGCAACTACGAGCAACTCTTTCTCAAGGACTATGAAATTATTCTATGGTTCAACAAGATTTCTGTTGGCATTATGAATTGAAAGTGGAATATTATCTCTTCTCTATCCTGGAACCACTCCACTGACATAGTCTAAGGTGTCTGTCATGATCTCAAATTGTATAGACAAATTTGGCGGTTGTAGAATAGGGGCCTGAGTGATCAGATCTTTCTATTGGTTGAAGGCTTGGAGGATTATGGCATCAACAATAAAAATATCCTCCTTACCTAGAAGCTCAGTCAACAGTTGGATGACTTTACTGAAATCCTTCATGAATCTTCTATGGAAGCCCACGTGCCCAAGTAATGACCGGACTTGCTTTAGATTGGTCGGTGGCTTAAGCTTAGAAATGACCACCACCTTCATAGGATCAACCTCCATGCCACGATTTGAGATGACATGGCCTAGCACAATTCCCTCGGTTACAATAAAATGGCTTTTCTCCCATGAGAGCACCAAGTTGACTTCACAACATCTTTTCAAGACTCAGTCTAAAAAGGATAAACACTGATCAAAGCTGTCATCGTAGATCGAGAAATCATCCATAAATCCTCGAGAAAACTACCAACCATCTCTGCAAACACTGCCAACATGCATCGCTGAAATGTCGCTAGAGCATTGTACAAACAAAATGGCATCCTACAAAAGACATATGTCCCGAATGGACAAGCAGAGGTAGTTTTTTCTTGGTCTTCTGGGGCGATAGCAACCTGATTGTATCTAGAGTATCCATTCAAGAAGCAAAAACACTCCTTCGTGGCTGACGATGCGACCTTAGCTAATTCATGTTATGTTAATTAATTAATGCATCACATCGTTGTGCCTAAATTAACCAAACAGAAATCGGGAAAATTTTATTAAAGCATAAAATGAATCAAGCAAGTAAAGCAATGTCTAAGCTACTTTTATTAACCTGGTATAACAACCACGATCAAACACCAGGAGGCATCTGTTATTAAATGAGGGTTAATAAATTAAATGTAAAATAAAAGAAAAGAAAGAAGGAAATACAAAGCAAACTACCATTGGTGTTTTATGAATATTTGTCTTTTTCATTTTTTATGACTTTTTAAATATATATATTTATGTTTTCTGATTTTGAGTTTTTAAATGATTTTTAATTTTGCAAATTTTATATTTTTAATTTTTCAAACAAAGCACAAATAAAAACAATGAAATAAAAGACACACACACTTTTGTATTTTTCAAATAAGGAAAAAATAGCCAAAACAATCAAGTAAAAGTATTTTTGTATTTTTGATAAATTTATATTATTTTTGTAATTTTACAGATTTTTTAGTTTTTTTGGATTTTCAAAATGATTAAAAATAAGAAGTAATGCAAGTAGTGCATAACTATAAGTATTTTCAAATAAAAAATATATAATAAGCTCGAAACTCATGGAAATCAATTTTAATGAAATTTATATGTAAATATCTACAAACATAGACCAAGAATAGAATTTTTGGACTTTTAAATGATTTAAAAAGATTTTTATGGTGTTTTTGGGTTTTGCAAATTTTTATAGTTTTATAAAAGGTAATAAGATGAAAATTGGATAGAAAATAAAACGAATAAAAATAAAGCTAATCTTATTTTAGAATTTGTAAAGATATTTTCCAATTTTTATGGATTTTCTAAGGCAAATAGGAATTTTCTGGTTGATTTTTAAATTTTTATTAATATAAAATAAAAGAAAATCGGCTAACAAAAATCATCATGCAAAGAACACGCTAGTAGATACTTATCCTAATTTTTACGTGATTTTTGAATTAAGTTTGATATTTATTTCAATAAAAATAAACAAAATAAAAATTCTAGATTTGGAAGGACCTAGATAAGAATACTTTAAGTTCTAGGGTCAAATAATAACACGCAAAAAACCTAGGGCCAAATACGCAAAAATCCCAACAAAAGCATGCTTCACACGTGACAGAGGCTCACAGGGCAGAAATGCAAATATCCAAAAACTTTTCAGATTCAGACAACACGTTAAAGTTTAAGATGAAAGATGCAAATAACCCAGTAAAGCACATGTACAAGCATGTGAGTTCAGTTCGGCTAGACTATTATGCAAATAATAAAAACATGAGGTCCATACTGTAAATGTTCAAAACTAACTTTTACAATTATTATATTAAAATGAAATAAAAGTAAATCATGGAAAGAAGTGTTATATACCCCTGCAGGCGGTGTATGACACGTGGTTGCCTTGACGTACGGTTCTGATGGCTCTGGAAAAGATATGACAATGCAAAGAAAAGGGTATGACGTGTGGCGCAGATCTGAAGAAGGTACGGATCTAATGACTCTACAGGTGGGCGCTGACGTGTAGCTCTGATGGACCCTAGATTTGATCAGACCACCCAAATTCGGGCATGAAGATGCGGTCCAGTTCAGATATGGGGAGGAGGCTCCTCATTCGACAGTGTTGAAGACATCTCGAAGAACTGAAAGAAGGTGGTGTCGATGGAACTTTGATCGAGGGTATCTGACTCTACATGGCTTTGATCGGTCGGCTGATGTGTCCAACATCTCGCTGAAGTGTTTCCTCGTCAAAGGGGATGCTCAAGTCGTTGCCCAAGCGGCTCAATGAAGATCTGGGAGGTGTGGCACATGTAGCAGCTCTGCTTTGTTAGATGAGGGTCGATTCGACCCTCCCGTGTGCACCTATACCTGCAAGGGAAAGTGAGGCTCGGAGACAAAGCTCCGGCTGGGTTTATTTGGTAAAAACGAGCAAAGAAGAGACATGGAGGTGGAGGTGACTTCTGGCGTACGTGGAGGAAGGTGAAGGATATGGTGAAATCCTCAAGCGCATCACGGAAGCGTGAGCGTCGTATCGAATACGACGAGGAACGATTAGTCGCACTAGTTGTTCTATGCAGCGGAATTTTAAAAAAAATTCATGCGACTAAACCACATGATCCAAGAACACTTCTTGGATCGTTTCATCTAAACCACAAATAAGTAATAGGATTACCTCTTGAAGCGTGGTTGCGATCGAGTCTCTTAACGAAGAGACCTCCTGTCTCAAGTCCGATCCAACGGAGGAGACACTTGAGAGCGTGGGGATGAATCGCGTGCTTCTCGCAATCCATGTTGATGATCCAAGCGATGGATCCCCTGATCTCGACACACGAGATCTGTTTATTTTGTGTATAAAATGCACTCTGTGTATTATTTGGTACAAACTCAATTTTGTATTTTTATTTACATTATTATCTATAACTTTTATGTACAAAGTTTCTTTATTTGATAAATAAATAATAAAGAATAAAATATGTATCAAAAGTGAATAAAAAATGAATAAATAAATAGCATTTTTATTGTATTTTGTTCTTTTAACTCCCCCTACTTTATTCCTTGTCGACCAAGTCAATTCTGGACTTGGTCTCAGGGTTAGGGTCATAAAATATTTTCAATATTTTATTGCTTTTACTTTTCTTCTCTTTATTATATAATTTTGGCATTAAAAACCTTATTTTCTATACAAATAATACAATAAATAATGAATGCTATTATGCACAAATTGAGGCTATTTCCATGCATTTGCTAGGGTTTTAAGGTCAAAATGATAGAATAAAGGGGATGAAATGGAGATTCATCACCCCCTGATGATTACATTATATATGGTTATAACATGCTTAAAATATGTGGAGTACAACCTTAATGTTTGATTTATATACTTCAATAGTGCACAAATTCACATTATACTTATTCCATTCACACAACAAACAATGCCACTTAATGCATGATCTTTACGTATTACCTAGTTACATTTCTTAGACAGTAGAGATTACATCCATGGAACTCAATCACCTTTACAAATCTAACAACTCATATTCATATTTTTGAGAAAATAAAAATATCATCATGAATATATGTGTTCAAGTCCAAAAGATTGGAAGAAAGAGCATCATATCAAAATCCAACACATTGGCATTCACATTTTATCTTAGAATGAAAATGGGGGAATGTACTATGAAATTTGCCCATTTCCTCACCATGCATGCACATGCCTTAAAGTCTCTCTTTACTTTTTAGCCTCACACACATTGCATTTCCAATGCAAACCATAAAATACATCCACCTTTTTCCATGCACAAAAGAATCATAACATGACACCCCACATGGATATAAAGTGAATTCCAACTTCCCATGCAAGATCACGTGGATATACAGAGCCATTCTTTCACTATATGCAATGCACGTACACCTCCATTTAAACTTTACATTTTGTTTACAGATTGTACCATGCAACCTTCTGAAGCTCGTCTCTTTGTCTCCTCACTTTGCCATGAAGCACGCCATCGACAACAACTCCCAAAATGACCCCTCGTCTCCTGTCCATCCGCATGTGGTTAGCCGCTCGGGTTATAAAAGGCGGTCCTCCATTCCCTCTCCAGGAGGGCAGTTTCTCCAAGAACCGTGCCCAGGTGGCTGGCCTACTCCTTCAGCCTGCACCGCCCTCTGCGGTACCCCTAGCCAGCATCCCCAGTTGGCCCGTGCACCCATGCACGTGACCTTCACCCGGCACCCGTTCTTGTGCGCGCAACTCGCAACCGCCTCCAGCGGTCAATCCACGCACCGCCATCTCGTGCGTGCTCGGGTCCTACGTGTTGTCGCCCATCAACCTTGCACCTCCGATGCCCTCCAGTTCGCACACTGCCATCCCCTCCAGTTGCACCGACTGTGCGCCCTCCTATCCAAGGCGCTGTCGCCGCCCGTACGACGCTTATCCTTCACCCATGCATAGCACATCCCAGCCGCACCGCGGTGCCCCTCCAGCCGACCAGTAACTCTAGCCGTTCACTGCTGCTGCTCTCCATTTCTTGGGCCCTAAGCCTACGGAGAAGAGAAACTCCCTCCCCTCTCTTTACTTTCTATTTTTAAGTTCGATTCTGTTTTTAGCATTTAAAAAATTATATTAGCAATATTTTTAAGTTTGGTTCTGAAGCAAAGTGAAGTTTCCTTTAGATAATATATCATCCGCAATCAATATCATCTCTGGCTTGATGTGTCAAAATTCCATCCATGTCCATTAGCTTTCTTAATTAGTTAATGAAATATCATTTTATTTCTTTTACAAATCGACCCCTGGTTTCTAAGTCATTTACGTTTATGCCCGTAGAAACTTCTCTTGAGCATTGACAATGCCATGTCGAAATCAGAAAATTCCTAAAAATAGTAGATCATATTTGGAATACTTTATAAGTGCTTCATATAATTTTGATATCATTTGACTTGATATATAAATAGTAGCTCCTTTAAATCACCTTAAGAGTCGAATTGTTCTTAAAAATCAAAGAGAAATCATGCAAATTTGCTAAGTCCCTGTGGATTCGAACCTCTACTTGCCATATGCATTTTGTGTATCTCCGTTATACTTGTTGTTGAATATTATTTGCTTGATTTCGATTCTTCGTGGTAACACAATGACTTGGTAAAACTAACCTTTTAAACCCCGAAAAATCTTGTCAACATTTTGGCGGCATTGCCGGGGACTAGGCAACATTTGCAAAATTTTTTCTTCTTCGTTTTAATTTATTTTCAATTATCTAATCCGTGCATTTGTTTTTGTTATTTTACAGGTGCTTAGGATTTAAAAAGAAAAAAATACTTAACTTTTCATGCATTTTATTTTAGCAAAATTGTAATTTGTTTCAAAAAAAATTTGGTAATCTTAATTCCCCCCCTTCTTCTAGGGAAAGCTCGCCATCAACAGGACAAAATATTACGGATTAGCACCAGAAGTGCAGGCACTGTGAGCTTCTCTTTCTCATAGGCATCCTAGGTTTTTAATTTTTTGCACTTGTTTGTGCTCGAATTTAAACCGAAAAAAATAAAAAAAACACTTCTTACATGCATCATTTCTGTGGTCTTCTCCCTCTTCTCACCAAAAAATATCACCAAAACGTGCTTTATCACGCTAAAAAGATAAGCTTGAAAGGCCACCATAGTGGCCCGAGCAGAAAGCGGGCAAAAATTCTTGAATGCTTGTTTCGATGCACGTGTATAACACAAAAATCACGAGCACATAGAACCCTTGGATAGAGACACAAATCCCTGGTGCTACATGGGATTGTAGTGAGAAATCGAAACTCGTCGACGCGTTGGGCACAAGTTCTTGTGGGAAGAGAAGATCCTCGATCTGAGTACCGCACCCTGGATCCCTCAGCTGGATTAGAACATCGATTTCTCACAATCTTCCACACCCACATTCTAATTAAGGACTCTAAATTCTCTGATAATTTAAGTTGAAATCACTAAACTAAATTGAAAAGATAACCGCTTCCGTAGCAATTTTTGTGTGAGTTGGTGAATCAACAACTTGTCTGGTGTTTTGTGTTGTGTATGCTAGGTCGTAGGTCTCTGAAAGAACCATTGCAACAACCATTAGAGTACGAACCAATCAATAAAAGACAACCCAATCCATCTCCTTCAACTGAGAAACCTGAGAACTCACCTGACCTAGGAGACATGAGAGAAGAAAGACCAAACCCTATGGATCTCATCCTGCATCAACTGCAATTATTGAGATATGAAAATGCGATGATCTGCCAGACCATAGCACCTCTCATCCGACCCCCGCCCATAAGCACACATTACAACCCAGCTACAGAAGACTTAGTTCATTGGGTCCAAATTCCACCTGAAGTAAGAGACTTCGAAATAAAGCCCGCATCCCTCTCCTTAATCCCCAAGTACTATGGGAATGACTCTGAAGATCCCTTCCTCCACATCTAAGATTTCCGATCTGCTTGTAACACAATGAGTGACCCTGGGGTAGATAAAGAATACATCTACATGAATGCCTTCACCTACTCACTCAAAGACAAAGCACTTCAATGGCTTCGGAATTACAAAACCCCTCTCACTTCATGGGATGCCTTTAGGGAAGCCTTCATCAAGAAATATTTTCCCATAGGAAAAACCAATGCCCTGAGACAAGCCATTTCATCTTTTACTCAGAAAAATAGAGAGTTAATTCGTGAAGCATGGGAACGATTTAAGGAACTTCAAAGGAAATACCCTCATCATGCCATCCCCAAATGGAAGTTAGTTCAGATATTTTATGAGGGCATAGATACATCATTTAAGAGAGTGATTGATGGCTCCTACGATGGAAACTACATCAGCCGTGATGAGTATTTCGTTTAGACTTTATTTGAAAATATGGCTGACAATTCGGTGAATAGTTCCTCAATTGAACAATACAGTGGGAACACAAGGACAGTCAACATCATTGACCATGAGAGATCTTGCAATGAGAATCCTGACAAATGGGAAATCCTCTCAAAAGAAATGAACCTCATGACTCAAGCCATAGAAAAATTGGCCATGAATAATCCCACCAGCCATGAAGTTGACCACACCACATTCACCCATAATCAAGACATAAATCCTGAGACTGTGAATTGAGCGTTGAGAAATCAAGGAGGGGCTTATTCAAATAACCGCAACACATGGAGAGAACAATCAAATTCTGGGTGGAATGGACAAAACAACTATCATTTCCAGAATCACACACAACCCAGACAACCAATAGCACAGCCAGTAGCCCAACCCTCCACCACTGCGGTTAACTTCGATGCCTTGGCTCAAGCAATACAACAACTGGCTATAGCACAGCAACAGGTCACTGAAGCTCAACAAAAAGCTAACTTTGAGAATGCCCGGTAGTTTGTCGAGATCAGATCATATATCCCACCCTTGTCACCTCAACCTCTACCCAATCCCAACACCAACAAGGCTAGTTCATCTGGAGTACTTCAAACTCCACCACCTCCCGGATCTTTCACCTCACCACCTGGTTTCCAAAAGCAGAACCAAGGATTTTTTACATCTTCTAGGACAAATCAAGGGAACCCACAACAAGCGCCTAGAAATCAAGTAAATTTCAAAACTACATCCTGACCAAACCGATCTGTTAATGCGGTCACTCTGAGAAATTGGAAAACTACTTCTACCTTCACCAGACCACTAGAGGATCAAATTGAAATTGAGGAGGAGATTAATGATGAAGAGATGCTAACTGAGACAACCATGCCCCTTCGTGCCTCTCCAACCATAACTATCCCCTTTCCCGGAGCTCTTCACCGAAGAAAGACTCGATCTTCCACCATCGATCCATAGCTAGAAAAACTATTCTCCGACATTGTCATGAAATCCTGCTCTCAAAAGCCCTCGAACAAGTTTTAGCCTTCTCCCGATTTTTGAAGGAAAAATGCACACCAAAAAGGAAATCCAAGGGAAAAAGTAAAAAGGACAATGAAGATATTGAAAGACATGTGCTCCCTCGAGCAAAAACCAATGCCATCTCCCAATTCTTACCCACTAAAAATAAAGATCTAGGAGCTCCTCTAGTTAGATGCACAATTGGCAAATTAACCTTCGATCACACCATGCTAGATAATGATGCTTCCATCAATCTTCTCCCGACTGCTATTCTGGAGTAATTTGACCTAGGAAAACTGAAACATGTCTCAGTGATTTTGCAAATGGCTGATCGATCTGTGAAAAGACCAAAAGGACTACTTGAGGATGTGATAGTTGATGTTCAAGGCCATAAATTCTCGGTCGACTTTGTTGTGATGGATATGGATCAAGCAAATATATTGAGTGAGACACCAATCATACTGGGATGACCATTTTTGGCCACTGCTAAAGCTCATTTTGATTATGAGGATGGAAGAGTTGAATTTAAAATCAATGGCCAAGTCATTCCTGTTGATCTGGTCACCCTTACTCCCACTGAATCTGAGACCGAAGACTGTGGTTGGATAGAAAGATGTGGTGTACTCAACATTCAAAAAGACTTTGCCCTGATCCATCTCACCAAAGACCCCTTAGAGATTATTCTTAACACCTCTAGATCCACTTACAAAAACACTTCTCATGAAATTGCCACATACAATCTGAATCTCGCACTAGAAGCTCTACCATGCCCTCTCACCGGACAAGAAATTGATGAGCTTGATAATGCTTGGGACACATTAGACTCTGAACTCACATTGACCTCAACCATGATCATTCCCATGATGGAACCACCATTTAAGACTATTTCTGTAATAGACTTAGGAAACACTACAACTCTTACTCCACCGACAACCATTGTTGAATTAAAACCACTACCCAAAGATTTGAAGTATGCTTTCTTTGATGATGCGCACACTCTACTAGTCATTATCAATGTCAACCTAAATCATATGCAAGAGAGCCAACTCATGGATGTTTTGAAAAGGAATTCCCAAGCCATTGGATGGAAGATAACAGATCTAAAAGGAATAAGCCCCACATTCTGCACTCATCACATATATTTGGAAAATGATAGTAAACCCTCTCGAGAAATGCAACGGTTAAATCCCAATCTGCAAGAGGTTATGACGAATGAGATCTATAAATGGGCAAGTGCGGATATCATTTACCCTATCTCTGATAGCCCCTGGGTCAGTCCTCTCCAAGTTGTCCCCAAGAAAGCTGGATTAACAATTGTCAAAAACGAGAAAGGCGAGGACATACCCACCAGAGTAGCCACATCTTGGAGAGTCTGTGTAGATTATAGGAAACTCAATAAGGCTACCCGAAAAGATCATTTCCCATTGCCATTCATTGACCAAATCATTGAGAAGCTAGCTGGAAAAGATTTTTTCTCCTTTCTGGATGGATATTCCGGTTATAACCATGTAGCCATAACACCAGAGGATCAAGACAAAACCACTTTCACTTGTCCATTTGGAACATATGCCTTCCACCGCATGCCTTTCGGATTATGTAATGCCCCAGCAACATTTCAAAGATGCATGATGGGAATTTTCAATGATATGATCGGCGATTTTATGGAAGTATTTAAGGATGATTTCTCTATTTTTGGAGACTCTTTCGAGGAAACACTGGGATTTTTGGATAGAGTCCTCCAGAAATGCATTGAAGTGAACTTGATATTATCTTGGGAGAAATCACATTTTATGGTGAAACAAGGGATTGTGTTAGGACATGTTGTGCCAAAGAAAGGGATGGAAGTGGATCCATCGAAAATTGAGACAATCACCCATTTAAGTCCACTTGTGAACATAAAAGGTGTTCGGTCCTTCCTAGGTCATGTTGGCTTTTACCTCCGCTTCATCAAGGACTTTTCGAAAATTTCCCGCCCTCTCACAAAATTACTGGAAAAAGATCAAGACTTCACTTTTACCGAGGAAGCTTTGAATCTTTCAAAACCCTGAAGAAAATCATCACTAAAGCACCTATCCTACAACCCCCTGATTGGAACTGTGAATTTGAGATCATGTGTGATGCGTCTGATTATGCTGTGGGGGCAGTATTGGGTCAAAGGAAAGATGGGAAACCCTATGCCATTCATTATGCCAGCAAAACTCTGGATGACGTTCAAAAGAACTACACTGTGACTTAGAAAGAACTCTTGGCTGTGGTGTTTTCCTTAGAGAAATTTTGGTCTTACATCATAGGATCCCACATCATAATCTACACAGACCACTCTGCTTTGAAATATCTCTTCACAAAGACCGATGCTAAGCCTAGACTCATTACGTGGGTATTACTGCTCCAAGAATTTGATTTAGAGACTCGAGATAAAGCCAGAGCAAAGAATGTCGTGGCCGATCACCTTTCAAGACTCCCTTCATCAAACACAGATACAATCCTAATTTCTGATAACTTTCCAGACGAAAGTATTATGTCTGCTTTTCAACTCCCTTGGTATGCCGACATCGTCAATTACATCGTCACCTCCACATTTCCCGATGATTGGCCAAAACATAAGAAAGGTAAAACTAAAGCCCAAGCCCGATACTATCACTGGGAAGACCCTTTGCTCTTCAAAGAGGGTACTGATTTAATATGGAGACGATGTATCCCTGAATCTGAAGTCAAAGATGTCCTAACTCACTACCACACTTATGGGTGTAGAGGACACCACTCGGGGAAGCACACAACTGCTAAGGTCCTACAATGTGGTTACTACTGGCCCACACTCTTTAAAGATGCCCATCATTTTGCTCAATCTTGTTCTGCCTGTCAGACTAATGGAACAATGACCCACCGCAACATGATGTCCCTCCAACCCGTACATATAGTTGAGATCTTTGATACTTGGGGAATAGACTTCATGGGACCTTTCACCACCTCACAAGGCTATCAGCACATCCTACTCGCTATTGACTATGTGTCTCGTTGGGTTGAAGCCATTCCCACTTGCGCTGATAATAGCGCCACTGTTGTTAAATTCATGAACCATCTCTTCTCCTGATTTGGATTAACGAAGGTGGTCATTAGTGATGGTGGAACCCATTTTCTGAACGCTTCAGTCAAGAACTTACTTAAGAAAAATGAGGTCGAACATCGGGTCTCAACTGCCTATCACCCTTAGACCAATGGAATGACCGAGCTGTCAAACCGGGAGATCAAGACCATCCTCCAGAAAATTGTCCGCTCTGATCGTAAAGACTGGTCTCAACACTTACCTTCTGCTCTTTGGGCCTACCGTACAACCTTCCGTACACCCTTAGGAATGAGCCCATATAGGTTGGTCTATGGAAAGCCTTGCCATCTACCTGTAGAGATCCACCACAAGTCACTCTAGGCGATTAAGAAATGCCATATGGATTATGATGAGGCTGGAAAGAAAAGACTGTTGGATTTATCTGAACTGGAAGAATTGAGATTACAAGCCTATGATAACAACCTGCTATACAAAGAGAAAATCAAGTTGTGGCACGATGCCAACATTTCAAGGAAAACATTCAAAGAAAATAAAAAAGTATGGCTATTTGATGCAAAACTGAAGTTATATCCAAGAAAACTGAGATCGAAATGGAAAGGACCATACACTGTAACTCAAGTATTCGATAATGGCTCGATAAAAATTTCTGACCCAAACACTAAAGACACATTCATAGTCAATGGTCAAAGACTAAAACCCATTGTTGAACCATCTGGTCCTATGCCTGTCTGCACAACGTACCTTCTGCAAGAAAAATGAACCACCACATCACCAAGCTGAGGCGTTAAATCATGCACTCTCGTGAGTCTCTCCTCATAAGTATCTTTTCGTCTTACTGCTTGCATGTTTATTTTCACTGCATTGCATTAGATAAGTATGGGGGTACCCCTCCACATTACATTCAAAACACACACACACACACCCTATATTTTTGTCATCCTATTACACATTGTCTTCACCATGAGGACAAGGTCTCTGATAAGTATGGGGGGGTGTCTGCATTAATTTTCAAAATTGCATACTTTTCAAAACAAAACAAAAAAAATCTTCAACATTTTTGCAAAAATTCCTCTAAAAATATTTTCAAGAAAACCACTAAAAATGCATCCTTCCTAGTTTTATCCTATCTTTTGAGAAAACATCTCTTCATTGCATAGATCATAGACAGAAGCTGAGTTGACTCTAATCCACTTAATTTCACTAGGCATGAGTTTTTAAGCTTTCTTCAGGTCTATATGGACTTTATTCTCTCAGTTCGACTAACTCTACTGGTGAATGAACTTCTGTATCTAACTAGATCACCTGAGCAACTAGTAGCACTCTTAAACTCTTCAGTGGATATTAAACAACTGCACATTGCACTTAACTTGATTGAGTTGAGTTTACGAGATACAATTGCAACCTATTTGAGGGGAGGAGTTGTCCTCTTGGTTGCGCCAATGCCTGAACCTTGTCGATAGTCAGTGAAGGAACTTGACTCAGGGGAAAACATGATCTCTCTAGTCCAAGTATGTCAGCAATTAAGCCAGTATCGTGCCTCCAAAGACAATATTAAGCCGATACTACCTTTTGATGCCAAAACCCAAGAAAAAAACACCACAAAAAGGCATATCACAATACAAATGCTAAAAACAACCAACCATGCAAAGATACGCAAAGCAAAAGCAAAGAAGACCATCAAATTACCCTCCTCCACCAAAAAGTTGTGGTAGCAGCCCAATGATGCTACCTAAATTCTTAAGAGAGGCCCAAAAAGGCCCAGGGTTATGCTCTGCAAAAAGGAAAAAAAATGAGAGCAACGGACCAAAGCAGTCTATGGAAAACCTTGAAAATTAAAATCCCATTCTCCAAGAATTGTGACCTACTTTTTATGCTGACATATTTGGGTGAAAAGAGAATATGTCTGAATTCAGGTGAGGACTGAGGCTATATGTGTAGGGAATCATTCGGTACTTTGATAGATTGTAGTGTTAGTTCATTCTCTTGACTCACGAAAGCTAAAACATTACGAACACCATTTGTATCCATTCAAGGTCAAAGAGAATACATGTTGATTAAAATGATCTGACTTGATCGACTTTCTGAAACCATCTTGATTTTTTCGGAGCGGAGAGACTGTTGAAACTACAAAACTCGAGTCAAGTCGACTATTCGAGCAAATCATTAATCCATGGGTCAACTCTACTGAAGTTTGTGTATTTGTGTGGTTAGGATCTGAAAACTCAAGACTTTATGGGTATGTCTACTGCAAACCCTCACCCGATCTATCTTGGCTATTTTCCTTAACCTTCATTATTACTTATCTTACACTTTCTCGGGGCTAGCAAGATTTAAGCATGGGTGTGTGATGATTATATTATATGTGGTTATAACATGCTTAAAATATGTGGAGTACAGCCTTAATGTTTGATTTATATACTTCAATAGTGCACAAATTCACATTATACTTATTCCATGCACACAACAAAAAATGCCACTTAATGCATGATCTTTACGTATTACCTAGTTACATTTCTTATACAATAGAGATTACATCCATGGAACTCAATCACCTTTACAAATCTAACAACCCATATTCATATTTTTGAGAAAATAAAAATATCATCATAAATATATGTGTTCAAGTCCAAAAGAGTGAAAGAAAGAGCATCATATCAAAATCCAACACATTGGCATTCACATTTTATCTTAGAATGAAAATGGGGGGATGTACTATGAAATTTGCCCATTTCCTCACCATGCATGCACATGCCTTAAAGTCTCTCTTTAATTTTTAGCCTCATGCACATTGCATTTCCCATGCAAACCATAAAGTACATCCACCTTTTTCCATGCACAAACGAATCATAACATGACACCCCGCATGGATATAACGTGAATTCCAACTTCCCATGCAAGATCACGTGGATGTACAGAGCCATTCTTTCACTATATGCAATGCACTTACACCTCCATTTAAACTTTACATTTTTTTAAAGACTGTACCATGCAACCTTCTGAAGCTCATCTCTTCGTCTCCTCCACTTTGCCACGAAGCAGGTCATCGACATCAACTCCCAAAATGACCCCTCATCTCCTGTCCATTCGCATGTGGCTGGTCGCTCGGGTTATAAAAGGCGGTCCTCCATTCCCTCTCCAGGAGGGCAATAACTCCAAGCACCGTGCCCAGGTGGATGGCCTACTCCTTCAGCCTGCACCGCCCTGCGCGGTACCCCTAGCCAGCATCCCCAGTTGGACCGTGCACCCCTGCACGCGACCTTCACCCGGCACCCCTTCCTATGTGCGCAACTCGCAACCACCTCCAGCGGTCAATCCGCGCACCACCATCCCGCACGTGCTTGGGTCCTACGTGCTGCCGCCCATCAGCCTCGCACCTATGGCGCCCTCCAGTTTGCACGCTGCCATCCCCTCCAGTCGCACCGACCGTGCGCCCTCCTGTCCAAGGCACTGCCGCCACCCGTGCGACGCTTATCCTTCACCCACGCATAGCGCATCCCAGGCTCGCCGCGGTGCCCCTTCATCCGACTAGTAACTCTAGCAGTTCGCTACCGCTGCTCTCCATTTCTTGGGCCCTAAGCCTACAGAGAAGAGAACCTCCCTCCCCTCTCTTTACTTTCTGTATTTAAGTTTGGTTCTGTTTTCAACATTTAAAAATTTATATTTGCAATATTTTTAAGTTTGGTTCTGAAGCAAAGTGAAGTTTCCTTTAGATATTATATCATCTGCAATCAATATCATCTCGGGCTTGATGTGTCAAAATTCCATCCATGTCCATTAGCTTTCTTAATTAGTTAATGAAATATCATTTTATTTCTTTTACAAATTGACCCCTGGTTTCTAAGTCATTTACGTTTATGCCCCTATAAACTTCTCCTGAGCATTGAGAATGCCATGTCAAAATCAGAAAATTCCTAAAAATAGTAGATTATATTTGGAATACTTTATAAGTGCTCCATATCATTTTGATATCATTTGACTTGACATATAAATAGTAGATCCTTTGAATCACCTTAAGAGTCGAATTGTTCTTAAAAATCAAAGAGAAATCATGCAAATTTGCTAAGTCCCCGTGGATTCAAACCTCTACTTGCCATATGCATTATGTGTATCTCCGTTGCGCTTGTAGTTGAATATTATTTGCTTGATTTCGATTCTTCGTGGTAACACAATGACTTGGTAAAACTAACCTTTTAAACCGTGAAAAATCTTGTCAACACCCCCCTATACTTGCCTTTGCTAGTCCCTAGCAAACACTTATGTAATAAGTATCAAAGAGAATAAAGAAGAAAAGAAAAACAAATGGTAAAGAATAAATGGAAGTGAATTTGATAAATAAACTTGTCTGTATAAAATCAAAGTTTGGAGATCAGGTTAGACCTTGATGTGAAATGTATATGGAACCAGGTTGGGAATCAAATTTAAAACACAATGGGCTTCGAGAGTCAAAGAACTCGATTCAAACCTCCTCAATAGCCTGGTCAGAACTAGCCTACATCATATGCAAACCCTTATGATTATGAAGCTGACTTGTACAGTGTAAGTGATAGTGTCTCTCCCCAACTGAAATAAAAAAGGAACTGACTTCTCCAGAATGAAAACCCAATGATTCCCCAATCCAACACTCTATCCTCGAGGAGCGGGGTATTCCCTTCTGAGTTCAAGTGGCATCCAACTTAAGAGGAGGAGGTGAATGAAAGAATGGACGGTAGCTAGTATGTCTACCTAACCTGGGATGCCTAACCAGTGTAGTCAATTCATCTAACTTCAGGCTCACATGGTATAACTTTGATGCTTAAGCTTGCTTATTTTCTATACAACATGTATACATACTCCGGCATGCATTTTTATTTTTAGTTTCAAGCTTGTCCACTTTTTTGGAGTTTTTTTAAACATACTATTCACAACATCATTTACATAAGGAGTTTTTCCTCTTGAGCCAGAAGACTATCCCTCTTTTGAAGCTTTATTGCAACCCACACGCTCCTATCTTCAGACTTCATTGAAATTGGACCAGGTTGGGGTGCACTTCCCTCCCTAGAAGAGGACGAATAATTCCACCCGTGTGTTTCTCAGACTGGCAAATCCAACCCCCTCACCACTCCAACTGAGTTGAGCCAATGAAAGGTGCAAGTGTCCAAGTTAGGTCACGACCGACAAGAGTCATGTGTGTGTCTCGAAAAGTTCTAGTTACTCAGTTGAGGTGACTTGAACCCAGCCCTGATTCTCAAAGAATTAAGTCTGAGTAGACCTGGAGTACATTAAACCTAGTTCCCATAAGGTTCCAATGCCGTTAGGTGCAGTAAGGTCCAACTAAGCTCCAATATTCGACTTTAGTGGACTAGTTCAATCATCAAGCTCAATGAAAGAATAATATGCAAATGCTATGCACAATGCAGAAGAATGATGCAATTTTTTAAAAGGAATTTGAAATCAAAGAGAAGTTTTACAAAAAAGAATTTCGTAAATAAAGATAATTTAAGCACAAAAATAAAATATGTACAGCTATTTACACGGACGTTCTTCTTTTTATTTACAATAGTTAAGAATTTAAAGAATTTATAGATTTTAACAAGGTTATTATTGTAGGTATCTACAATTGATAAAGAATTTTATTTTGATTTATATACACATTTTATTCCCATTTTAATGATACATTCATTCCTCCAATTTATTTGAAAACAATTTTCAAAACTATAGTTCCAAGTAAGTTTTACAAATATTTACAAACATTTGAAAGCCATTTTGTAAAGATTTTTCAAACAATATATACATTTTTCAACATATTTTTACAAACATTTTCAAAATCATTTACAAATGGGTTTTTAAATCCTTTATTTCACACAAAGAAAAGAATTTTTGCAATTCAAAACTATTTTTACAAAGGTTGAAAACATTTCACAAAAAGTCTTCCAAACGGTTCACACCATTTTTAAAATCAGTTTGCAAAAATATTTTTAACCTAATTTATTAATCGTATATACACAAAGGATTTGAGGAATGACTGTTGTTATTAAATGAATTATTTATGTATATATATAGTATATTTTAGCCATATTTATTAATGAAAGTACGAGTTATGGCTAAAGTATATACAGATATACAACTGCCCTGTACATAGCATGAGCTATGTCCTCATAGATCGAAAAAGAGAAAGAGAAGACATAACTCGTACTGTGTATAGAAAAGCCTATACTAGAACGATTGCAGGAATAAGAAATGAAGAGATAAATGAATAAGAAGGTGACCGACCCCCTAAACTTAGGATCAAATAATCCTAAGTATAGCAAACTGTTCACAACACAGGGAGGGTCACAGGTGGGAATAAATGAAAAATTAAAATAAACAGATCATAGCTTGGACCATCTCCCCCTATACTTAGAGTGAGATATCCCTAAGTATAGAAGAGCAGATCAATAAGAGAGGAGACAGTTGAGGGGATCAATGAGAAAATTGTCATGGGTGCACACCCCCTATACTTAGGACAAAGTTCGTCCTAAGTACAGGAAACTTACACAAAGGGGCGACACCTTTTCTGTAGAAAAAGAAGAATGAAAAGGAAAAGAAGAAAAGACAGATATATATAGATGAAAAAGATTGTAGAGAATGTACGCATCAATCCTCCTATACTTAGGATGAGATATCCCTAAGTATACACAACGATAGGAGAGAAAAAACAGAACAGAGAAGGAACAACACGGTATGTACCCCCCTATACTGTGGACAAAGTACGACCTCGGTATAGTCACACAGATATGACGAAAGATCTGGGGCACACGTGACATACGGGAGAACGAATGAATGAAAGACAAACACATATATACAAAAGGTAGGCTGGTGAAGTATAGGGCGGAATCTTACAGGTGAATACCGTGCTCTCGTCTTAGTCTCTCAGTGAGAACGAGGACGCATTCAGTCAGTGTAAAGACACCCAGGTATGCACTCAAGTGGGTGTCAGCTACCAGGGACAAGAGATTGAAAACTAAACCAGGGATCGGTAGCGAAAGCAGAACATCGGCTCATAAGGAAGGAATGTGAGATCAGAGCTGATACCGTGAGACCTGGAGGAAGAAAGAGAAGTACAGACCCCTCTAGGTCAAAGAGATATAAAAGTAAAGAGCAGGAGACGACAACGTGATGCCCGGTGAGCATAGAGTCAGAAAGTCACATGAATACACCAAACCACACCATACATGGCTCAACCCTGTGAGGGTCCTCAAGTTGAGCAGACTCAAAGATCTCAGAATAATCAGAGGTCTCGGCTCCGTGCTCAAACAAGAGGAGACACAACCAGGGAGGAGACCGAGTACACAAATCAAAAGACTCGACATCGTGCTCTGCCAGAAAGGAGACACAAGCCTTGAAGCCAAGTACCTAAAATATGATGTACCCTCCTACAGATAACCTTCGGGGAGTAGTACATGCTAGTCAATGAATAGGAAGAATAGAGGCTCATCCTTGTGAGGGTCATCAAGGTGAGCAGACACACAGGAGCCTGATCCATCAGACGGATCAATAGAAGCGGTCTTGGTAGGCGAGAAATCATCTACCTGTAGAAGAGACCGCAGATCTAGTATGATGTGGCAGCATCCCACAGACAACCCTCGGGGAGCGTACTGCCAACGCAGTGTCGAATAATCAGAGCAGATGGCTTGTCCTTGTGAGGACCGTCAAGGAGAGCAGACTCAAAGGAGTCAAGTAAGATAGGTCCACAAGATCCGATAGATCGGATACCACAAGAAGGCAGTGAGGACCAGGAAAATATCAGACGACTTGATTCCATGCTCCTACAAACGGGAGACAAAATCAGCAATGGGAAACGAGCGTAAAGAAATTGTTACATTTTCCCGTAGATAGTCCTCAGGGAACAATTCAAACTAATCATGGAATAACATATCATATCTCATCCCTACGAGGGTCGTTAAGGAGAGAGAGGACTCATAGGAGTCAATCATACTGGCCTCGGTAGACGAGGAATCGTCCACCAGTAGAAGAGACCACAAGATAGAGCAAAGTGTCATAGTCTCTCGCAAATAACCCTCGGAGAGCACTATGAACTAGGCAAGGAATAATAAAAAAACGGTGAAGCTCATCCTTGCGAGGACCGTCAAGAAGAGGAGACTCAAAGGAGTCGGGGAGACTGACCTCGTGCACCGACATATCGGGCACTATTTAAACATGGAGGCCAATCAATCAAATTAGACGACTCGGTTCCACGCTCTCAACAAATAGGAAGCATAAACAGTGAGGGAACCAAGCGTAGAGAATGTGTCACATCCTCCCGCAGATAGTCCTCAGGGAGTAATGTGAACTAGGTCAATCAAGTCTTAGGATTGCTAGCATCAAATCTCAGGTCCTCAAAAGAAATCAATCAATCAAACATCCAGAGGGCATAAGATCATGTGAGGGAAACATAATCAGGTCAATCACAATATGTCCCTCAAATCTATCAAATCAACTGAGATGGCACGAAAGCTAATCAGAAATCCTCAGGGTGCCATGGGTGGATAATATAAGCAGGAGATTGGGGATGGGTCAATCAAGAATATGAGAGACATCATGTGGGTTCTGGTCGCCATCGCTATGAAACATAAATCAAGATAGTCAGTCAACCATCAAAATCAAGATGGTTGGAACCTCAAAAGAAAAAGATCAATCAATGCTCATGAAATCGTCATCGAATCATCAAAGTAGGTGACATCCTCAATCCGATGTGCGAGATCTAAATCCTCAATAACGAATCACACCTAATAATTGTACATCATCAAATTCCTCAATAAGCTCCTATGCACGTATCGAAAGTCAAATCCACCGAGAGTAAGGTATCAATCTCATCAACCTCGAAAGTGTGCCCGACTTACTCAAATCATCAATAGAAGTTGCAATCCTCGATGCGGGCTATCTCTAAAATCACAACAATCCCAAGTGATAGAAGAGATGATACGGTGGACACGAGGAGGGTGGGCAAGAAGCGAGATGAAAGATCTGGCAAAGATGATTGAGCTCAAGCGCCAATATCACGACTCAATGCAAATGACGAGATATATGTATAAAAGAGGTGGATGACTCACACGGACGCGACCGCGCACTCAAAGAGATGAAAATGCAAAGGGACTCCAAGTCACAATCAATACACAAAGCAAACCCCTGATTCACCTACTCAACACAGTGAAGACGGAGATGTGGTCTTTTATCTTATCGATTTCATAGTTAGGTGATCATAAAATGTTGTACACAACAGAATTAGGCTTGGGATTTGGGCCCTAATCCTTAACGTGTGCATAGGAATAAAATGTGCATACAAGGAGGGGGTTGTTCTCCCCAATACAAGGAACCCATTACATTTTATTTTAAGTCCAATAGAGTTAGCAGTCCTGATTTTATTTTTGTTATCACCTTTTTTGGTTATTTTTCAATGTGCGTGCCTACCGGAGTTTTCAATAACATTTAGAATTCTAGGCGAGCAAAATCAGAGGGACAAGATCGGAAAAGCCATGCAAGTCGGAAAATGAGGATGCATGCAAAGTCAGAAGACTTACAGTGCTTCCCATCTCTCTCCATGCAGGATGCGAGACGGAACTGAAAGCCTATGCTATATGCAAATGCAATCCGATGAAATCACCCTAGGATAGTGATGAATCTGTGATTCATCACTCTAAAAGTTGAAAATAGAGCTTTGTTCCCGAGTAAATAGCTGCATATTTCCACTTATATTGCATAAGTAGCATTCACACATGCATTGATAACATCTGCATTTTAGCATTCATATTTGCATAAAATAAGAAGCCAAATTCACTTGTAAATATTCACTTGTATATTAGTTAAAATAGCTTATTTGTATATATTTTATACTAACTCCGAATCCAATAAAACCAACTTTATAGTGTATATATGACTCACACTAATAAAGAAAAAATATCCAAAAAATACTGACTTGAAAAAATTGACCAATAAAACCTCAATCCAAGTTTGAAGCCATGAACCTTAAATACGCATATCTCTCTCATACAGCCTCCGAATTAGGTCTACTCACTTTTAAAGTAATATACATTCAGAGACCTTCAAAACAAGATCAATTTCATTAAAATCGGAGCTCGTATGCAAAACTTGGGTTTTGGGCCCCTTTTGTATATTGTACAAATTGACCATTTTACCCCTGTATTTTATCTTTTTATTTTTCTTAATTATTAAAAATCCAAAAAATTAGATTAAGTTGTAAATATTTTCCTCATATTTTCTCTATTTTTATTTTGATTTTTCTCTCTTTTAAAAATGACAAAAAAATTACAAACAGAAAAATGCGGTATTTTATATCTATAAGGTACCACCCAAAAATACGTTTTTTACAGATGATCTCGTTTGATTTTCGGCTCTTCACGAAAGTTGTAGATATCGTCGAGACGAGCGACATTTGTGTTGACCACTTTTTGTTCTAACCTCTTTTATTATTTCTTTTTGATTTTTCTTTGTATCTAGTTGTGGATTTTTCTCGAAATGACACGTGGCAACTCCTAAAGCCACCACGTGTCGCCTCCGCATTCATCCACTTATATCATTTCTCTCCTTTATTCCGGGTCATTGGATGAAAGGGTATTTCATCAACGGTCCACCATTTTCTCCACTCTCTCCATCTCCTCTCCGACCTCCACCTCCTCCTCTTTATATTCTCCTCCACTCTTCCATTCACCCCTATCCGCCATCACAGTGAGGAGCTTGAGCTCCCTAGTCCATCTCGGTGACAGCGAGAGTTGGTGAGGTTGAGCGACGACAGTCATCCTTCTCGGCGAGATCCGGTGGCCCTCCGTCCACCGCCACAGCCGCAAGCCGCTGCTGAGCTCCGCCTTGCCGAGGCGTTAGAGCGAAGATCTGAAGCCCTCGAAAGAGCTTCTTCCCCAGGCACCCATCCACGATCTACAGGTAACTTCTTCTTCCTTATTCTTCTTCATCTTCATTTCTCTTCATTCTCTCTCTCCACGATTCACCCACATCCACTCATCAAATCGCCAAACAAATTGTGTTTCCACGGACAAATCACATGTTGCGAACGCAACGGTGATTTTTATTTATTTTTCGGAGGAAATTTCATCAATAAATTAATCCAAAATTTAAGCCCCGTTAAACAAATGCATGAGAAACATGGGAGGTGGTGAAAGCCCCCCCTGCTTCTTCTTCTTCTCCTCACAACACCACACACACACCACAAGGCACCAGCCACAGGCGGTCCTCTGCCCCGACGGCCCTTGGCCGTGTGTCGGCCATTCTCCACCAAGCTCGACGCCACCGCCTGCGGCAGCCGCACAGCCACCTCCGACACCAAGGCGTGGCCTCCTCCTCACGCCTCCGCCTTCACGCGTCCAAACGCGTCCCCGCCGACTTCCAAGCACCGCCGGCCAGCGCCTCCGCGCCTACTCGCCAACGGCGCGCCGCCAGGGCACCGCCCCTCACGCGTCTTCTCTCCTGCGCCCTACGTGTACCCGCACTCCACCCCGCGCACCGTCAAGCGGCAGCCTCCCGTGCCGCCAGCCCCCTTCTCCTCCACACACGCGGACGTGTGCCACACCAGCCGCAACTCCGCCATCCAGTGCACGGCCCCCGTCCTCCACTGTCGTGCGCGCGGCTGCCCACTCGCGCCAGCCAGTGCGTGCCCTTGCACGTGCCTCTCCACCCAGATGCGGCGACGCCACCGGCCGCAGCAGCTCTTCGCGAGCCGTCCTTGCATCTCCGCCGCCACCTCCTCGTCGTCCGTGCGTCGTCCCGAGCTCCACTCCATCCGCCCGTCCGCGTGAAGCTCCAGCGTGAAGCTCCTCTGTTTTGCATGCAAAAACAGAGGAGTTCTATCAGGAGAATAAAGAATTGGGTATTTGCAAAGGGGACACTTGCACCCCTTTGCAAGTTCTTAAAAAAATTTCAAGTTTCTGCTAATTGCATGTAAGTCCCTGTTCACCATTTGAGTTCATATTTTTTTTCTGTATTGCATTCATACCCCTGCATTTGCACGTTTATTTTGTCGTCATTCTGTCATCCATTTTAGATTCCGATAATTGCATTGTGTAGTATAACTCTCGTTCTACCATTTTAGCATTTATTTGTATTTTTTCTGATTTGCAGAATATTTATGGAAATTAACTTGGTAAAAATTGCATCATTTTGCCCATGTTGATTGAGTAATTTATTGCGCACTGTCTGCTTATCGAAAAATCTTTGAAAAATCATCATTGGTAGATTTAAGTCTATGCTACAACATATCAAAAAATCACACCATTTGCACGTATAGTTTTTCTTAGAAAAATCATTTAGTGAAAACCTTAATCTATTTTTAGTTAATCAATCGTGAAGTGTTTTAATGAAATTCAAGTTGATTTGGATAGTTCTTAACTAGATCTATTTGGATTAATTTTGTTTCTGAAAAATATCATCGTTTGGTAATTATTAAAATTGGATTAGTCATTTTCACTAAAGTCTGCATTTTTTATTATCCGTGCATCAGAAAATTCTAAAAAAATTAGGGTAACTTAATTTCATCACATTTCATAATCTGGCCAAGTTTCATAATTTATGGACATCAGTTGATACCTTAACTTAATTAACTTCAAACTGGCTTGATTTTTGCATGTGTCTGCATAGAAAATAAAAAAGAACAAAAAAATATCCTCCGAAAATCACACACTTAGAAATTTGCTAAAAATCTACCTAAGGAGACATATGCCTCCCTGAGTTCGACCTTGGACATCACCAAGTAAAAAAAATTTTCCACTCGAAATTGACTTAATTAAATTAAAAGTGGTTTTTGATTAGCCCTCTCGTATCCGACTACAACGAACACATCTAATTAATTTGGACATTAATCTGCTCGAATTAACCAAGGGTGCGGGAGCGGATATCAGATAGTACCTACTATTATCATGAAGCACATATTTGCAAAATTTGACTAAGTCCGAAACAAGTCTATAGGTATAGGAAAATATATTATGGGCTTTGGGCCTATGTTTATCGACAAGCAGTTCCTAGGCTAAGGCTCATTCACACAAAATAATTAAAAAATAAAAGAAAAAGCAAAAAATGAAAAAGTGTTAAAACCGTCGAGGCCCCCAAGGGAACAATCCCTCGGGCACTGGACCTCGGGAAGTCAGAGTGTGAGAGTCCTGTATAATACAATCCAAATGTCACTCTCTTACATAAATTACATTTTTTTGAAATACGAAATAAAATAAATCTCAGTAACTGCCTCAAAAATTCCTCTCTGTCTGCCTTGGAGGTTCTCTCCTGTCAATCGAGGCAGAAAGGCTGACTCCGCCTAGCTTGGGTGCATAGGACTTCCTAGGAAGTCCTCCTTCGCACGACGATCCATCACATCAAAGACAAACAAAGAAGGGTGTCAAACATTTAATCAATCAATATCAAATAATAAAGATAAATAAATAAATAAATAATGCAAGAGACAAACAAATGAATGAACAAGAGATGACAGATAAAACAAAATAAGCTCCAACTACACGATGTTGCTCCCCGACAACAGTGTCATTTCATAAAGAGGGTCTTGCAAGGGTCTACTAATCAAACTTACTTAGCGTTGCTGTTGTGACCGCTCAACAAAACCCAACTTCATTCAACAATTAACACACGATACGAATCAAACAATTAAATCTCAAAAATACGGAGTTAAAATTTATTATAACTCTACATGCAAATGTGTATAGGTGTAAGCAGGTGTAGAGGTCGAACACTGGGAGCAAACGGGAGGAGGCAAAATGAATGCACAAAATGTTCATCTTTTATCTCTTGTCCATGTTATTGTTTTTGTGGGTTTCTAATTTTATATTATTTTATATTATTTTTAATTTTATATTTTTATATTTGATTTTTAATTTTCTAATTTTATCTTTTCTTTTTATATTCTGTTCTTTTTATGTTTTCTTTTTCTTTTATAAAAATAATATAACCTATATAAGGCTTTATTTGCATAATACATAGAAATATATTTTTAAATATTATTAAATATAGATAAAATTCAGAAAATAATTTTTTTAGGTTTTTAATATTCTTCTAATGTTTTTGCATTTTTCTAGAATTTTTTGCTAATTTTTATGTATTTCTAAAGTCAAAAATATCCTAATTATGGGATTAATACATAATCTGAAATTGATTTGGGTTTTAAAAATAATAAATAAGTCCCAAAATTACCAAAAAAAATTTAATATATAAATATTAATATATAGTTAATTATAAAATAGAAAAACCATATTTTTGGTATTTTTGTAGTATTTTTATATTTTTGTTGGATTTTAGAGCTTTCTGCTTTTTTTAATTTTCTTTTTCTTATTTTTAAGGGTTTTTATTTTTTGGCTCAATAAATATCAAAATATACCACATATAATTCTTTTGTAATTTTTAATTAAGTTTTTATATTTTTTGGTATTTTATAAATTAGACAAGGATTATTTAGGCTCCTTTTTAATTTTAAAAAATTGATTAAATGCAAAAAATGCAAAGTGGATATGTGGCATGTAAGTACAATTCATGGATCATCTAATCTTATTTTTTGGGATTTTTAGGAGCTTATTAGTTATTTTTAATATTTAGATAAAAGACACAAAAATACATGTCCTAGCAAGGGCATAACTGCATATAAAATAATCTTCAGGGGTACGTGTGCAATTTACCCAACGTAATAAAACATTTATTTATTTTTTATGAATCATTTTACAATATACAAAATTTCCAGGGTTATCTATGCAAAATTTCTAACGTCACGTGGGGACTACACGCGATGCTAGTGGGGACCAAAGTGCAAATACATAAAGTTCAAGGGCCTAAATGCAAATGCCCTAATTATTTACAACTTAAACTTTTATTTACAGAACTAATTATTAAATACAAAAAGGCAGGGTTATATATGTAATTTACCCCTTAGTAGGCACTGGCGGACGGTCTAGATTTCTTCACTTGGACACATGTCAGCCTCTCCACGCTTGATGATGGTTCGTCTGCGGATGGCCAGGATTAGATCAGCCCGGCTGATCTGACGGTGGAAATGTGGATGCATCCGAAGGTGCTGTTGCGATCTGGGGCGAGGCGACAATCGAACGACAGAGATGAACACTCGAAGAATAGGGAAGAACTCCCCTACCCCCGACCTACGATCAGGTGAAGAAATGTCGTCCGACCGCCTCCTCCATCGCTTTCGGCTCAGAAAGGTTCCTGGGGCTGTAGTCTATCGAGTGGAGTGCTCAAGGGAGCCTGAGACTCGCCGGAGCACTCCAGCAAGGTCGGGGAAGCTCGGGGTTCCCAGGTACCCGCAGAAATCCAAAAATCGACCCCAACAGGGGTCTAGAGCCTCCTGAACCTACAAAGGTTGTTAGCACGAAATAACAGAGGTTCCAGGAGGGTTTTGACCGGTGGAAATGGGTGGAATGGAGCCTGGCGGCGCTCTCCGGCGAAGGGAGGCGGAAGGAGAGTGGTTTTCTCGATCCAGAAGGACTTGAGATGAATGGAATGTGCGCAAGGTGCAAAGAAGCGAAGGGGGAAAAAGTGGAGTGAAAGCGTGGTCGGAACAGGTGGTTTGGACGGTGGAAACGTTCACCGGAGCGGAGTTCCGACGAACTACGTCCAAGGCTATTCTAGCTAATTAACTAGCCTAATTACTAAACTGATAATAGAAATGAAATGCTAATAACAAAATCTACCTAAAATAAGTAAAGACGCAGCTCATACCTGGCTTTTGGCCAAGGAGTAGGATGATTGTCAGAGCAAACCACCTTGGGTGCACCTCAGCCTCCGCGAGCTCCAATCCATCTCAAGGGACCTCCATCTGTCACCTGGATGCTCGCTAGGCCGAATGGTGGAACTTTAGGGCTTGAAGATGGCCAAATTTGAGAAGGGAAGAGGAGGTTCTTATTTATTAATGTTATCGAGCACCCTTATTAACCGACCGATATCTAAGAATCGGGGCTATGTACAAGGATTTCAAGAGGCTGGGTGGATCATGGTTAATCTAGGAGAAATTCCTGTCAAGGGAGTGATTGTGATCGATTGATGGAATAGATGGGAAAAATGGCACAAAATTATAGGACAAGATATATGCATCATTTCAGACGGCTGGAGGTCAAGTTGAACGAGGTCAACCCTCGGAGGCTTGTGATTGGCCCAGCCCAGCCGCTTAAAGACAAAACATGGCGATTTATTAAAGAATAAATGATCAAAAATAATAAATGATTTTATTAATTTTTACGTATAAAACAAAAAAAAATGTTTATTATTTTATGTAGTATTTTATCATGATTTTTATTTTATTTTTTGGTTTATTTTATTACAAGTTTGTTTTTAATGGCTTATTTATAGGTATATTTACCTATGTTTTGTACATTTTTATATTTATTTTGTATATTTTATTTTATTATTTTATTATGTTATTTTATTTATTTATAATTCATTTTTGTGAGTATAAATATATTTTTATTTTATTTTTATGATGTTGTTTGTGCACTTTAATAAATAGATATGTATATTATGTAGGTCTATTTATAGGTATTTTACCAGTGTTCTATGTATACTATTTTATTTTAATGTATTTTATTGAGTTTTATTTTAGTTTTATATTTTTAGTAGAATATATATAATATTTACAATATTATGAAAATATAAAGAATAAAAAAATGTAAGATTATATTTCCCTTTTATTTATATACATATAGAAACATAGGTATTTTATCTATGCTTTTGCATAAACCTATTTTATTTTCCCTTTTCTTTTTGGTTATATTTTAATTTTAATATACAAATATGTGGTAGATAATATTTACAAAATTATAAAAAATATGAATTTGTAAAAATAATGAATATTGAATAAATTGAATATTTTAATCGGTAGAATATACAAAGAGGACCCTAAACCTAACTTTGACAGTAACTCCAAAAAATATAAAACCACCACCATTAAATAGCTTGTGAAACGTCATGTACAATTAGGGTAATTTTGATAAGTTTTGAGTTTTGAAAGATACGAGTCTGTGAAGTTTGGTTTCTACCTTTTTATTTTGTGTAGAAAATGCACTCTATGTATTATTTTAGTACAAACTCAAATTTTTATTTTTCTTTACATTATTATCTATATCTTTATGTACAAAGTTTCTTTATTTGATGAATAAATAATAAAGAATAAAATAGATGTCAATAGTGAATAAAGAATGAATAAATAAATAGCATTTTTATTGTTTTTTGGCCCTTATCTCCCCCTACTTTATTCCATGTTGACTAAGTCAATTCTGGACTTGGTCTCGGGGGTAGGGTCATAAAATATTTTCAATATTTTATTCCTTTTTCTTTTCTTCTCTTTATTCTATAATTTTGGCATTAAAAACCATATTTTCTATACAAATAATACAATAAATGTTGAATGCTATTATGCACAAATTGAGGCTATTTTCGCATTTGCTAGGGTTTTTAAGGTCAAAATGATAGAATAAAGGTGATGAAATGGAGATTCATCATATGCACTGTAAGTCTTCTAACTCGTCATGCATCATTAGGTTTAATGGTTAGATTCCCATCACTGAATCAACTTGCATGGCTTTTCCGCTATCTCCCTCTGAAATTAAATGGAAATCTACAAAAATGCTAGGCACTTGTACGGAAATAGACTCAAAAAAAGTGAAAAACCAAAAATTAAAAACAAGGGGACTGCTAAACAAACTTTGACCTTAATTAAAATCCGTAATGGACTATCATTGTTCTGAGTTCATAAAGCCCTCATTGTTTTCAGGTACTTCGGAGGGGACCAAAACCCCTCCCATGAGCGAGGCACATCCCATAAGGAATAGAGCCCAAATCCCAATCTATAACTACCTTGTGCATCACATGGATTTCTGAAGTAATGGCACTTCTATCGTACGTGACCGAGTAGGGCCTTGTCAATGATGGTGCTTCCGCCTTGTGTTGAACATCGATATGGTCTGAAGTGCTGAGCATAGGCCATGCCTTCACGGGGGTGTCTGTCTCATCGGTTTGCGTCCGAGTAGGTTCTTTCATGCTCACAGGTATCCTGTTCCGAGTGAGAACCAAAGTATTAGTTTCGCCTATCAGCTTCCTCCCTCTATTTCTTTGGCTGAGTAGGGATCAAGGAAGGGTTACAAGGACCTCAAAAAGTGTAGACTATAGGTTACAAAGGAGGAGGACAAGTACGCGATACTTTTCTTGCAGTACTCTCTCTGCTATAGGGTTAGCGTGCTAAGAACTTGTTATAAGACATGCATGAAATAACAACTCTAAAACTGAAAAGATAATAAGTAGTCGAGCCGTTATGGCTTCACATGGCATGAGTTGGTGAACCCAATTTTGTATTGTGTTTGTATGGATCTAGATTAAGGTTCAAAGATCAAGTCCCGTGCACTTGCACAAATTTTGTCATATGTTTCTCCCTTTGACCCCCGCTCAGTTTGAGTCTTTCTACTATTTTACATTCCGATTTATTCCTTGTTGATCATCGCATCTTTCTTCCGATATCTACTCCTCTCTTACTTCACGAGGGAGATTTATGGATGGTTTAGTCGGGATCCCGCCGACACCCACATCGAGCCATGGACTCGACCTCGCCAATAATTCGAGGCAATTCCCGAGAACCCGATCCGGACATTGCGGGTCGATCTCTAGACTCCTCATTTTCTACCCTTCTCTTGACCACCCAATACACTAGGACCACTCTTGTCCCAATTTTGCTGTTGTAAATGAAAGTCGATTACAATCCATATCATTTTTTTCATTCACAACACTCTGGAGTTGACCTTGATTCCAGATTAATCATTGCATCTGTGATTCAATTGCAAGTGGTATGATTGGGATTCTTTCATATTGCAGATAAAAGCCATACCAAGCCCTAGATTTCAATCCAGAATTCATCTCCTCAGATTCAGACCCTGAGATGGCTCCTCAAGGAAAGGAAAAGGGTCAGCAGCCCCCTCGGCCAGAGCAAGGATAGATGCCTGATCACAATCAGGTCAATGCACAGTTGTTGGCATCTATCCAAGCTATCCAGCAGCAGCTAACAAAGCAAGACCTCGCACAGACTGCATTTTAGGAAATGCTGAATGATGTGATGAACAGACCTGAAGGAGGAGGAGGCAGACAAGGAGGGGGAGGTGGAGGACCTCATGATAACCCAGTCGAGGAAGAGACTGAACAAGGAAGGCCCAAACCCATGCTGAAAGAGACATACAAATGCTGAAGACAACTAGATAACCGAGTGGATCTGCATATCACCGATGCACAACAAGGCCCTCTAATGGGTCAACCATCCGAGGAAGGTTGTGACGACTTGGGAGGAGCTGAAGTCGACATTCTTACACAAGTTCTACCCTCTCGGTCACATTCTTACACAAGGCTCTCTATTGGGTCAACAATCAAGGTGACCATGAGACTATCCATGAAGCATGGGAGAGATTCACAGATCTACAGGAGAAATGACCTCACCATGAGATTCCAAGGACCAGCTTGGTCCAACTCTTCTTCGGGGGCCTGAATGTAGAAAGTCAAAGGCTCGTTGACGTAGCATGTGGGGGCTCACACTTTAATAAGGATGAAGATGTTGTCTGGAAGATTTTTGAAGAAATGGCCAAGGGAGAGGCCACCCACTATTCATCCAAGTCATATCAGATGCTGACCCAGATTCTCCAGAAGCAAATACACATGGCATCGTCTTGTGAGGCGGAGAGAGATGAGAGCTCCAACCTTAACATTATCGGGGCCACCTCTTGAAGGTTTATATAATTGAAAAGCGATCACAAGACCTTGAGAAACTTGTTGTGATCGAGAAGAGGATACAGAATCTTGACAAGCTGGACCAGATCACCAAGCAGTTGGAACTGCTGGTGGGGACCTTCAACTCCATCCAGTCGGCAACACCATCTCCAGATGCTCCAGCTGAGAAGAAGGACTATCCATCGTCGCCACATCATCCTCAGCCGAGCCAGCAGTCACTGGCAGTGCAGCATGTGTATTACGTGCAGACACCTGACCAGGGCCAACTGCAATAGCAGATGGTTGTCTACCAGCCAGATTTCCTCCAGACATTAGATCCAGCATTTCTACCACCACCCTTGATCCAAGAAGTAAATGGGGTATGGAGCAATGATGCGTAGTTGGCTCATCCTACCGGACACCCACAGGGCCAACAACAAGCCATCAGGTAGTACCACCAACCACAGGTTGTTTTGGGCCGTCCTCACAGCCACCACAACAATATCACCAGCCTCCTCAGTATGCTAACCAATGGAGGCAGAATCAACACTACCAGCGACCACAGTACCGACAGCCACCGCCATGCCATCAGTATGCGGCTGTCCCACCTCAGCAATATTAGTAGTACCCTCCTCCCTCCTACAATCAGTTTCAGCTTCCTCCACCACCGCAGCACCACCAGCAGCCATTGCCTCAGCTCCCGCATCCACAGCAATAGTGTGGTTTGCACGCTGAATCTTCTGAGACAAATCCTGTGAACCAGACCTTGGATTGCTTGGCCCAGCTCGCTAATAACCTAGCAGACATGACAAGGAAGTTGGATGACCTGACCTCCACTAAAACTACCATTTCATCATAGGTCGAAGCTAACCCCAACAGCTTCAAAAAGAAGGAGCTGGCAGAATGTGATGTCTCGTCTATGCCTGTAGAGTCAGATGATTATACTTTTGTTTTATATAATACTGTAACCCTCATGAGCGATAGGGCCTTACCTCCGCCTACCACCAATAATGGGGAGAATAATGCTTTAAGTGAATCGTCATCTTCTATATCAACCGTTCTAGCTATAGGAACAGGTGAGGAAGAAGATGAAGGAGGAGCCATTCCAACTGCCACTCATCACCATCCGCAACAACAAAAAGAAAAAAAACAGCAAAAGCAAAAAGAACTAAAAGGAGATTATTGCCGATGTGAAGCCACACCAGCCTTGGAGGTACTGTCAGCAACATCCGATCCCACGCCAGCCGAAGGAGTTGAGGCTCCACTTTTTGCCCGTCCACCAGCACCAGCACCTCATCTTCTAGATTGTACACCTTTTTGTAACCCGTATGTATAACGTTTTGTGGATGATGATTTTGTTGTAAATAAGAACTCTGTTTCCGATTCCAGCAATGTACATATTCCTTTTCCTGATGCAATAGAAAAATACAAAAAAATACAAAAAGAAAAAGTGCATTATCTGATCCTGGAGTTGTGGATATAATTAATAACTTGACTATTAGGATTCTTCTAATGAAGGCCATGGAGTACATGCCAGCTGTGAAGAAAGGTTTGAAAGAAGCACGTACAAGCAAGCATCGTCCAGCATGAAAGAACAGACACAAACAGGTTGAGAAGTACGTTCTCACCATGGCCACTGTAGTAGCCATTAGCAATCTCCCACAGAAGAAGCAGAACAAAGGAGCACCTCTTATCAGTTGCAAGATTTTTGATAAAGTCTTTGAGCGCACTCTTCTTGATAGCGGTTCTTCCATCAACCTTCTGCCCTCGTCACTGCTGTAAGAATTGGTCTAGGTCCGCTCAAGCATACACGAATGATCCTTCAGTTCGTTGACTGATCCATCAAGCAATCTAGAGGTCTTTTGGAAGTTGTTATGGTGAAGGTACGTGAAATGGAATTCCCAGTTGACTTCGTAGTCCTTGATATGGACTCTCCCGCACCCTTACTCCAGACTCGTATCATCTTTGGCCGACCATTTTTGCGCACCTCAGAAGCTGTGGTTGACTATGGGTCTGGCAAGATCACGATCATCTTGGGCAGCAAGAGAATCACTATAGACATGATCAGCAAGCCGAAAGTTGTGACTGATGAGAGCCGTGCATCAGACTGTGACTTTATGGTCAAAATCAGAGATACACTTCTCTTTTTGGACGATCCATGGACCCAAGAAATCTTTTCTCTAGAGGAGGACTTGGGAAGCACAGTCGACACATGCTCTGATGATATTTGGGAGACCGAATCCAATGTGTTGATGCACCTTTTTGACCTCAGTGATTCACTCCAGCCCGAACGCGATGAGCGTAGTGCAGAATTGTTCGGCACATTACCAGAATCTCAACAAAGTACTGAAGGCAGTAGCACGACCAAAGTTCAAGCAACACATCCTACAACCAGTACATTCTCCGAAGTGACTAACAAGTTGGCCAGATCGGAACCAGAACTCAATCCACTTCCAGCAGGCTTGAAGTATGCTTTCCTTGCAGGTGAAGAAAACATGTACCCGATCATCATCAGTAGCACGCTGACTTCGGAGAAAGAATCTCGACTCCTCGAGGTCCTCGAAAAGACACGCAAGGCACTTGGTTGGCATGTATCAGATCTCCGTGGGATAAATCTTGCATTGTGTTCACACCATATTTATCTGGAAGAAGATGCCAAGCTTTCCCGCGAATTCCAAAGAAGACTGAATCCAAATCTCTGGGATGTCTTCATGAAAGAAATCATGAAATGGTGTGACGTAGGCTTCATTTACCCCATCTCTGACTCAAAATGGATGAGCCCCTTACACGTAGTTCAAAAGAAGTCAGGGCTTTCTGTGGTTACAAATGAAAGAGGAGAGGAGAAATCTACTTGTGTACGGACATCCAGGCATGTATGTGTTGATTACCGCCATCTTAATACAACAACAAAGAAGGACCACTTCCCCTTGCCATTCATTGATCAGGTTTTGGAAAGACTAGCCGGCAAAGAGTTCTTCTGCTTTCTGTATGAGTACTCCAGGTACAACCAAATGACAATCACCCTTGAGGACCAAGAGAAGACTACCTTCATTTGTCCGTTCGGCACCTATGCTTTCAGAAGATTGCTCTTTGGATTGTGCAATGCACTAGTGATATTTCAGAGATGCATGCTTGCAGTCTTCGCCGAGATGGTGGGCAGTTTTCTGGAGGAGTTTATGGACGACTTCTCCTTCTATGGTGACAGTTTTGATTCTTGTCTTGAGCACCTCGACAGAGTACTTCGGAACTGTCGTGACCTCAATCTAGTGCTATCATGGGAAAAGAGCTACTTCATGGTCATAGAGGGAATTGTGTTGGGTCACATCGTCTCAAAACGTGGCATGGAAGTCGACCCGGCAAAGGTGGATGTGATTGCCAATCTTGAGCCACCTCAGACAGTAAAGAATGTGAGGTCATTCCTGGGGTATGTGGGTTTCTACAAAAGATTCATCCGTGATTTCAGCCGCATTGCCCGTTGATGAATCTCGGATTCACCATTCTAAGTCTCATTAATTAAGCTCAAGTCCCTCAAAATCAACTGCATTTCTGCATTTATTTCGCATAATTAGCATTCAGGCATGATTTCATAAGAATTGCATTTTAGCATTAATTTCTGCATAAAATAAGAAGCCAAAAATCCAAGCCAAAAATGACCTGTAAATAGCCTAACTTCCCCTATTTTTAACTCCTTCATGCTAACTCCGAATACCACAAACCCACTTCCACTATGTACACGTCACTAACAAGAATAAATGAAAAATACAAAAAAATTACTAACCCTGATAAGTGGACCAAAAACCCAAACCCTAGTTTCAGGATTTTCGGACTAAAAGCCCCATATCTTCTCCATCCATTGTCCTTATTTGATCCTACTCACTTTTGAACTAATTCACATTCAATTACCTTCAAAACAAGACCAAGTTCAAGTGAATCGGAGCTCGTATGTGAAAGTTGGATTTTGGGCCTCCTTTGTACTTTGTATTTTTCGCGGTTTTTGACCTTGTATTTTATGTATATATTTTTTTAATTCATAAAAATCCAAAAAAATTAGATTAAGGTGTCTTTTATTCATATTTGATTTTCTCATATTTTTCCGGATTTTTATCTTGTTTAAAAAATGACAAAAAATTAGAAAACCCAAAAATCAAGGTATTCTATGTACATGGGATACCCCAAAAATTCACTTTTTACATTTGACCGATTTTGGCTTTGATGTCTACATGAAAGTTGTAGATCTCGTCGAGACGAGCATTTTTTGTGAAGGAACTTTTTCGATCAGAGGTCATTTGCTATTTTTTTATTGATTTTACTAAAGATTTTTGTTTCGATTTTTCTGGTGCTGGCACGTGGCAGCCCCAGAGGCCGCCACGTGTCAGCAGTTTTTGGGTTCCTTTATTACTCATTTTTATAAAAAATAATAAAAAAAAATAAAAAGCCAACGCACGTGCGAGGCACGTGCCCCCAGGCACGCGCCAAGCACATGCGCGCCCTTTGCCCCCTTCCTCGCCACGTGGCGTCCATCTGGCCGCCCGATCTCGGCCGATCGGACGGCCAGGGGTCGTCATCGTCAACCTCCCGCCACCCGCACCAGTCCGCTATCTTCGCAACGCCCGCAACCGCCGCGACGCCCAACGGCCCCCCCGGGTTCTTCTCCTCTATCCTCGCATCCCCAAAGTTATCGCGCACCGTCAAACCACCTCCCCTATCGGCCTATTAAAACCCTCGATGCCCTCCCCTGAGCCTCATCCGCCGATGACCCCTTGGCATTCCTCCCGGCAGTGACAGCGCTGGTGGGTCGCCATTGCGACGAGATCCAAGGCGGCGATGCCTTGCCGTGCACCGCCCTCGCGCGAGCTGCCTTCGCTCCGGTCCTCCGTCGAGCCGACGACAACGACATCGCCATTCAACTCCTTCGCCTTCGTCCTCCAGAGCTGCCCCCGATCGACAACAACGCCCAGACGTCTTCTCCGACAAACCTCGTCTTCACCGACCTCATCACCTCCGCGCCTTCGCTCCGGCCACGACTCCACGCCTTCGACTCCGCCTTGCGCCATCGAGCATCATCGACTCCGCCTCGTCAACGTCATCGTCACCGGAGCCCCGCTCCGTCGCTCTCGCTACCAGAACTCCGCCAGCACCATCGACGGCCCACGGCCGTGTGTCGGCCACGCAAGGCGACGCCTCCGCCGACCTCGCCTCCGCAGCGGGCCCGTTCCGCCTTCGCTGGTCATCGCCACCAACCCTCCGCCGGGACTTCATCGCCACCATCCGCCGGGCCCAGAGCCCGAGGCCCAGCACGCGTGAGGCGCGTGCGTGGGGAACGTCTGACGTACGTTACCCAGGTCACGTGCCTGGCACGTGACCATGGGTTAATTGCAGAGGACCCCCCAGTATTTCCATATTCACAGCTGAGTCTACGCCAGGGGTCACGTGCATAACACGTGACCTACTGATAAATTTGCCCTTCTGTACCCAGTTATCTAGATAATTATACTTAGGTCCCCCTGCATCGTTATTATCTATTTAATTATTGCATCTGTACCCTTGTCTTTGTCATTTATTTTACACTTTCACATTAGATCATTTTATTTATTTAAAAATAGCACTGTGTTCCTCATATAATTCTCTACATTTTGACAAGTTGTGGATATTTTTATGACTGATGATTAATTAACAAATAATTATTTTATGGAAAATTATGATTTTTGCCCATCTTATGCTCTGGAATTTATCGTTGATTAACCATTGCTCTAAAAATCCCCGAAAAATCACGTATTGTAGAGATTATTTTGATTGACATTGTACCCAAAAATCTTTGCATTTGCATGCATAATTTGTTCTGTAAAAATCATTTTGCATATTTCATTGTTTAATTTTTAATAGGTATTAGACCCCACATTTTCGAGATTTAGGATTTTTTTGAGATCCATCACCTATGATAGATCTTAGATAATTTTATCTCTCGAAAATAAGTAGGTTTAATATTTATTATAATTAAATATTGAAAATCATTCTGTTTGCATTTAAAAATTCGTAAAAAATTAATATTCCATCAGAAAATTCCAAAAAAATTACAGAATACTCATTTCATCATATTTTACATCTCGGCCAAGTTTCGTATTTTTCGGACATCGTTTGACTGAAATTTACATTTTAGTCCCTAAAATAGGCCGAAATTGCATTTTGCATCCCTTTATTGCATTGAAAAATCCAAAAAAAGACCGCTTTGAAAACCGAAATTGCATTTTGCATCCCTTTATTGCCTCCTTGTGATCGACCTTGGGACTTGCCCAAGTAAAATAAACATAAAAACCACCGGATTAAAATTGATCAAAAATTTGTGGTTATTTCTTGACTGTTTCCGATCGCCGCCTACAACGAACGACTTTCATTAATTTATTTTAAATCACATACGGACATTAAAAACACATCCTTAACGCGGTTTTATCGGATTCGTCAGATGGCGCCGTTGCCGGGGAGACAAACGGCTTAGTTTTTTGTTTTGAAATTTTTTTTTCGGTTTTCCGTATTCGGGTAGTCTGACACCCGATTTTTTCACTGTAAATTCCATTTTATTTCTTGTATTTATTTTTCAGCATTTATTTCATTTATTTTATTTTTGATTATTTTCTGAGTCACTCTCTTACATTCTCTCTCTTATTTTTCTTACGAGGTACCCGGCGCACGTGGAGCGGTTTTTCAAGGAACCGACGCATCTTCACCGACACCCAAAGAAACCACAATTAAATTAAGATCGAGTCGAGTCGTGAGAGAGAGTAGAGTATAGGTTTTTAATTTCTGCACTTTTAATTTCTGCTCATTTATAGCGGTGTCCGTTTGGACTCTCGCGTGTGTAAAAAGACCTTGAACTTTATTTGTGGTGTGTCGTGGCCTGTTTCACTCTCCGGAGAGGGTGGGGCCCGACTTGAGTGGCGATTAGGATAAACATGCACATACGGCTCTCAGAGCATTTTTTATTTTTGATTGTGCTCGTAGGATCTTAAGCCACACTGCACTTTAACTGAGACGCACATTAGATCGTTCAACTTAGCCAAATTTAACTCAATTCTTCCCCGTTAATAGAACTTTCTGCTTAGGTGCGGTTTTTCATCGGCTTGCATTTCATATAGATAAATTTTTCAATTCTGTCTAGCATCCCACATGGAGATTGCGAGGATTCACTGTAAGTCTTCTAACTGAGCATTCATCATAGTTTTCCGCGTGCATCGGCTTTTCCCGAATTCCTCCCTCTTATTTTATCACATAAATCTAAAGGAAATTGGGACTGGACGGTAGACGTGTATTTGTGCTCATTTAAATTCTTCAGTAATCACCTAATTAAAACTGGGACTGCTAAATATAGCCGATCTTAAAAACTCATAAAATCAAGAATTTTTGCGGGAGAGCAACCCCGTCCTTGGATGATTTTATTTTTCTGAGTGAGCGAGAGACGACACTTAAGGCTAGAGCCCAAATCCTAAATCTCAGCTCGCTAAATTTTTTGCCAAGATTGATTTATCACCAACTAAAATTGAAAAGATAATAGCCGAAATCTTACGGCTTCACTGTGTGCGTTGGTGAACCTGGGGTTTGAATTGTGTTTGCATTGATGTGCGTGAACCGATTTCAAGATCTATAGCCGTACATTTGATTTCTCTTGACTATCCCGTGCAATCATCTCTTCCCTATCTTGATTCGAATCTCATCATGGGACCCTTTTACAAAAATAGACCCAACCCCTCATTCCTCTCAACTCTTTCAGAAATAACCGAGAACCCATCAGAGCTATATTATGAAAACGAATTCGTGTCGGTTAGACCCAAAACACCTCCTCCAAGAGACTCTCAACCACCATCTCTTTTGATTAATCCGATATGCTCCATGAATGACAATCCTCTGTTTTCGGACCTAATAAACCGACTGAGGTCTCCACTTCTTCATATATCAATCCTCTCTACACCGATCATGCAATTCATCCATCATATTCGGTAAATGTCAATCCTTCGTTCATGGGAGATGATCACCACATGATTGAATTGAACCCTTCTTCACCTATTTCATCAACCCTGCACTGGAACACTAATGAACAATCATCAGCTTGGATTGACCATGACAACCCCCTCTTCAGACATGACGATCATACAGAGGACTGTACTGACTACATAGAAACACATGAACCTTGTATGTTGACTCCACCATACCAAGATCCGACCACTCAAGATCGAAGGAACAAATTTTACTCGGACCGACTCCACATGTCTGGATCATATGAGCAGCTGCCTTCCATGATTATTGAGGAGATATTTTCTGAAATTAATGATCATATATTAGATATTCCAAGAAATTCTCCTCTCAGCACAAACGAGAAAATAGAAGATGAAATTATCGAACACAAACCGACTGCGCCTATGATTGATCATGAATTGAATTTTGAGGATGATATTTCAAGAATAAAAACAAGATTCGAATTGATGGAGGATAGATTTCAAAAATTCACCGATCGAGTAATCGCATTCTATGGTGGCTCGGACATTAAAATAAATGAGGAAAGGACTGGATCTGAGATTGAAATTCTGAGGATATTCAGGGACATAGGGACGATTCTGACAATATCACTTCTGTATATTATTTTCCTAGAAATGACTATGTCGTTGACCATCACCCTGAACACCAGAGCCCCTTTTCATCTAAAGAACAACCCACACCCCCACACCACCCAGAAAATACCAAAAAATGGAAATATTTGAAAACCACAAAAAATTGAAAATTTAGAAAATTTCATAAAAATTGAGACTGAAGACGATCTGAGGAATTTGGATCCAACTGTACGGGAAGCACTAGGAAAGAAATTGATTTTTGAACTTCCTTTTCTACAGGCCATTGAACACTTCCCCGACCTTAAAAGATTTTTAACGGAAAAATTAACTATGAAAAAGTCGGGCAGGATTAGAACCAAGACCGAGACACATATATTGTCAATGGCCTCCTCCTTGGTGTTGAGGAGAAAAACCAAGAGCCGCATAGTGAAGCGGTTGCTGAGATTTGATTGTGAAATCAAAGATACAATGTTCACCCATGCTCGGATTGATGACGATTCACCAATTAATATCCTCCCGACCTCTGTCTTTCATGAACTCCAATTTGGACCGATTCGGAAGATACGAGAGATTGTACAATTAGCGGATCGATCGATAAAGCGGCCGAGAGGAATTATTTCTGTCATCATGAAATTCCAAGGTGCTCCACTCAAAGTAGAATTCATGATCATTGATATTGAGCATCAAGGAGAATTTACCCAGTCTCCAATCATTCTCGGAAAGCCATTCTTGGCATTGGCCAAGGCGAGTATCGATTGTGAGACTCGGGAAATCAATTTCACAGCATTGGAAGCACTTAAATCCGACCCTATCTTTGAGGAACCACGATCTTCTGAGACAACCCACGAAGTCCCCGACAATCGTAACCATGAAACGGTAGAAGAGCCCTACCCTGCAGCCACATCAGAGATAGAGGTTGTTGATGAGACTATTGGTTTAGAAAATCTCCCCCCTGCTCCATTCCCAGCCACTCTCACTATGGAGAATCATGTATATGAATTATATGATCCGGAGACTTATGCATGGGCACACCCTGGGTCAACCTACTCTGACTACATGGATTACATCAACTCGACACAGGAATGCGCCAACATCGAATCAATTGAGAAAGAACATGCAGAGACTCTCCCCAATATTTCAATTCCCACGGATCTCAAAATAGACAAATCTTTCTACTACGATCCTGAGACATATGCATGGTCACACCCTGGAGCAAAATTCTCTGAATATCTTGACCAAATCATCCCAAATCGAGAATGCTCAAACATTCGGGAGACTGAGAACAAGCATGTAGACCAAGCACCAACCAAGGAGAATTCCAATGGCTATTCATCTGGATATTCAAGTGAACCGACACCTTCACGACGAAATAAAAAGAGAGTCACCTTTGACCTTTCGGAAGAGGAATCAGTTGATGATCCCTCATCAGGTCCGGAAAAAATGGTCTACATGAGTGAAGTCTGTTCGGCAGCCCTAAAGCCATATCTTCGTAAGGATCCATAATTCAATTCTCGTTGGACAACTCCCGTTCCTAACTACTACTCATCCAAAGCTGATGCTCCTGTATTCTTCAAGTACACTGGAATTCTTTCGTATGAGCTGACTGAGACCGGTGCTTCTGAGTACTCATCTGAGGACAAACCGATTGACCCCAAGAAGGAACGAAGTCTGAGGAAACAACTGAAGAAACAAAAAGACCAAAATACTTGGAGTATGTCCACTTTCAATTACTACTTCTCTGAGGATAACTCTGATGATTGATATCTTTCATCTGACTCAAACACTTCATCTATTATCCATCATGATTTTTCTGAGGATGACACTGATCATAGCTGGGAATCATATGCTTCATCTCCAACTCATCACTACGATATCCCACCACAGGCTCACAAAAAGATCAGCCGAAAACCGCCCTAATCATCGGCTACCCACCCTCCCTCCCGACCACATCGGTTCCCTTGTACAGCTTCTTCCTCTACTTAGGCCAAGGCCTAAGTATAGGGGGGGACCGATGCCATCTGTATATATCATTCCTCTCCTAACTCTCGATCGCTCCATTTCCACCATTCTTCCATACATAGGTTGATCAGAGCCTAAGTATAGGGGGAACCGACATCCACCTGTAAATACTCTCTTCATTTACATATCCCGACCGCTTCATTTTTCTTTTCATTTTTTTTCCACTCCCTTACGCCTAGCCCGAGCTATGTCTTCTTTACGCTTCTTGTGCTCTGAGGACACATCACTCGCTAAGTATAGGGGTTCTGTATATATACTTTGTATATATTTTACCCATATCTCGTACTTGCGCGTAAGTCTATATGTATTTACGGGGTGGGTACTAACTTGAAAAAAAACAAAAAAAAAGAGGAAAAAAAGAGTTTTGCTACTAACACTGACTTGCCCAAAATTTTTGAAAAAAAGAGGCTTCTTATTCCATTTTCTGCATAAAAAAAATCCCTTGCATAAAATGTCAAAAAAAATTTCAAAAAAATGTGTCTGCATTGCACACACCTACACTTCATCCAACATTACATGCATTTGCATCTGTGAAAAGTCATTGGGTTCAGAACCGAGTTATGAGCCAAAACCGAGAGTGGTCTGGACTTGACCTTAATCCACCTAATTTTTAGAGGAACTTCACCGAGAAATAGGATTTTAAGAGCTTCAGGTCTTTTTGACTTAATTCCTTAAGTTCCACATGACAATGTACAACGTTTGACTCTTAGTGTCTGACATGGTCTCTTCATTCTGGGTACAACTCTGGAATAGGGAATTAATTCGCACTCTCGCACTATGCACTTAGCGCAACCCAGACGGGATGTTGGAAGACTGTGTGAGTCTCTTTTCTGGTAGTGTGGAAATCTAAAGACCGGAGTACGGGTTGAAATAAAGCTTCGGAAAAGGGATGGACGACTGGGCACAATTTTTTCTAAGACCCCAAAAAAAATGTACAGAACAAAATAATTCTATATCCGTAGGGGCACAACAAGATCCAAGCAGAACCACCAAAAATTCCAAATACAAAGAAGCATTCTACCAAATAAAAATCCGACCAAAAAGGTCTAAACTTCAAGAAACCTGCAGATCTTGGTGGAGACTCGGCTACACTGGCCATCTTCACAAGGAGAGGTGACTACACTGGCCACCCTCCAGTTCTTTTCTCTTTCTTCTATCTTCTCCCTCATTTAATTGTGAACACAACACAACAGACCTTAGAAGGAAATACCTGACTCCCCGAGGATGAGTTACTGGAGAGGAGAGGAGACTGGTAGTCCGGCATTCTGAATGGGAAGAGCTAAAAAACCTTCACACACATGAGTCGGTTATTCAATGTTCATAGGGTATACTTTGGGAAGAGGATTGATCTAAGATGACTTCTGAGCCGAAACTGTGGCAATGATGTGTAGAACTTGAGGGCTATTGATTTTAAAATTCTAAGTCTCACAGAAGTTCCGACACATTATTAATCCAAAGGTCAAGTTTAGTTTCACTTTCACCTTCAGTTCATGGTCTTGGTATGGAACCCAATCTCATTTCACTTCATGGCATTTCTTTTGATGCTCAGGGACGAGCATGGTTTAAGTATAGGGGGATGATGAATCTCGGATTTACCATTCTAAGTCTCATTAATTAAGCTCAAGTCCCTCAAAATCAACTGCATTTCTGCATTTATTTCGCATAATTAGCATTCAGGCATGATTTCATAAGAATTGCATTTTAGCATTAATTTCTGCATAAAATAAGAAGCCAAAAATCCAAGCCAAAAATGACCTGTAAATAGCCTAACTTCCCCTATTTTTAACTCCTTCATGCTAACTCCGAATACCACAAACCCACTTCCACTATGTACACGTCACTAACAAGAATAAATGAAAAACACAAAAAAATTACTAACCCTGATAAGTGGACCAAAAACCCAAACCCTAGTTTCAGGATTTTCGGACTAAAAACCCCATATCTTATCCATCCATTGTCTGATTTGATCCTACTCACTTTTGAACTAATGCACATTCAATTACCTTCAAAACAAGACCAAGTTCAAGTGAATCGGAGCTCGTATGTGAAAGTTGGGTTTTGAGCCTCTTTTGTACTTTGTATTTTTCGCGGTTTTTGACCTTGTATTTTATGTATATTTTTTTTAATTTATAAAAATCCAAAAAAATTAGATTAAGGTGTCTTTTATTCATATTTGATTTTCCCATATTTTTCCGGATTTTTATCTTGTTTAAAAAATGACAAAAAAATTAGAAAACCCAAAAATCAAGGTATTCTATGTACATGGGATACCCCAAAAATTCACTTTTTACATTTGACCGATTTTGGCTTTGATGTCTTCATGAAAGTTGTAGATCTCGTCGAGACGAGCATTTTTTGTAAAGGAACTTTTTCGATCAGAGGTCATTTGCTATTTTTTATTGATTTTACAAAAGATTTTTGTTTCGATTTTTCTGGTGCTGACACGTGGCATCCCCAGAGGCCGCCACGTGTCAGCGGTTTTTGGGTTCCTTTATTACTCGTTTTTATAAAAAAAATTAAAAAGCCAACGCACGTGCGAGGCACGTGCCCCCAGGCACGCGCCAAGCACATGCGCGCCCTTTGCCCCCTTCCTCGCCACGTGGCGTCCATCTGGCCGCCCGATCTCGGCCGATCGGACGGCCAGGGGTCGTCATCGTCAACCTCCCGCCACCCGCACCAGTCCGCTATCTTCGGCCTTCTTCCCGGCGGTGACCTATTAAAACCCTCGATGCCCTCCCCTGAGCCTCATCCGCCGATGACCCCTTGGCCTTCTTCCCGGCGGTGACAGCGCTGGTGGGTCGCCATTGCGGCGAGATCCAAGGCGGAGACGCCTTGCCGTGCACCGCCCTCGCGCGAGCTGCCTTCGCTCCGGTCCTCCGTCGAGCCGACGACAACGACATCGCCGTTCAACTCCTTCGCCTTCGTCCTCCAGAGCTGCCCCCGATCGACAATAACGCCCAGACGTCTTCTCCGACAAACCCCGTCTTCATCGACATCATCACCTCCGCGCCTTCGCTCTGGCCACGACTCAACGCCTTCGACTCCGCCTTGCGCCATCGAGCATCATCGACTCTGCCTCGTCAATGTCATCGTCACCGGAGCCCCGCTCCACCGCTCTCGCTACCAGAACTCCGCCAGCGCCATCGACGGCCCACGGTCATGTGTCGGCCATGCAAGGCGACGCCTCCGCCGACCTCGCCTCCGCAGCGGGCCCGTTCCGCCTTCGCTGGTCATCGCCACCAGCCCTCCGCTGGGACTTCATCGCCACTAGCCGCCAGGCCCAGAGCCCGAGGCCCCAGCCCTCCATTGCAATGAAGCTTCAAAAGAGGGATAGTCTTCTGAATCAAGAGGAAAAACTCCTTATGTAAATGTTGTTGTGAATAGTATGTTAAAATAAACTCTAAAGAAGTGGACAGACCTGAAAATAAAAATAAAATGCCTGCCGGAGCATGTGTATATGTTGTATAGAAAATAACCAAGCTTGAGCATCAAAGTTATACCATGTGAGCCTGCAGCTGGATGACTTGACTACACTGGTCATGCATCCTAAGATAGGTAGCTACACTGGTTACCGTCCATTCTTTTCTTCACCTCCTCCTCTTGAGTTGGATACCACTTGAACATAGAAGGGAATACCCCACTCCTTGAGGATAGAGTGCTGGATTGGGGAATCATTGGGTTGTCATTCTGGAGAAGTCAGTTCCTTTGTCATTTCAGTTGGGGAGAGCCACTATCACTTACAACATACAAGTCAGCTTCATAGTCATAAGGGTTTGTGTATGATGTTGGCTAGTTCTGACCTGGCTATTGAGGTGGGATGAACCTAGTTCTGTGACTCTCGAAGGCTGTTGTGTTTTAAATTTGGTTTCCAACCAGGTTCCACACGCATTCTGACATCAAGGTCTAACATGAGCTCCAAACTTTGATTTTGTAAGGACAAGTTTTACAACTGAAAGCAATTCTATTCATTCTTTCTTTTTCTTTTTCTTTTCTTCTTTATTATTTTTGTACTTATTGCATAAGTGTTTACTAGGGACTAGCAAAGGCAAGTATAAGGGGGTGGTGAATCTCCATTTCATCACCTTTATTCTATCATTTTAGCCTTAAAACCCCTAGCTAATGCATGTAAATGGCATTAATTTGTACAAAATAGCATCCATTATTTATTACATTTATTGTGTAAATAATTCTTTTTTAATGCCAAAATTATAGAATTAAGAGAAGAAAAGAAAAAGGAAGAAAATATTGAAAATATTTTATGACCCTAAACCCCTAGACCAAGTCAAGAATTGAGTTGGTCGACAAGGAATAAAGTAGGGGGAGATAAGGGCCAAAATACATTAAAATTGCCATTTATTCATTCATCATTTATGTATTTTTGACATCTATTTTATTCTTAATTATTTATGAATCAAATAAAGAAACTTTGTACATAAAGGTTGTAGATAATAATGTAAATAAAAATACAAAATTGAGTTTGTACAAAAATAATACACTGTGTACATTTTATACATAAAATAAAAAGCTAGAAACCAAACTTCACGGACCCATATCTTTCAAATAAAAACTCAAAACATATCAAAATCACCTCTAATCTTATATAACTTTTCATAAGCTATTTAATGATGGTGGTTTTATATTTTTTGGAGTTACTATGTAAAAGTTAGGCTTTTGACCCTTATTGTACATTCTACCAATTAAAATATTCATTTTATTCATCCCTTATTATTTTTACAAATTCTTATTTTTACAATTTTGTAAATAATATTTATACCACATGTACATATTAAAATTAGTATACAATCAAAAGGAAAATGCAAAATAAAATAAGTCTATCAGAATACATAGACAAAATACATATGTCATATATGTATATAAATAAAAGGGAAATATATTCTTTCATTCCTTTATTCTTTATATTTTTATAATATTGTAGATACTATTTATATTTTATTAAAAATACAAAACAAGAATAAAAATTATCAAAATACATTAAATAAAAAGATGTAAATAAAACATTGGCAAAATATCTATAAATATACCCACAGAATATACAAATCTATTTACTTATGTGTACAAATTACATCATAAAAATAAAATAAAAATATATTTATACTCATAAAAATAAGTTGTAAATATATAAAATAAAAGAATAAATTAATAAAATAAAATATACAAAATAAAAATAAAAATGTATAAAACATAGATGAATATAGCTATAAGTCCACTAATAAAAATTAACTACTAATAAATTAAACCAAAAAAATCATAATAATATTGCATAAAATAATAAACTTTTTTTATTTTATACTCAAAAAATAATAAAATCATTTATTATTTTAAAATAATTCTTTTAGAATAAAATGATCGTTTTGTCCTGTAGCGGTCCCAGCTGGACCAATCACAAGGCTTTGACGGTTAACCCCTGGTCAACGGTCCCCTCAGCGCCTGCGCGTGTCAGAAGTGTCGTTTCTTTACGATTTAATCCATTTTTCCGGCATGATCTATCGATCATTCGTCTTCGACACCTTCAGAGAAAATCATCATGGATCATCATAGATCCATGCTAGATCTTCAGATCCCCTGTACAAAGCCCCAATTCATCGATTGGCCCCGATCAATAAGGGTTCTTATCAAAGTCTATAAATAATACCCTCTGCCTTCTTCTTCAAATTTGGTCACCATTAAAGCCTTGCGAGCCCTGGTTCAACACTTTGGATTGTTCCTCGTGACAGAGGGATCAATTGCCATGCTTGGCCGAGATCCAGGAGCAAGGGGGTGCACCCACGGCCGCAGCCGTCAGCGACCCTCCTCCCTGGTCATCCTCGGTACAAGTGTTGTGTCTTTTTCATTTACTTTGCTTAATCTTGATCTTAGCTTCTATTTTCAATAGTTACTTTAGCTTCTAGATAGTTAGATTAGCATAATTTAATCTACCTGTACTTCGTCAGAGTTGAGCTCCAGCGAGCTCCTCCGCGCGCCAAGACAGCCGTTCCATCATTTATTCCGCCCCCACATCATTCCCACTTCGGTTTTCTTCACCCCAGGCACTCCCATTCCCCCAGATCCTTGGTGGATCTAGAGATCCACTTCTCCACCTCCACCGTTCGGCGAAGAAGTGCCACCCACTCCACCAACCGTCCAACCTCGCCCAATAAGGCACCCAGACCTGCCTTTTGCCTTGCGAACATTCCTTGCAGGTCTGGAGAGTCAAACGACTCCAGATGGAGACGAATTGTGCAGGATCAAGCCACCAAGGACTCTCGAGCTGCACCGTCCTTGCGGAGGAGCTCCGATCAACTTCGAGACGCTCCGTCTCCACTAGCACGTGGAGGACCACCGCAGGCAACTCTTGTACCATCTTCGAGCTCCAAAGGATGCCGAAGGCGCGAGGTAGGAAGGATCGAAGCTCGCCTCAAGAGAGTTCTTCCCCTATTCTTCCTCGATGCTTCAGCATCGTCGGATCAGATGTAGATACCAGGTCACAGCAGAGCCGTCGGATCACGCTAAGTCGTCACAGTCCGATCAGCACAGCTGATCTAATCTCAGACGTTGATCCGCGAAGCGTCATCGGCCGCTGGATGAGCGTCACATGGCAAGTGAGAAGACCAGCGTCATTGGATGGCACGTATATATAGGGAAAAATTCATATCTTCCCCTACCATTTTTGTGTTTAATATTTAGTCTAGTAAATAAAGTATAAAGTGTTAAATAAGTGGAAATTTTGCATATAGGACCCTGAGCTTCTTACAAATAGGTTCAGTCCACGTCACCTCACGTGCCGTCCCACGTGCGGTGGTGAAATTGCAGGGACAACCATTCTTATTTTTGTATTTATTTTTTGTCTATAAAATTGTAGATGACGTTATATATTTTTGTAATAATTGCTGGAAGGCTCCAATAGTTTATCATATTTGCATTTAGGTCCCTCCCAGCCTGCGTCATGTGTAGTCCATGTGATGGGTAATTTGTGTAGCGTATCCTGGCGGTTTTGTGTATTGTAAGGTGGTGCTTAAAAATTAAATGTGTTTTTTCTTTGTCACATTTGCACTTTTTGAAGGATATGGTGAAATCCTCAAGCGCGTTATGGAAGCGTGAGTGTCTTATCGAATACGACGAGGAACGACTAGTCGCACTAGTTGTTTTATGCAGCGGAAATTTAAAAATTTTTCATGCGACGAAACCACATGATCTAAGAACACTTCTCGGATCGTTTCATCTAAATCACAAATAAGTAATAGGATTACCTCTTGAAGCGTGGTTGCGATCGAGTCTCTAAATGAAGAGTCCTCCTGTCTCAAGTCCGATCTGACGGAGGAGACGCTTGAGAGCGAGGGGATGAATCGCGTGCTTCTCGCAATCCATGTTGATGATCCAAGCGGTGGATCTCCTGATCTCGACACACAAGATCCGATGTCTTCTTCACGAGCGAGGCTTACCGAGGGAGACAGAGATCCACGAGCAGATGATCGGGCAGCATAACGATGATATTGCGGAGATGGAGAACCTCTCTAGGGTATCCATGGTGGAGGACCATGAGAGGGAGAGAGAGTAGGCGTGTAGAGAGAAAAAGAGAGAGAGATGTGCTACAATAGCATGTACATAGAGAGCATGGTATGCCTATCTATTTATAGGGTTTTGGGATCCATGGATCTCAATCTATGGGACATATAAAATCAATGGATGAGATTGATTTATGTCTAATCCAATGGTCAAGATTGTTGTTGGTAAAAGCCAACAACTTTTGATTTAATTTAGATCAAATGTATTTGACAAATCAATTATACATCAATCCTAAATTAGATCAAGGAATTAAAGAGACAATAGCATGGAGATTACTCCCCATAAGGAAAGGGGGGACAGCTACCACATTCCATGTGGGAATGTGTAGCCGTCCACCATGTCCTCATGGTGGAGGCAATCTCATGCAATCTCATGAGATTGCATATCTCCATGAATTTCTCCCATAATTTCCAACAATTTTTGTTGTGATTTATTCCTCAGAAATAATTCACAATTAATTTTGAGAATATTGCAATCTTGCCATTTTAAATTTGTGAATCATATTCACAACCCAAAACAAAATATAATTTACATTTTCAATTAATCACACAATGTGTATCCAATACACATCAATAATTAATTAACAATTATAAATTATAGTTAGCTCTCTCTAATACATTATAAATCACATTTATAATATATTATGAATAATATGGATAGTATTATCCACATTATTCATATCCATGATAACTAAATCACATTTAATCATCTTGGATCTCTATTCTCATGTTCTAAAATAATATGAATCACATTCACATTATTCACATCTTTGATAATCAAATCATATTTAATTATCTAGGATAACTCTCCTCATAATATGAATCTAATTCATATTATTCATGATAATTAAATCACATTTAATTATCCATTTTCTCAATGCTCGGATACATATATCAACAATAGAATTATCCATGAACTTTTTCTAGGATAATGTGCTTTCTCCGCAAATACTTGGAGATAAGGGTAGGGCGATTGTATTGTTCCACGTATAGTGACTTGGATATTGATATTACATCTCAAATCCAGATCTCGGGCCTCCCATAGATGCTTGATTAAATCAAGACCGCAAATCTAATCTTCTCATTGCATCTGAATCACATTCAGATTATTGTCCAACATTTTGGATCAAGATCATATTACTTCTTTACTGAGAGGAGTCACTAAAATCTAGACTCGTTTCATCACTCCCTAGGAATGGAAGCGTCATGGTTATACAATCATTTATGATCATATCACCCTCAGGTATTCCCAATACCTGTATATCTTGCACGCTGGAAGACTCGGAGTAAACCCGAAGTATTAGATCAACTTTATACTGTCTACTTCAGGGTTTTATCAGTAAGTTTATCATTTTGATCATTGTGAGTTGGTATCGATCATATACTTTCCAAAGCATATATCATACCTTGGTCTTGATCATATACTTTCCAAAAGTATATATCAAACCTACAAATTCAGTTAAGCTTCCAAAGCGAGAGGACCGTGCGCATGGAATTTGATTCTTCCGAATATCTCATGAGTGAGCTCATGTCTTCTCGTTCAGTAGTGAACCTGTATGATCCCTTTGAGAGATCGTATTACTCATATGCCCTTATATGCACACCAGCGTGCCGGTGTATAGATCTTGGTTAGGTCATCAACCTATTGGTATGCCAAATGTACATACTTAGAAATATAGTAACACATCTGTCTCTGGTCAGAGGATGCGAGCCTATATCATGACAACATACGATATAGGACTTTGGTTAAATCAACTCTTTGACCTAACTAATCTGACACCTCCGAATCTCTATTCCTATGCATAGGACCTGCATCAAGAGGTCGGTCAGATATCATCCTAACTGAGAAAGGATTGCCATCTCCTACTCTTACTGGAGATCATCTCTTAATAATCGTTTGACGGTGCTTGATGAGTCGTCAATCTAACTCATTAGATATTCATCTAAGCACCTAACCTCTATGATTCAATAATTGAATCAACAACTGTATGATCATTAAGATAGCCATGGTACATAACCATAATTGTACTAAGGGACCTATTATGCAATTTATGTATTCTCCATTTCAGATTAGGGAATGATATTTGCAATAACATTTATTGCATAATGGCTCGTTGTGGGCTCGCAAGTCCAACAATCTCCCACTAGCCCAAAGAGCCATTAACGGGCTAATCATTTAAACCCACACTAATGTGATAATCATAAGCTATTTAGAAAATAGCTTGGTAAGCTGATCAGTCACTCGGTTCCAAGGAGACTATGCCAAGTCTTTTTACGGCACTTGCATTTCCCCAAGTAATAGTGCTCGCATCCAATGCGAATGTTGCATCTTATGCAACCAATACTTAATATTGTTATAGTGTCCTTGACACTATAGCTCGATAATCATTATAACCAGTATGCCCATAATCCTTATCAGAATACCTCTCTATCTCCTAAGGTATCTATAGTTAAGACCCTTATAGATCACTATCTACAAGGTCTTAAACTTTTGAAGATAAGACTTTGAGATCACTATCTCTAAGTTTCATCATCTTTGAAGACATTGTTATTACTGCAATCAAGGGTTTTATTCCATAGCAGGATTAGTAACAGATTACTACTCCTACTGCATGGCAGACATCTGGCTCTTTTGCACATCTAGCATACACTCATCTTCTTGTAACTGATGCACAAGTGCAAGCAGTTCTAGCATTCACTTCCTCAACTCTTTGAGGTGCTATCCCTTTAGATAGGTCACTACCATATCTTAAGGGAAGGAATCCTTTCTTGGAATTTTCCAAAAATGGAATAAGTCCAAGGTGTACTACTAATGTGACGCTCCTAATATCCTCTCCTCTTTGCTTCTGAACGACTTCAGAACTAAGATCTAATAGATATCCTTGAGATCATATCTCAAGGTATGGAACAACCAAATTATAAAACACTTATTATTATTCTTATATCATTCTAAATGATTAGAATAATATCTACATTTAGCATGATGAATACAATGGCACTCCCACTAAGCTTCACATGGTTCATCAAGATTTTATCTGAAATCAGAACATTTATAATTTCATCAATTCTTATGTTCCAACTACAGGAAGCTTGTTTGAGTCCAAAGATGGAGTTCTTTAGATTGTACACATTGCTTTCCTCAACCATGAAGTCCTGGGGATACTTCATATGAATATCCTCAGAGAGGTATTCATAGAGGAATGCAATCTTGACTCACATCATGAAGATGTCATAGTCAATTGTGTAGCTATAGTAAGCAATATTCTGATGGGTTAAAGCAAGGTCACTGGAGAGCAAGTCTCATCACAAGCGATGTCTTCTCTTCGGTCTGTAGCTCGTGGCTACGAACCGTGCTTTAATGGTCTCTACCTTCTCATCAGGTTCCCCTCTTTCTCTTGAAGATCCATTTACACCTTAATGGGTCTTACCCATATAGGTGGATCCTCGAGGGTCCATATACAACACTTGCATATGAAGTCTAGATTAGACTTTTATTGCTAACATCCATCTTTCCATGTCATGATCCTTAGGAGTTTCATCACATGAAGTCCTATCATTGTCAGATTCAACTGACACATGGAATCCATCCTCAAACTTATTTGAAGAGGTATTAATGTTTCATCTTTAATTGTCTATTTAGTTTCTGATTTCAGGAGCCTCATTATCTTCTCAAGATTAAATGAGTTCCTTTACTTAATTTTCATCTTGTTTCTCAAGAGAATCATCCTCTAAGAATCACATTCTCATAGATGAGATCCTTTAAGAATCTCAAGGTCATAAGGTAGGTATCCAATACTATCCTTTATTTTCCTAATGAAGTAGCACTCTCTATTACCAGATTCCAGCTTAATCACATGGAACCTTATTAAGGATATATAATGTAGTCTCTACCACATATATATACCTGGAAACTAAGAGATAATTATGCTAAGATTACTCATTTATCAAATCATGTCACACATGATCAATTGTATCTCCCTACAACTCTATTGGGTTAAGGTTCATTAGGAGGATTGAGACAGGAATGATATTCACATCTTCATAAGGTATTCCTTGAATTCATCTAATAGGTACAAGCTACCTTGGTTAGATCAACTTCATTTCATCTTCCTTCAAACTTGGTTCTAAACCAAATTGTGAAATTTTTGAACATTTCAAAGTTTTCTAAGTGAAGAGAAGATATATCATATCACAAATAATCATTAATAGTTATCTCATATCCATAATGTTTATTCTAATATAGATGATTCACATACATCAATATGTATGAGATCTTGAATACCTTAACATCTTACACCATTCTAAAAGAAAGGTGTATTGGACATATTTACTTTGAATACAATAATCATAAGTATGTAAGTTTTGAAATTTTAGACATTCTAAAGTTTCATCTCTTACTTGTCCACTGATCTCATCAACAGACATATGTCCAAAACATGATGCCAGATCATTGTCAAATGATCTTTATCCTCCTATTGATCTTTAAAGTTTAATTTTTAGTATTAGAAATCTTAATGAACCATTCATTAATTTTCTAATTTAGTGGAGTCCACTAGATGCTAGATTACTATCTGAAATATCCCCATCATAACTCTTTATGATAGGTCTATTTCAGAATTCATGCTTATTCCCAACATTTATAAATAAACTATGAGTGTATTCTAATATTCTGGTCATAGAGACATTCTCTAAGACTAAGGGCTCTCCCACTGAAAATATGAAGTATATTCATCCGGTGGAAATTGTTGCAACAATTGCATCACTTCCAACATGGATGACCATTAAACTTTAGGATCAAATTTCTAATATTCTAATACAGATGCACCCAATTGAAAGTGTCATTAGAAGATTGAGATACAATTATTAGACTTTATCTTATCAAATAAGTAAGTCAATTTCAATGATTATTTGTAGATTATTCTGATGTATTATCCGATTCCTTCTCTAAGGACTCTAGATAGATTTAATAGTCATACTATCAACACATCAACTTATTGCAGTATTGGCATTCATCCAACTCTTTGGATGTCACATGGAAGTCACAGAAGTACAGTCAACTCTTCTTACTTGGGTCCAACCCATGCTTCCATTGCGCTCCCTTTATCTATAAGCAACCATTGCTCAAGTCAAAGGGTATCTTATGTCGAAATCAAAAATTTCAATAAAAGAGTATTTCAACATTTATACAAGCTTTATTCAATTCATACAATATGAATATTTTGAAGCTTTATGAATGACTAGAGTATAGATAGTAGAATGATGACACTCTACATCCATTTAAACTCTTAAAACCTAGGTTCAGGTAGGTACTCAAACAATTTGAATACATCATCTCCTATAGAGCCAACATTCTGCAGAGAACCATGTCATTCATGATTATATGTCGAGAGCACATATGTATGCCAGAACATCTTCTTAGATTTTATAAGGATTAATTGATAATTACGATCATTATCGACATGTCACATCAAAAGTACATTCGATGAGATCAAGACTTATAGAGACATGCAAACCCTAGGGTTTTAGTCCTATTGTCTATTTAATTATCATTCCTCATTATTATGAGGAAACTCACACATTGCAACCACATACATTATGTGTCCAATTGCAAGTACAATATCTGGATCATGGGTCCAATCCATGATATTCTATTGGTTATTATTTAGTATAGCATTGAGTGGGATTAAAGAAGGATTATATGAAATAAGAAATTTGCATAAACATATATAAATATATAATTTACTTTGATTTAGGAATTTTTATATCAAAGTTTTCTTGCCTTGTCAATATTGAAAGTTCATTCCCTTAATCACTTTCAATGTAAGAGATACTCTTACCATTATATCTCGGCAAGATCTGGGATCTCTTTCCTTATCTTTGTTACATCTCAATAATATGAGAATCTGCAACTCAGATAAAAAGAAGCGGGAACACATTCCACCTTGCAAGTCCAACTTGCATCTCCCAATTCGATCTTTAACACACGGGCCCACCAACCCTAAGGTGATGTTGACCCGTCATTAATTGAACCAACCGTCAACAGGAATAGAACTCGCTATGCGCAATCCAATATCACCCCAATAATATGAGGATCCGATATTGGGGTCACTACGCATGTGGCCTTACTCTTTTGAGAAGCAAAGAGCCCGATCCAGATGCGCTTGTATATAGGAGCTGTCACTTCGGACAAGCGTCTCCTATATACAATCCATGGCCACGGAACCCTTCGCCTTGACGGGAGACCATGGATGTCACTTATGTGATCATCCATATCATATTCAAATTCTAATTAATTATCATGAATCATATTTACATAATTGATTCTTCCAAGGGAAATAACACATCTATTATAATAGAGTGTTTTTAATTGGATATAATTAACTTAATCAAATTAAATTAATTTTCAATCCAATTCAATCAACAAACTTGATTTTACTTGAATATATGGTATTATCTCAAAATACGTATTAATTTGAATTTTAATAATTAGAAATTACATCATATTCTCTCAGGCATCATTCGTTCCCTACCCGCTGTCATGGCCAGTACCAGCGGGAGTGGGACGGACCGCATCTGGTGCAACCCGCTACCCCAGCGATCCCCGACTAGACACCATATCCGCCTCGGGAAAAACATAATGCCGATTCAATCACTTTGTACTTGATATGATCATCGGTTATTAAACTAAAATTATACCATATAGTGATGATCAAAACATTTTTGATTATAAGGAAATTTGCTAGACAAATTCCCAATCATATTCAAGCAAGGAGTATGATGATTGTGTTTCCAATTATGATCTAGATCAAATCTAATCAATCTATTGGTTGAGGCCAAGTCAATTAAGGAAATAATAATAATCAAATATTTCTCAAATAATTTCCATAACTATTTCATAAAATTAACAATTAATGTCACTAATTTACAATCACATGGTTCTTGATTAGGAAAGTAATTTCAGCAGTGACCCCTACTTACTAAAATTAGCATATCTTAATCAATTTAAATCCAAATTAAGCAAAGTAAATTTTCAAAGGTTGCTAATTTGATTTACAACAGAACCTATGTGATTTGCATGCATTTCAAGGCGTTTCTAAACAGTAATTAACTCCTTAATTACGTTAAGATTCGCATTTCCCGTAACAGTAAATACATGTTCATTAAAACGACCATATCTCGAGCAAACAGAATCTAAATTATGTAAACTCAGATCCTATGGTTTCCTTATTTAATGGGAAACAAAATCCAAGTTTTATTTTCGTGTTTAAACAATTTAAACAGGGCTCGACCTCAACAACCCTGCATATGAGCAGGGCCTCAATGATGATAACAGTGGCTCTACCCCCCTCTCCACAACCTCGGCCCCTTCGGCCGCTGCGGGAGGCCAAGATCTTCTTCAGGATGGGGAGGGACCGAGCTCTGCCCAGGGGGAACGTCTACAATCCAACGGGAAGTCCATCCCTGTGGTTATTGTGACTACCAACGTGGCCTGGACCACGGAGTCGCACAAGAAGAAGAGGCCGCAGAAACACGGTCAGGAATCACGGGGCTCTACCCCCTCCTCCACTGGTTGTTAATGTCTATTGCAATATGCAATACACGGGGGCTCAACAAACCCCACAAATTGAAGTCGTTACTCAAGTTGATTGGCTCTAAGCGGGCGGAGCTTATTGGGCTCGTGGAAACCAAAATAAGACCGCATTCCAGGGCGAAATTTGCGGAGCGCATGCCTAATGGATGGTGCCTCAGCCACAACAACACTCAAATAGGGCGTATTTACTTCATGTGGAAAGAGACTTCTTGGAGCTGCTCAACTCTAAGCCTCACGCCGCAAGCCCTCACCTTGGTGTGCGCCAACAAGGGTGGCTTCTCTATGGTGATCTCGATTATTTACGGCGACAATTGCGCGGTGGCTCGGAAGGACCTGTGGGCGCATCTCAACCACCTCAATGCCCACATTGATACTCCTTGGCTTGTTATTGGCGACTTCAACGCCGTGAGGAACTCTAAAGAGAAGTTGGGAGGTCGTCCTGCCAACCATGCACATATGTCGGACTTCAACGACTGCATTAATGACAAATCCCTATTCGAGCTCTCCGCTAGCGGCAATCCATGGAGCTGGTCCAACTCCATGGTGGGTCCCTCCAAAATTGTCGCTAGGCTTGATAGAGCCCTCGTCAACAACGCCTGGCTCTCTTCCCTCCCCCAGTCCAGGCTTCAATACTCCCCTATACCATCAGCTATCATAGCCTAATGATGATTGAGCTCGCGACAACCCCTCCTCGCCCCAAACCCTTCCGGTACTACGACTACTGGGCGGCCAGAGAGGGATATCAAAGGGTTGTTACGGATGCCTGGTCCATCTCCACTCCTAGCAATCCACTCTTCAAGGTTATCTCCAAAATAAAAAAAGTTAAGAAGGCACTTAAAGCTAGGGCGGCAAATGAGGCTAATGCTTTCACCGAGAAGCGGGCCGCGGAGACCTGCCTAAATGCCTTGAATGAGGCACTCACCTCAGAACCGATGGACCCTTTCTTGGCTCAGCTGGAGCTGGATGTTAAGGACCATCTCCTTAGCATTGATAACGACTTGGAATCTGCTTGGAAGCAGAAGAGCAGAATTGATTGGCTCAAACATGGAGATCGTAACACCTCCTTCTTCCATCAAGCGGCCAACGTGCGCACTAACACCAACTATATTTCCTCTCTTCTAGATGCTAATGGAAGTGTCATCGACAAACCTTCCGAGGTTTCATCAAAGGTGATTGGCTACTTTGAATCTCTCCTCGGGCCGTCTAGCCCCCGACCATCTCTTCGTGCGCCGCTTGCACCCAAACGCACCCTTACACCCGAAGCTTCCAAGTGGCTCATCAGCCCAATCTCGGAGGAGGAAACCTGGAGGGCCCTGCTCTCCATCTCCCCATCCAAGGCTCCTGGTCCCGACGGCTTTAATACTGGATTCTTCAGCTGACACTGGCCCCTGATCAAGGGTGACATCTGTGCTGCTATTCATTTCCTCTATAGGGGGGCGGGATGGTCAGACAGGCTAATCACACGTTCCTTACCTTGGTGCCCAAGTCCTCCTCTCTGATGGGCCTGGGTGACTACAGGCCCATCTCCTGCTGCAACGTCCTATACAAAATATTTGCCAAGATACTGGCTATGAGATTAGCGGTGGTCCTTCCGCACTTGGTCTCCCCAAATCAAACCGTCTTTATCAAGGGTCGGTCCATCGGGGACAACATTCTATTGGCTCAAGAACTTCTACACGGCTTCAATCGCAGACATAACTGCAACAAGGCCTGCGTGAAGATTGATATCACAAAAGCATTCGATTCCATTGAACAAGAGTTCATCCGAGCCGGATTAATAGCGATGGGATTTGATGATATTTGGATCCGATGGATTGACAATTTTATCTCCACCACCTCATTCTCGGTTATGATGAATGGTGCCCCGCATGGCTTCTTTCACGGCACTAGGGGTCTATGACAGGGGGACCCCCTGAGCCCCCTTCTGTTTACTATTGGGCTTGAATCTCTCACTTGTTTGGTTGATCAAGCTACCTCCTCGGGTCGGCTTGAACCGATAGGCCACGGGAGGGCTAAGGCGCCCACGCACCTAATCTACGCTGATGATCTACTTTTCTTCTGCAAAGGGTCTGCACGCTCACTTACTGAGGTTCGGGACATCCTGGACCATTTCCACTCGATCTCTGGTCTCCAAATGAACGCGCGGAAGTGCAAGCTCTTCAGGCCTAAAGACTTCCATGGGGGCTTCGGTGCTAACCTAAGGTTGGGCATCCTGACTCAACACCTGCCGACGACGTATCTAGGGATCCCCATTCACCCTTCATATGCGGCCAGGGGCAATGGGAGCATTCTTGTGGAAAAGATCGCAGCCCAACTGTCGGGCTGGAAAGCCAAATCTCTCTCCATGGCTGGCCGCCTCCAGCTCCTAATGACTGTCACTGCTGGCACTCTCCTCTATTGGTCCAATGCCACAACGCTTCAAGTTGCAGCCGTTAAAAAGATAGACATGTTGTGTGCCCACTTCCTTTGGGGGCGTAGTAGGCACGATATCGCTTGGGCGAATCATTGCCGGTCCTAGAAGCATGGTGGTCTTGGCCTGCGGTCGCTCTTCTCCCTATGTGACGCCATGCTCACCTCCTGGACGTGGAGGCTCCTCACTGTCGAATCTTCCCTTTGGGCCCTCTTCTTGAGGAGTAGGAACCTCGATGGGGTTTCCTTCTGGGACGCGAGCATATCTCCCTCCCACAGCCCCACTTGGAAGGCAATCATGCTCTTCAGAGACGTCATAAAGCCGGCCATTGATGGGGACTCCCCAACCTGTACATGGACCCACTCCCCGTGGGGATTCTCCTTCTGCAACGCCTTGGACTTCCTCCGCCCAGCCTATGCTTCCCCGGGCTGGACTGCCTGCGTTTGGGCCAAAGGGACGCCTCCGAAGTGCTCCCTCACCCTGTACAGAGCCATACTGAATCGGCTCCCCACCACGGATAGACTTTCTCGTTACCGGTGTTGTGAGCACGCATGCTGCTACCTCTGCAAGGAGGATCTTGAATCCCATGACCATCTTTTCTTCAAGTGCACATTCTCCATGGTCGTCTGGACTTCCTCATGCGCAACCCTCAATCTACCAATGGCTCCACCACTACTTCTCGAGGATATCATGCTTTGGATCATTGGCAACACCGATTCTGCTATTAGGAACCGCCTCTCAAGCACGCTTGCGGCGGCGGTTTGGTATATTTTGGGTGAAAGAAACAGAATTTGGACGAATCCGCCTCCGGGGTCGGCCCCCACCGCCGACGCTCTGAGAACTGCAAACAATGTGGTGAAGTTGTTTCAACTCTTGCGATGATTTTTGAGGGAGGCCTGGGCTCCGGCCGGGCTGTCCTGCTCTTCCTTTTTTGATTCTGGTTTGTCTTGCTGTTGTTCATTTCTGTATACAGCTTTTCATTCTCCCCTTGGAGAATTTTGATTCACAGTGATCCAATTGTAATTTTTCAACTTTTTTGGAATACAAATACTTACTTACTTATCAAAAAAAATTTAAACAGGGACGAAAATAATCACAAAATAGAGATGCGAAAATGAAATGCGATAAAACTTTCGCAACCCTAACGAACCCAAGTCGCCTTCGGTTTTATGGATCGTATCCAAAACCTCCAACCTATCTCTGATACCACTTGAAGGATATGGTGAAATACTCAAGCGCATCACGGAAGCGTGAGCGTCGTATCAAATACGACGAGGAATGACTAGTCGCACTAGTTGTTCTATGGAGTGGAATTTTAAAAAAATTTCATGCGACGAAACCACATGATCCAAGAACACTTCTCAGATCGTTTCATATAAACCACAAATAAGTAATAGGACTACCTCTTGAAGCGTAGTTGCGATCGAGTCTCTAAACGAAGAGACCTCCTGTCTCAAGTCCGATCCGACGGAGGAGACGCTTGCGAGCGCGGCGATGAATCGCGTGCTTCTCGCAATCCATGTTGATGATTCAAGCGGTGGATCTCCTTATCTCGACACACGAGATCCGACGTCTTCTTTTCGAGCGAGGCGCACCGAGGGAGACGGAGATTCCAGCAGACGATCGGGCAGCATAACGACGACGCTGCGGTGATGGAGAACCTCTCTAGGGTATCCATGGTAGATGGCCATGAGAGGGAGAGAGAGTAGGCATGTAGAGAGAAAGAGAGAGAGAGAGAGAGAGAGAGAGAGAGAGAGAGAAATGTGCTACAATAGCATGTACATAGAGACCATGGTATGCCTCTCTATTTATAGGGTTTTGGGATCCATAGATCTCAATCCATGGGACATATAAAATCAATGGATGAGATTGATTTATGTCTAATCCAATGGTCAAGATTGTTGTTGGTAAAAGCCAACAACTTGTTATTTAATTTAGATCAAATGTATTTGACAAATCAAGTATACATCAATCCTAAATTAGATCAAGCAATTAAGGAGACAATAGCATGGAGATTACTCCCCATAAGGATAGGGGGGGACGGCTACCACATTCCTTGTGGGAATGTGTAGCCATCCACCATGTCCTCATGGTGGAGGCAATCTCATGCAATCTCATGAGATTGCATATCTCCATGAATTTCTCCCATAATTTCCAACAATTTTTGTTGTGATTTATTCCTCAAAAATAATTGACAATTAATTTTGAGAATATTGCAATCTTGCCATTGGAAATTTGTGAATCACATTCACAACCGAAAAAAAAATATAATTTACATTTTCAATTAATCACACAATGTGTATCCAATACACATCAATAATTAATTAACAAATATAAATTATAATTAGCTCTCTCTAATACATTATAAATCACATTTATAATATATTATGAATAATATGGATAGTATTATCCACATTATTCATATCCATGATAATTAAATCACATTTAATCATCTTGGATCTCTATTCTCATGTTCTCAAATAAGATGAATCACATTCACATTATTCACATCTTTGATAATCAAATCATATTTAATTATCCAAGATAACTCTCCTTATAATATGAATCAAATTCATATTATTCATGATAATTAAATCACATTTAATTATCCATTTTCTCAATGCTCGGATACATTAAGCAAGAACAATCCTTTTTTAAAGGGTTACGACCCTTTGTTTTTCCAATTATCAGGCATGTGGGTGCTGGACCTGCCACATGCGGAGGATGGGCGGTGAAAGCGGTTGGTCGGCGACTTGGTCAGCGGAGTTGGTGCTGGCGCTGCCACCCAGACCCTTTTTTATTTTTTATTTTTGTGGAGTTGTTTTTATAAGAGAAATAGAAACTGTAAAAATTATTTTCATTATATTTTGTATTTTTTAATATTTTTTTGAAAAGATAGAATTTATATTTTTTGTAATTAATTTTTTTATTCCAACAAATAAAATATAGATAAAAAATGATATTCGATGGATCTGACGAAATAGAAGATTGAATCCGTGTCTCCGACCACCGTGTGCGGCCGGAGTTGAAAGATTACGTGGTAAAACATAAACGTGGAGAGATCGAGAATATGAGATGAAATCATAATCGGTGGCAGATCAAATCATGATGGGTGATAAATAAAAAAATGATTAACTAAGACCTAGAAACAAAAAAAATGACGACGAAATAAAAATGCGAGAAATTAAACTATGATTAATCTAGGTTAAAAACAGGAGAAGAAAAAACGTGGATCTCACGTGGGAGTGAAAAATGCTGTAATGACCTCGACGAAGGCCGACTCGCTGTGACCAAAATTCTCGGAGGCTAGGAACCTCTCTACAACCAGGCGATTCTTGGAGAATAGGCTCCTCTCGCCAAAGATTGATCAAGGAGAAATGAGGAAGGAGGAGCCAATTAAATACAAATTATTGAATTTGAAATTCAAAAAAAGATGAGAGGAAGAAAAGGAAAGAGGTTAGTGGTAGAAATAAATAAATAAATAAAATAAAATAAATAACGAAATTCGGAATTAAATAAATTAATAAATTAATAAATTGGTAAAAATTGATTAGCCACCTTAATGATGGTTATTTAAGGTGCACATCTAAATTGTATATATATGGTAGGTTTTCAAATCAAATAAATAAATAAATCAAAATTTCGTAATTATATTAGTTTAATTAATTAATGTTAGATAATATTTTTTTGTGGTTTTTATATAAGGAGTTTAATTTTATACATATCATATATACATAATGTACATTATACACATTACAAATGAGGAAATATATTTTTATAATTTTTTTTTAAATTTATTTATTTTAATTTGCAGTAAATAATATTTACAATTATTATAATATACAAAAAAATAAAATAAAAAATACGATAAATAAATGTTCAAATAGCAAAAACCACCCCAAAAAACCGTCTTTCAAAACGTAACTCCAAAAATTATGAAACCGGCCATTTTAAAGATACTTTAATATAGAATACAATGGAAGTAAGTTTGATTCAATTTGAGTTCATATGGAGCCGGAATTGGTTTTTCAATTATCGCATTACAACTTTTTCTTGGTGTGGTTACTTTTTATTTTGTACATGATTTTATTTTACAAGTATTTTTATTATTTAGATAATATTTTTATTTACAACTTTTGTTTTGAAAAATATTTAATTTGAAGTTATTTTATATACAAATAAAATAGTGTAAGCTTTATAGAAGTATACAAAGAGTAAATTCAAAATATTTACAAAACATTTTTTTATTTTCAGATTAAGGACCCTATCTCCCCCTACTTTATTCCTGGTCGATCAAGTCAAGTCTTGACCTTCTCTCGGGGTTCGGGTCAGCGTTTATCTATTACATATTTATAGTATTTTTTTTATTTTCTTTATTTCTTTATTTTTTCTTTATTTTGTTATTTATTTATTTATTTTAGGTTAAAATAATAATATATATACAATATTTACAAATATATGAAAGTTAGTAAGAATAAGGAGTTAGTTACAGGTGTTTTATAAGGGATTTTAAGTTAAAATAAATGAATAAAGATGATGAAATGCATATTCATCATCCCCCTATGCTTTACCTTTGCTAGTCCCTTAGCAAACACTTATTTGAAAGAATAAGTGAATAAAAGAAAAAGAAAGGAAAAAAAAGAAATTAGGACAATATTGAATATTAAACATATCTTCATAAAATTATAGTATGGAGACCTGTCAGGCCTTTGCATTATTAGTGTGGTAGAACCTTAATGGGAAATGGATTTAAACCCCAACAGCCTTCAAGTTCCACAAGACTCCTATTCAGGTCTCCTTAATAGTCAGGTAAGAACAAGTCTACATACACAAATTATTATGACTATGAATCAAGAACAAATCTACATACACAAATTCTTATGACTATAAATCTTTGCTTGTATTGTGTAAGTGAAAATATAGCTCCCCATCGAAAAAGTAGCAAAGAAATATCCTCTCTCAATAAGGTAATTCTAGTCCCCCAGTCTCGCAACTCTTTCCTCGAGGAGTAGGGATATTCCCTTTTAAGTTGAAGTACAACTAGCTCAAGAAGAGGAGATGGAGAAGAGAATGGACGGTAACCAGTGTAGCTACCTATCCTTGGATGCATGACCAGTGTAGCCATGTCATCCGCTGCAAGCTTACAAAAATTTGACATTGAAGCTCTTATTATTTATTTATTTTCACTTGTATATACACTCCATCATGCATTTTACTCTTCAATCACGACTGCCCACTTTTGGAGATTCTGCATTTTATTTTGAAAATATATACAAGTTGCAACATGTACATAAGGAGTTTTTCCTCTTGAGCTAGTAGACTATCCCTCTTTTGAAGAATTATTGCAACCCCACAACATCTTGTCTTTAGACCTAAATGGTACTAGATTAGGTTGAGATGCACAACCTTCCTAGAGGAAGATGAGAGGTCCCGCCTAGTTGTATTACCCACGTATCCAACTCCAAGCCAAAAGATTCTGCCTCGTCACTACCTCCTCCATGAAGAGCTATATGTAGAGTGATTGTCCAAGATAAGTCACAGTCTGAAAGAATCATGCGTATGTTGTTAAATATTCTACTTAGATTAATTAAGACGACATATAAACACAGTCTTATGGACTCAAAGAATTAAGTCGCTAGGACCTGAAAAGCCGTAATTCCATTTCTTATAAGGATCCTCTGGAATTAAGTGGATTAAGGTCCAACTAAGCTCCATTCTTCAATTTTATTACAGACTTAGTTTAAATATCAACCATTCTGAAAAATGCACATGCAAATGCAAGAAATGTGTACAATCTAAAGAATAGAAAGAAAAATCTTTTTTTGAAACAATTATCTAATTTTAAACTTTTTATGGATTTTTGAGGAAAAAAAGATGCACATGTAAAGATATTTTTTTGTAATTTTTTATAGTTTTGGTTTTGTAGTTTTTAGGGATTTATTTTAGAGGGAAAAAGGTTTAGTAAAATATACACAAGTATATACACAGATTTTTTTGTTTTTGTTTGTTTTGTTTTGTTTTTTTAATAAAAGGTGATCAAAGTCTATATACATACACGTGGATTTTATGAATTTATATACATATCTAAAAAATAATTATATTTAAAATTACGAGTTATATCTTAAATATATATACGACACCCCCTATACTTAGCTCGAACTATATCCTCATAATAATCAGAGAACGACAAAGACATAGCTCGTGCTAAGTATAGAAAAGTGAAAAGACTCCTATGCTACAACGACTCAAAGAAAGATGAAAAGAATAGAAGTTGGTGATCCCCCCTATTCATAGGATCAAGTTATCCTAAGTATAGAAGACTGTATAAAAGGAAAAAATCGATGAAGAGAATGTACGGACTCAACGGGTTGACTTGCCCCCGTATACTTAGGGTAGAATAGCCCTAAGTATAGAATATCACAAGTTGGGGGAAAATCGAGAGAATAAAAGAATAAAAATACAAAAGAGACGATATGAAAAGCATCACTCCCCCTATACTTAGGGTAGAGTATCCCTAAGTATAAGCAACAACATGAGTGATGAACAGGGCAAATATGAACAACACAAATCATTCACCCCCTATACTTAGGATAAATCACATCCTCAGGATAGCATATATACACACGGAAAGGGGTGAACGATAAAACGAGAGAAGAAAGAATGAAACGAAAAGATATATAAGAGGTTGTCAGCTCGTATCAGACACAGAAGATGGAATCAAAGGATCATCTTCTGATACCACAAATATAGAATAACGACGGATAGGAATGTATCATGATCTAGATACGGTTTCATTAACTGCCCATCACAACAAATGGTTGTGTGTCTGATGACAACCTAGATATGACAATACTCCCATTGTCACACACAGCTCTCGCGATGAACGGTCCTGACCATTTGATTTTCAATTTTCCTAGAAACAGCTTCAACTTAGCATCAAATAACCAAACTTTTTTATCAGTAGAGAAAGTCTTACTTCGAATGTGTTTATCATGCCAACGCTTGACTTTCTCCTTATACATGAGTGAGTTATCATATGCAAATCTCGGAATTCCAATAATCTATTCCAATCTAACTTCCTGTTCTTTCCTGCCTTCTCATAATCTAGACTGCATACACGGAGTGCCCATAAAGATTTGTGAATTAATTCCACTGGCAGGTGGCAAGGCTTTTCATATACCAATCTATAGGGAGACATACCAAAAGGAGACTTGTACACCGTCCGATAATCCCATAGAACCAAATCAAGCATCTGGGACCAGTTCTTCCTATCTAGATGTACAAGTTTTTGCAATATCATCTTGATCTTTCTATTTGAAATTTCTGCCAAGCCATTAGTCTGAGGGTTGTAAGGAGACACAACTCTGTGCTCAATGGAGTACTCCTTCACAAACTTCTTTACTTCTCTATTGATGAAATGGCTTCCCCCAACTAAAATCAATATTTTATGAATCCTAAACCATGCAATAATGTGGTCCTTGAGAAAGGAACATAATGTACGACTATCTGTGGCTCGAGTGTGGATAGCCTCCACCCATCGACTAACATAATCCACGGCGAGCAGGATGTACTGAAATCCCTGACTGATAGGAAATGGGCTCATGAAGTCAATGCCCCAAGCATCAAAAACATCAAAAATTTGTATGTATCTTAGGAGCATGGTATCTTTGGAACCAACAGTTCCTCCCATTTTCTGACAGTCAGTACAACCTCGAACATACTGTATAGCATCCTTAAACAATGTGGGCCACCACATGCCACTCTGTAAAACCTTTACTATCGTGCATTTCCCTAAATGATGCCCACCAGATTCTAGTTTGTGATAGTGCTCAAGTACACTGATGTATTCCTCCTGAGGAATGCATCTTCTCCAGATAAAATCCATGCCCTCATGAAATAGGTATGGATCCTCCCATTGGTAATAATGAATCTTTTATAGAAATCTGTCTAACTTTGTACTTCGGTCAATCTTGTGGAACTTTCTCGGAGACAAGATAGTTCACAATATCAGCATACCATGGGAGTGAGTCCCAGAAAAATGGCCTCATCTAGAAAGGTTTCAAAAATATGGAACATGTTCTGCTAAGAGGTCTCTGCATCCGTGATACGGGAAAGGTGATCTGCCACAACATTTTTCACCTCAGGTTTATCTTGAATCTCTAAATCGAATTCCTGTAGAAGAATGATCCATCTGATAAGGTGTGGTTTGGCATCCTTCTTTTCCTGCAAGTATCGTATGGCAGTGTGATCCGTGCATACAATAACGTGGGAACCGATGAGGTAAGATCTGAACTTCTCTAGCTGAAACACAACTGCTAAAATCTCTTTCTCTATAACTGTATAATTTTGTTGTGCTTCATCCAGAGTCTTGCTAGCATAGTGTATAGAAAATGACAACCCATCCCTTTTCTGTCCTAAAACAGCTCCAATTGCGAAATCTGAGGCGTCTGTTTCTCGAAAGGAAGAGACCAATTAGGTAGCTGTAAGACAGGAGCACTAGTAACCATCTCTTTCATCTGATTGAATGCAAGGAGTACTTTCTCATCGACAACAAACTCACTATCCTTACACATAAGCTCAGTCAAAGGTCTAGCAGTTTTGCTGAAGTCCTTTATGAATCCCTATAGAATCCTATGTGTCCCAGGAATGACCTCAACTGCTTCAAATTTTGTGCTGGCTCTAACTTGGTAATCACATCAATCCTAGCCGGGTCAACCTCCATACCATGTTTGGAGATGACATGGCCCAATACAATCCCAATAGACACCATAAAGTGGCTCTTCTCCACGAGAGCACTAGGTTTACCTCACAGCAACATTGAAGAACTCGGTCTAAATGAGGAAGACATGTGTCAAAACTATCCACGTAGACCAAGAAATCATCCATAAAGACCTCAAGGAAACTACCCACCGTGTCGGCAAAAACAACCAACATACATCTTTGGAATGTAGCGAGGGCCCTACACAATCCAAAAGGCATCTGTCTAAAGGCGTAAGTGCCAAACGGGCAAGCGAAAGTAGTTTTCTCATGATCCTCAGGAGAGATAGCAACTTGGTTGTATCTCGAGTACCCATCCAAGAAGCAAAATAACTCTTTCCCTGCCAGCCTCTCAATAATCTATCAATAAAGGGTAGTGGAAAGTGATCCTTCTTAGTAGTTGAGTTCAGGCATCGATAATCTACACAGACAAGCCATGAAGAGGGTACCCGGGTCGGAATCTCCTCACCACGGTCATTCTTCATGATAATAAATCCGGATTTCTTCAGGACCACATATAAAGGGCTGACCCACTTGGAATCCGAAATGGGATATATAAAGCCAACATCACACCATTTTCTGATCTCCTTCATGACAACCTCCCTTAGATTTGAATTTAGTCGATGCTGACATTCACGAGAGGGTTTACAGTCATCCTCTAGGTAGATATGATGCGAGCAAAAAAATGGGTTAATCCCACGTAGATCTGAGAAATTCCATACTATGGCCTTGCGGTTTCTCTCAAGAACCTCTAGCATGCAAGATTCCTGTTCAGCGGTCAACTGAGTGCGTAGAGGATGGGATGGTTCTCTCCACCAGCGGAGACGGAGGTTGGCTGTTGTTGGTGGACGTGCTTTAGATCGACGATGGCACGACCGGTGATGAACGAAGTCGATTGGGTGCGCACCCACGTAAGGGAATCGCGCGGCGGCGCGTGCGTGGTGTGTCTAGAAGGGTGGGGCGGGGGTCTGGTGGACGGCGGCGACGGCTCGCGCAGGGGTGCATGGGTGCTAGACCTACCGCTGACGGAGGATAGGTGGTGGTGATTGGTCGGCGACTTGGTCGGCGGAGCTGGTGCTGTCGCTGCCCCCAGACCCTTATTTTAATTTTGTGTGTTGTTTTTTATAAGAAAAATAGAAATTGTAAATAATATTTTTATATTTTTATTATTTTTTTGAATAATGTTTTGAAAAGATAAAGCTATATATTTTTTTGTAATTAAATTTTTTGTATTCCAGCAAATAAAATATTTTTTTGTATTCCATTGAATATTTTTTTTGTATTCCAGAAAATGAAATATAGATAAAAAATTATACCCAACTTGAGCACGACAGCTCGGTCCAAAATCAAGTGTAGAAAATGTGAATGGATGCAGATCCAGCGAAATAGAAAACCGAATTCATGTCTCCGATCACCGTATGCAGCCAGAGTTGGAAGATTGCTTGAGGTAGAACATGAACGTGGAGAGATCAAGAATATGAGATGAAATCGAAATCGATGGCAGATCAAATCGTGATGGGTGATAAATAAAAAATGATTAACTAAGATCTAGAAACAATAATGACAACGAAATAAAAATGCGATAAATTAAGCTATGATTAATCTAGGTTAAAAACAAGAGAAGAAAAAGAATGTAGAGCTCACCGTGGGAGCGGAAAATTCCATAATGACCTCGACGAAGGTCGGCTCACTGTCATTGGATGGCTTAGAGGTTAGGCACCTCTATGCAACAAGAAGATTCTTGGAGAATTGGCTACTCTCACTAAAGATTGATCAAGGAGAAATGAGGGAGGAGGAGCCAATTAAATAACAAATATTTGAATTTGAAATTCAAAAAGTGAAATGAGGGGAAGAAAAGGAAGGAGGTTAGTGGTAGAATTAAATAAATAAAATAAATAAATAAGTAAGTTTAAAACAAAATTTCGAATTAAATAAATTAATAAAATAATTAATTGGTAAAAATTAATTAGCCACCTTAATGATGGTTATTTAAGGTACACATATAAATCGTATACACATGGTAGGTTTTCAAATCAAATAAATCAAATCAATCAATCAAAATTCCATAATTATATTAATTTAATTATTTAATGTTAGGTAATATTTTTTGTGGTTTTTATATAAGGAGGTAAATTTTATACATATCATATATACATATTATATATTATACACATGAACAAATAAGGAAATAATTTATTATTATTTTTTTAAATATGTTTATATAGTGAAAAATATTTACAATTATTACAAATATAATATGTACATAAATAAAAATAATAAATACAATAAATAAATGGTCAAATTGTAAAAACCACCCCAAAAATCGTCTTTTAAACCGTAACTCCAAAAATTATGAAGCACAACCCTTTTAAAGATACTTTAATTTATAATACAATGGAAGTGAGTTTCATTCAATTTGAGTTCGTATGGAGCCGGAATTGGTCTTTCAATTATAACTTTACTGCTTTTTCCGAGTGTGGTTACTTTTATTTTGTATATGATTTTATTTTACAATATTTTCATTATTTAGAAAACATTTTTATTTACAATTTTTTTTGAAAATTATTTAATTTGAAGTTATTTTATATACAAATAAAATAGTGTAAGTTTTGTACAAGTATACAAAGAGTAAATTCAAAATATTTACAAAACATTTTTTTTGATTTTCTGATTAAGGACTCTATCTCCCCCTACTTTATTCCTGGTCGATCAGGTCAAGTTTTGACCTTCTCTTAAGGTTCAGGTCAGATTGTATCTATTACATATATACAGTCTTTTTGTGTTCTTTTTATTTTCTTTATTTTTCCTTTATATATTATTTTTTTATTTTAGGTTAAAATAATATATGCAAAATATTTACACACAGATGCAAGTTAGTAAGAATAAGGAGTTAGTATTATATACAGGTGTTTTATAACTGATTTTAAGCTAAAATAAATTAATAAAGATGATGAAATGCAGATTCATCAGCAACTCAGTTGGAGTCACGACACTGTGGAGATCGCCTGGAGGTCTTCGCTCGAGGTAGACTTGTTGTCACCAAGATGGCTTGATCTCTCTCCTACTGGCAAATGACACAGAACGGTGGCGTAGGGGAGTTTTTAATGGTGGTTGGTGCCCGTCGAGACGGGGAGAGGGCGCAGGTGGTGAATGTGGGCGATGGTGGCAGAGGTCGTGGGCGGTTGCGATCGAGATTGGAGGAGGAGAGAGGGGAAAGAACGGGTCACAGGGATGCAAGAGATGTGGTTGGGAGGTGCATAGAAGGTTGCGAGCAAAGGGGCTGACGGTTGTTCCCTGTCGTGGTAGGTGCTGGAGGAAGGAGAGGGAAGGAAGGGGGTGCACATGGCGTGCGGTGAGGCGGCAACATGGTGAGGGAAAACCTAATTAAATAAAATTAATAATAATAAGTATAATAGAAATAATAAATAAATGAATAAATAAAATGAAAAGAAAAGAAAATGATAATAACAATAATTAAAATAACATATAAATTAATAGATAAAATACATAAATAAAAAATATTAATAAATACATAAATAAATAAATAAAAAGAAAATAAATAAAATAAATAAATATATTAAAAATAAAAAAGAAATAACGAACGATGTCAAAAATAAAAAATATCTACATGAAAGTTTCTCATCTCAATGAGATCTAAAACTTCCGTGAAAGACCCAAAAGCAAAAGAGGTTATCTATGCAAAAGGTATTTTTGATGATACTCTATAGGTATAAAATATTGAATCTTTGTGTTTTGCATTTTTTTATCATTTTTAAATAAAGTAAAAAATCAAAATAAATTTAGAAAAAATATAGAATAAATATTTGAAACTTAATTTATTTTTTTGTATTTTTAATAATTATGAAAAAAGAGATAAAATAAAGGGGACATATGTATAGATTCTATATACATACTCATGTTGATTTATTTTCTTTGATTTTCGCTTCTATTTTTATTTGGATTTTGCATATTTTATTAAAACAATTCAAAGAAAATAAATGTAGAAGAAATAAATCAGAAAGGAATATTTTTTACATAAAATAATAAGGTCAAATTAGTCAATCTAATGTATAATAAGGCTTCGAAAGCCAAGTTTCACATATGAACTCCGATTCTTTAGAATGTTTACTTGCTTTGTTGATAATCGAATGTACATTAATTCAAAAGTGAGTAGGGGTCCATAGGATACTATATGAGAGAGATATTCACATTTTATGGCTTTTGTCTCAAAGTAGGGTTTGGATTTTATTGGGCAAATTTACAAGTTAATATTTGTTTGGTATTTTTGTTTAATTAGTGTTAGTAATATGTATACTATAGGTTGATTTTATAAGATTTTGAATTAGTGAAAACTAAATAAAAATAAGAGAAAATATGCTATTATACCAGTGATATTGTACAAGAGATTGAGGCTTCTTATTTATGTAATAATGCATGCTGGAATGCAAATATTATCTACAAGTACATGAATGATAATTTTGCGATATAGGTGGATAAATGTAGCTAATTACTTGGGAATGGAGCTCTATTTTCAAAATTTAGAGTGATGAATCACATATTCATTAACTCCTGACACTTAAACCGTGCTCGTCCCTGAGCAACTAAAATGAAATGCATAAGTGAAATGATTTTGCATTCCATATCAAGGTCATGAATAAAAGGTGAAAATGGAGCTTAACTTGACCTTTCGATTAATAATGTGGTGGACTCCTTATGGGAATTATGGTTTTAATAACAACAACCTCTAGGTTTGCACAAGTCAATATCCCAAACCCGACTCAGAAGTCATTTAGATCAACCCCCTCCAAAAAATCCCACACGAACACAGAATAACGATCTATGGTGAATGAAGGGCGTTATCACTTCCCATCCAAGATGTCGTACTACCATGCAATATCCTCCTCTAGTAACAGTAACTCATCCTCAGGGAGTTAGATATTTCCTTCTAAGATCGGGAAAGCACTAGTTCAAAATGAGTATTGGGAGAAGCATTAAAGAAGGGTAAACGAGTGGAGTGACTAGTGTAGTCAACTATCCTGTGAAGCTTGATTGGTGTAGCCATGTCTCCACTAGATCTGCAGACAATCTGAAGCTTGGAATTTTTTGTTGTTAGCTTCTTTTTGGTAGGAATTGTTATTTCTCTGCATGGATTTTTTGTGCCTTGATGGATATAGAATCTTTTGGTTTACCCATGTTTTTGGGTCTTAGAAATAATAGTGCTAGAAGTCCATCCCTCATCCGAAGATTTATTCTAACATGGTACTCTGGTATTTAGATGTCCATGCTACCAAACAAAGAAATAAACAGTCTTCGAAACACCTCATCTGAGTTGAGCTAAGCGTGTATCCAAAAGTATATCAGAATGAGGCAACCAGGTTAGACACTAAGAGTCAAGTCTAGACATTGTTTTGTGAGCTTGGAGAATTAAGTCTAGGAACTGAAGTTCTTAAAATCCTACTTCTCAATGGAGTTCCTTTGAACTTAAAGTGGATTAAGGTCAGATCAGGTCCATCATCGATTTCTATGCATAACTCAGTTCATAATCCATTGACTTTTCACTTTGTATATGCATGATATGCAAATGAAATTCAGATTATATGAGATGCAAGTGGATGAAGTGCAAAAATGATTTTTTTGAATGAGTGCAAAGGATGATATGCAAGAGTGAATAACAAGCACTTTTTATTAGAGAAATGTTTTTTTGTATGTTTTTTATTATACCTCATATTTTACAATTATTTTACAAAGTATTATTTACAGGAATTTACACGTTCTACATAGAGAGTATTATACACATTACACAGATTTTACAGCTTGGCTACAATATACACTTTACATAAGTATTTTATAAAACACAAAAAATCATTTTCATTTTTTTACCAATTTTACCCATCATGTATTTGTTGAATAATATATATACAAAAATACGTAAAAATACGAGTTATGGGTAAAATATATATGTAATATATACACACCCCTTATACTAAGTGTGTGATATGTCTTCAGAGCACATGAAGCGAGGAAAAGACATAACACGGGTTAAGTATAGGAGAGTGAAAAGAATAGAAGTATAGAAGGCCACCCGCCTGATGAATCCAAAAAATCTGTCACTAATTTGGTGAAATTAACGTATAATTTGTTCGTTGTAGGCAGGCAATTCAGATTCAAACATGAAAGACCACTTAATTAATCTTGAATTTAGAGTGAGTGGTCTAATTTTTATTTTACTTGGAAATGCCCAACGTTAAACTTAGGGAGGCCACTGTCTCCAAAGGTAAATTAATAGGTGATCTAGAAACTAGGTTTTTAGAGAGGTATTTTTGGATTTTTTATGCAATTGATGATTAAATGGAATTTCAAGCAAGTTTAGGGACTAAATTGCATTTTTCAATAAAACAATATACAAAAATTCTCAAACTTGGCTAGAATATGAAATATGATGAAATTAAACTATTGTAATATTTTTGGAATTTCTGGATGCAAAATGAATTTATATTGAATTAAAAATGCATGCATGGTGATTTTTCATAAATTAATTATAATAATTAGAAAACCTACTTATTCCTTGGAAATAAAATTATCCTAGATATGTCTATATGAGAGGTATCCAATAAATACATTATATCCTAAAAATAATGGATCTACAGCTTATTAAAAATTAATTACTCAAATCATTACTTAATTTATTACGACATCAATATGCATGTTAAATGGATTAAATTTCAAGATAAAAATAGAACACACTTAAATCTACATACATAGAATTTTTGGGAATTTTTAGAACAATAATCTATTTAATATGAATCTCAGATCATGTAGCTGGTAAATTATGTAATTTGCCACTAGATTAATTATATTAAATAAACCATCGCATACAAAAATCACACAAACATCCACAATGATAAAGCATTAGTTGTTCTACAACATGCTATTCTTGGAATGAAAATATGATGCGAAATACTTGTTAAAATAAACGCTCAAGTACAAGAATCTAAATGTAAAAAATAAATAAAGTGAAATAAATGCGAGGAGGACAAAATTGCAATTACCAAAACTACGGGGGATCTTCACACAATTTCTTTAGAGGGTATACGTGCGTAGCACATGAACTCTGATGGGGGTTCTTTTGCGATTCGTTGAAAGATGAAGGGTGTGCCTTACAATTTTACCCAGAGGGCACATGTGTGTCACATGAGGCTGCTGGAGGGGACACTTTTTGTTCAATTGCTGTAAATCTGAGGGTTGATCTTCGAAATACCCCAGTCTCTCGTGCGGGGGCGTGTGACGGGGCAAGGTTGGGGCGATGGAGGGACCGGACCTACTGCTTTGACGTCAAGCCACCACATGGTGGGCTCGGGCTGCTTCAGACAAATGGCAAAGATGGAGGCTCGAAGTTCAGGAATGGCACCCATGTGACTCTTTTAACTTGTAGCTTCAATGGGGATGGCTCATGGAGGCATCGACTAGGGCGAGGTGGTGGACTGGTCGACGGCAAGCAGTGGCTAGGCACGATGGCGATGGAGCTTGGTCCGGTGGCACAAAGGGGCAGGCAGGGAGGTGAGGCTCAACACCCAAGGGATGTAGGAACCGACGGTGATGAGGGTCTGGGAAGGGTCAAATGTGCACGACCATGGGGGCTATGGACAAAGGTGGTGGAGGAGGGTTGTTTGAGGAGGCAAAGCTGGAAGTGTATGATGAGGCAGAGCAGAGAGGTGCAGTACCCAAGGGGGCAGTGACTGAAGGAAGATGGAAGGTGTATGGTGTCAGGGAAATTGAAACGAAGAAAAGGAAAAGGGGAAGGAGAAAAATAGAGAAGGAGAAAAGAAGAGAGAGGGTTTACATGAGGTTCTTCGCCTGGAGAGGGGTGGTCAGATGCGCCTCCTTCGATTGTCATCACCTCCAGACCTGGTGAATACGATCTCGAGGCTTGTGTGTTTCTCAGCAGAAATGAGGTCTGATGGACCTCGGATCTTGCCCAAGAGGTCGTCGTTGGTGATGACAAGGTGTTGTCACCACCTCATAACATGACTCTCTCTCTCTTCCTCGATGAAAATAGAAAATGGTGGATAGCCATCGATTAGGGTGGTGATGGAAGCCTTATGGGCGGTTGGAGGAAGCGAGATATACGGCGGTTGTGGGGTCATGTGCGGGTTTAATTGACGTGGATCATGGAGAGGAGAGGGGGAAGTGGTGGATGGTTTATGGAGAAGTCGGAGGTCATGGGTGAGGAGAGAGAGTCACATGGAGCAGACATACCACCGCGAGACATAGGAGGCAGTTGCGCGGGGAGAGGGGAGCAAGAGAGAGAGGATGGTTGGTGAGTCCTGTAGGGCGACGGTTGCGAAACCGCCACATGAGGTGGGGAGATCGGACGACAGCCACGAGAGACGGTTGTAGTAAAAGGTGGAGATAGTGGAAGAGAGGGAGGAGCGAAAGAGGTGGACAGCTGGAGGTGCTGAGCGATCGTAACGTCACGGGGGGTGGGCAACGGTTGCAGACAGGCCGATAGCAAGAGAGAGGTGAAGGAGATGGGGTACCAAGTGGCACGCGGAGGGCCGGCCACGTGACTGGAAACAAAATAAAGTTAAAAATTAAAATTAATAATAATTACAATAATAAACAAATAAATAAAAATAAAAAGAATAATAAAAAATAAAAGTAATAAATAATAAATAATTTGAAAAAATAAAATAATACTGATAATATAAATACTAATATAAATAAAATTAATTATAATAATACCTAAATATTAAAATAGTAAAAAATAGAAATAAAAAAAGGGGTTACACATGGCAGCTCCAAGAGGTGCCACATGTCACTCCCAGAAATCAAAAATTAAATCCCAAGAAAAATGGAAAAGAAATAACAAATTATGTCAAATCGAAAATTGATTAACACAAACATTGTTCCTCTTGACGAGATCTACAACTTTCATGAATGACCCAAAATCAAATGAAAAGATCTCTACAAAAAGTATTTTTAGTGGTACTCTATAGATATAAAATACCGCATTTTTGCATTTTGCAAATTTTTGACATTTTTAAATATGGTAAAAATCACAATAAAATTAGAGAAAATATAAAATATTTACAACTTAATTTAATTTTTTATTTTGATAATTTAAAAAACAAAGAAATAAAATAAAGGGGATATATGTACATACTATATATATGTATGCAATGTGATTTATTTTCTTTGATTTTTGCCTCAATTTTTATTTGGATTTTCACATCTTTTATTAAAACATAAACCAAAGAAAAAATGTAAAGGAATTAAATCGAAAAGGATTATTTTTCTACATAAAATAATATGGTGTAATTAAACAAAATGTACAATGTACAATGAGGCTCCAAACCCCAAGTTTCACATATGAACTCTGATTTTTTTTAATCAGGTCTTGTTTATTTGATAATTTAACGTACATTAATGTACACTAATTCATAAGTGAGTAGTTGTCCATAGGAGACTTTGTGAGGGAGATATTCACTTTTTATGGCTTTTTGTCTCTAAATAGGGTTTGTGTTTTATTGGGCATATTTACAAGTTAGTATTTTTTAGTATTTTCCTTTTAATAGTGTTTGTAATATGTACACTATAGAGTTGATTTCATTTTATTCTGAATTAGTGAAAAATAAATAAAAATAGAGGAACATATGAATAATTACATGTGATATCTACAAGGGAATTCGAGCTTCTCATTTAATGCATATACACATGCTAAAATGCCAATATCATGTAAAAGTGCATAAATGATAATAATGCAAACTAGATGGGAAATGCAACTAATTACTCGGGAACAGAGCTCTATTTTCAACTTTTAGAGTGATGAATCATGGATTCATCAACCCCGTATACTTAAACCTTTCTCATCCCTAAGTAACTAAAATGAAATGCAAAAGTGAAATGATTTTGGGTTCCATACCAAGGTCATGAACAAAAGGTGAAAATGGATCTCAACTCAACATTTGGATTAATAATGTGGTAGAACTCCTTATGAGAATTAGGGTTTTAGTAACAAGAACCTCCAAGTTTGCACAAGTAAATATCCTAGACCCGACTCAGAAGTCATCTTAGATCATCCCCCTCCTTAAGCATCCCACATGAACATTGAAGAATTGTCTCTGGTCTATGAATGGTGTTAGCTCCTCCAATTCAAGATGTCGGACTACCGAGAAATCTCCTCCTTCAGTAACTCGTCCTCGGGGAATCAGGTATTTCCTTCCAAGTTCAGAAACATTCTAGTTCACAACAAGTGAGGGGAGAAATATAGAAGAAGGGGAAAAGAAGTGGAGAGTGACCAGCATAGTCAACTCTCCTGTAAATCTTGGCTGGTGTAGCCAAGTCTCCACTAGATTTGTAGGCTATCTGAAGCTTGGATTTTTTTTTCTTTTTGGTAGAAAGATTGTGGTTGCTCTGCATGGATCTTTGTGCCCCGACGGATATAGAGCCTTTTTGTGCATCAATGTTTTGGGGGTATTAGAAAAATTGCGCTAGTAGTCCATCCCTCATCCGAAGCTTTGTTTCAACTCGATACTCCGGTCTTTAGATGTCCACACTACCAAAGAAAGAAACACGTGGTCTTTCAAACTTCTCGTCTGAGTTGAGCTAAGTGCGCGGTATAGAGTTCAGAATAATTCCTTATCCAAGAGTCTACTCAGAATGAGGCAACCAGATTATACAAATAATATCTTGTAAACTAGGAGAATTAAGTCTAAGACTTGAAGTTCCTAAATTCCTACTTCTCAATTGACGTTCCTATGATCTTAAGTAGATTAAGGTCAAATCAAGTCCATCCTCGATTTCTATTCATAAATCTGTTCAGAACTAATTGACTTTCCACTTTACATATGCATGATATGTAAATGAAGTGTAGATGATATGAAATTCAAGTGGATGAAGTGCAAAATGATTTTTTTGAGTGAATGCAAGGATGATAAGCAAGAGTGAATAAGAAGCCATTTTTATTTGACAAAAAGTTTTTTTATACCTCCTAATTTACAACAATTTTACAAATGTATTATCTACATGAATTTTACATTTGGGTAGAATCTCCAGAGAACTAGATATATAGAGGCAGTCTTTTTTCTTTCTTTTCCCTCAGTTGTGGGGCTCCATCAGGGAGTCCGGCTTATAAAGAAAGAGGAAGCAGGGGCCTTGAAGGTCTTCCGTTACATGAACATGAGTCGTTAGAACCTCATCAAGGTTATCATAGTCTGACTATCGTTTCCCATCTTCATCAGATCCGGCTTGACCTAACCTATGATTTTTTATAGCCGACGTCTATGTAAGACTAGCTTTCCCAGCACGTCAATTGGGCCTCTCTGAGTTGACCAATTCCCTGCCGTAAGGTTGCTTTTGATCAATAGTATAATTTACATATTGTATAGATTTTAGAACTTGTATACAAAATACACTTTATGCAAGTATTTTACAAAGGCATAAAAAATCACAATAGTACCCATCCCATAATTATTGAATAATATATATAAAAATACACGAACGTACGAGCTATGGGTAAACTATATATGTAATATATACACGTCCCCCTATACTTAGTGAGTGTTATGTCCTCAAAGCACGAAAAGCGAGTAAAAGACATATCTTGTGCTAAGCTTAGGAGAGTGAAAAAGAATAGAAGTATAGAAGTCGATCAACCTCCCATACTTAGGCTTTGGTCAGTCTAGGTGTAGAAGAAAATAAAAAATGGGGTTGTCGAGGTCAAGAGGATATATGGATAAATGTGTAGACAGTGCGGGCATTGATACCCTATACTTAGGCTTAGGTCAACCTAAGTATAGGACATGATTCTGTGTGAGAACTGATGCAGTTGGACAATGTACAAAGAAAAAATGAAAAAAATGAGTAACTCGAGTCCCTCTCCCCCCTATACTTAGGATTTGGTCATCCTAAATATAGCCACAAAATGAAAATGATATGGAGTCGGAGTGAGTGATACGAAACACTACGAAGGAAGGGGACAAAAAAAGAAGAAAATTGTATAAGATGGAATAAGAATTTACAAGTCTCAAGAAGGTTTGCGACATACCTTCTTGCGTAAACGGAGAGGGCATATGAAGTGTGGATTGTGTCACTGTGGGATTAATCCTTAAAGAATATTAGTGAGGACGATGAAATGTCCATTGATGACCGACAAAGTTTTGCTTGCTTGCATATGGTTGAATAACAACCTTGTCATACCCATTTGTGATGATCACGTCATTGAAATTCGAAGATGAATCCCTAGAGGAGACATTGATTTTCTAGAACCTGAAGTATGGAGAGGTGAAAAATGGAGAGATGGGAGTCGCTAAGTATTGGCCTGACAATTCAAGCTCACTGTCGCTGAGGCAAGTACTCAAATCCTCTCGTTGTTCAACAATTAACCCACACAAGTAACTAATAAATTAAAAGCAAGACTTAAAATTTATTATACCCGACTAAGATTGTATAATGGCAAGCAAGTAGGGGTCGAACACATGAAGCAAAGGAGTAGAGTAGGCAAGATAGAAATCAAGGCACCAAATATCTCTCAAGCACTTAGCCAAATTACACAATTTATGGAGTTTTAATTTTTGTATATTTTTTTATTTTATTTTTAATTTTATAATTTTATATTTTGATTTTTAATTTTTTGATTTTGTATTTTCTTTTTATTTTTTACATTTTTTAATTCTTTTTTCTTTTAAAATATATAATAAGCTATATATAAGATATATATAATGTAAGCTAGACTTGCAATAAAAATTAAAAAAATAATAAAAAATAAGAACATAAAATATTTTTGGGTTTTTAATAATTTTTACTGTTTTTGTGATTTTTCCAAAATTTTTGCTAATTATTATATATTTTTAAAGTAAAAAAATACCGAAAATAGGGTTCAAAGTAAATACCCAAAATTAAAATGGAGATGGAAAATAGTAAACAGTGACAAAATTCTCCAAATTAATATCAAAATAAAGATAATAAAACAAAGAAAATTCAGAACCAGGAAACACAATTTTTGGAATTTTTTATATTTTATAAATTTTTATGAAGGCTTTTAGAACATTTGTATTTTTTTATTTTTCTTATTTTTTTAATGATTTTTGTATTAAGGACTAAAATAACAAAATACACAAAATATATTTTTTTGAGAATTTTTCAAAATGATTTTATATTTTTTATGTATTTTCTTCTGCAAATAGAGGCAAAAAGTAGAGTTTTTTATTTTTTATAAATAATAAAAGGACTCAAAATGTAAAATAAAAATAGGGCGTAAAAGAGCAATACACCAGTAAACTACGTCTATTTTTTGAGATTTTTTCGATTTTTATAGATGTATGAAATAAAAAGATACACCAAAGAAAGACTACACTAGTGGCAAGGGTATTTTTGCAATTAAATAAAAGTACGAGGGGCAAAGAGTAAATTTCACAGAAATACTAAACTTGATATTGAATTCAAGAATAAATACAAATAAATAAAGCCACGAGGGCTTCTCTGTAAAATCTCCAAACTCACGGTTATGAAAACATCCCTTAACGGGGATCAAAATGTATTTTCTTCAAAACTCTAGGGCTAAACTGAAAGTTGTCCAAAATATTACACTTAACAATTCAAAATTCCGACTAAACAATAGATACCAAAACCCGCAAGGATATTGATGCAAAAATTCCACGTTTTGTCGGCTGACCTAGACGAGGACTATTATGCAATTAAACTAAAGTTCCAGGGTGTTAATGAAAATATTACAAACTACTTGAACGTCTGATGAAAGATTACATATTGTATAATAAATACACAAAATGAGAAGGGTGATGGCGTAAAATACCTAACTTCAGGCGTGAATCGAATGGTGTCATCAGGGGCCGCGATACCCTTTCGTAGATCGACGATGCGGATTAGATCCGGGGCTCCATCGGACGGTTCTGGATAGGCTAGATCGGACGGCTGCTGGATGGCTTCCAAGAACATGGCCGAAATCGATGACGGAGAGAGGTGGAGGATAAACTGGAGAAGAACACTTATGAGATGAACTTCACTGAGCCCTGTCGGCCTCCTTCGGCATTCCTTCAAGCTCCAAAATGGCAGGATGGACCCTTGCGATGATCCTCTAGATGCTGGAGGTGTCAAAAGGGGCTAGCACCCACCAGAGCTCCTCCACGGTGGCAAGGTTGAGGATGAAGCCCAGGTTGCTCTGGCAAGGGGTAAAATCATCTCCAGGCGATTCTTTCGATCCAAATACCTACACGAGACGTTAATAAGGCTGGGGGCAAAATGCCCCGACCTTCTAGTGGGCAAAAAGGGGCACACGACGGTTGGGCGAAGCCTCTCCGGTGAGCGATGGAGAAGAAGAGGTTGTGGTCTTACTCTTTGTGAGAGCATGGTGGATGGAGGAGCATCGGGTGATAAGAGAACAGTGAGAGAGAGAATGAAGATGCTAGAGGAGTCGGAGCATGACAAGGTAGTTGGAATGAAGTGGCGGAGCCGAGGCTCCGACGTTGAGTGATTTTTGGGATTTTGCACGAAACGAAAGAGATTTGATGCTATAAAAGATCTACACTACTTTACTGCACTCTAGGGAATTCAATCGACAAAGAAGGGGATAAGAAGGTCACTGGGAGCACGTCGGAGGGGAGCTACGACAAAGTGACTCCGGCGAGCTGGAGCGGCCTCGATTCAATGCCAAACACCAAGAGAAGATCTGCACGTTGCTCCTGCTGTCACTAGGAAGGCGGGGGAAATCTTAGAGCTATGGAAAAATGATGGAAGAGGGATCAAAACTCAATAGGAAGTCGGAGGTGATTTTTATACACGTTGACGAGCGGGTCCAAAGGACGAGGGACATCTTGCGAATCGACGATGCTCGTCCCGAGGAACCACTAGGGCGTGTAACCTTGATAACTGGGGAACACAAGTTGTGAAGGGTGCACCATGAAAGGGTGCAAGATTTAGCCTCGAAAAATCTACAAAGATGGACAAAAACTAGGTCATGACACTGGCGCAGACCTCGGTCAGAGAGATGACTGAGGTCAACCAACGGATTAATATGGTTGGTCCACGTGGACCAACCTGAAAAATCCTTGGTAGAAAGATTTGTAAATTATATTTAAAATAATAAACAATTTTATTAATTTTAAGTTATTACTAAAAATTGTTTATTATTTTCTAAAGTAATTTTATGATGATTTATATTTATTTTTTTGAGATTTAAAATTACAAGTTACTTTCTAAGGGCTCTATATAGGTATATTTGTCTAAATATTTTAATCTTTTATTTTTATTTTGTATTTTAATTTTATCAATTAAATTTATTACTTTTATAAATTTAACTTAATTTTATAAACTTAAATATATTTTTATTTTATTTTTGATGTATTATGTACAATTAAATAAATAGATGTATTATTTGTATGGGTTTGGATATAGGTATTTTACCTATGTAGTTTGTATACATATTATATTTTTGCATTTTATTGATGTTATTATTCTAATTTTAATATGTATGTATGTTATACATAATATTTACAAATTTATAAAAATATAAAATGAAAAAAATAATGAATAATAAATAAAAGGAATATTTTAATCGGGTAAAATATACAATAAGGGTCCAAAACAAAATTTTCAAACCATAACTCTAAAAAATATGAAACCACCTTAATTAAATAGCTTATTAAAAGTTATATAAATTAAAGGTGATTTTGATATATTTTGTTATTTGAGAGATATGGGTCTGGGAAGTTGGGATTTTGGATTCTTATTCAGATCATATCTTTTTATCTATACATTATTTTTGTGTGAAGTCAAATTTGTATTTTTCTATATTTAAGTATCTACAATTTCATTTTCAAAATTTCTTTATTTGAAGTATAAAAAGTGGAACTAAAAATAGGTCCTAAAAATGAAGGAAAATGAATGAAATAAAAATGGGAATTTATTGTATTTTGGCCCTTATCTCCCCCTACTTTATTCCTTGTCGAACTAGTCATTAAGATGCCTAGGTCTCGGGGTTTCGAGTCATAAAATATTTTCAATATTTTATTCTTTTTCTTTTCTTTTCTTTATTCTATAATTTTGGCTTTAAAACCGTATTTTATACAATATTTACACACAAATGCATGAATGCTAAAATGCATGAATTAATTGTATTTGCACTCGCTTACTAGGGTTTTTAAGGCCAAAATGATACAACAAAGATGATGAAACGGATATTCATGATCCTCCTATACTTGCCTTTGCTAGTCCATAGCAAACACTTATGCAATAAGTGTAGAAAAAGAAAAAACAAAGAAAAGAAAAAGAAGAAAATGGATTTAATTTAATTATCGAACTTATCTTCACAAAATCAAAGTTTGGAGCTTAAGTCGGACCTTTGGAATTTTGGTGCGAGCAGAACCTTAGTGGGAATTGGATTTGAAATCAAACAGCCTTCGAGAATCCCAAAACTCTGCTCAAAGTCTCCTCAATAGCCAGGTCAGGATACTTCAAGTCATACGCAAACCCTTACGACTATTAATCTGACTCGTACAATGTAAGTGATAGTGGCTCTTTCCAACTGAAAGGACAAAGAGACTGACTTCTCGAGCATGACAACCCAATGATTCCCCAATCCAGTAATTTATTCCTCGAGGAGCGGGGTATTCCCTTCTAAGTTCAAGTAACAACCAACTCAAGAGGAGGGGGTGAAGAGAAGAATGTACGGTAGCCAGTGTAGCTACCTATCCTATGATGCAAGACCCGTGTAGTCAAGTCATCCAGCTACAAGCTCACATAATTTGACTTTGAGACTCAAGATTTCTTATTTTCTATACAACATATATACATTCCGATATACATTTTATTTTTATTCAAGCTTGTCCACATTTTTGGAGTTTTCTTTCTTTCTTTTTTTCTCTCTTTTTTTGAAATACTATTTACAACGGCATCTACATAATGAGTTTTTCCTCTTGAGATAGTAAATTATCCCTCTTTTGAAGCTTTATTGCAACCCACACTCTCCTGTCTTCAAAATTTATCATCAGTGGACGGGTTGGGGTGCGCTTCCCACCATAGAGGAGGACAAATGTTTCCACTTGTGTGTGTTTCATACCGGCAAATCCAATTCCCTCACCACTCCAATTGAGTTAAGCCAAGTGAAAGGTGCAGGTGTCCAAGTTAGGTCATTATCGACAAGAGTCGTGCGTGTGCTCTGAAATAATCTACTTAGGCAGTCAAGAATCCATTGAACCAAGTCTTGTGATCCTCAAAGAATTAAGTCAACTAGACCAGAAGTACCTCAATTCCAGCTCCTATAAGTTTCCTGTTATTAGGTAGATTTTAAGGTCCAACCAAGATCCAATCTTCATATTTTACTTAGACTTGTTCTAGTATTAAACTCAATCCGAAAAATGCGAATGCTATGCAGAATGCAGAAAATATTTTTTCGTGATGCAATTTTCAGAGATTTTGATGTTTTTATGGATTTTGAAAAGATGATGCATACGCAATTTCTTTTTGTATTTCAATTTTGTAAATGTTTTTGTGATTTTAGTTTTGCACATGTTTTTGTGATTTTTGAAAGCAAAAGATTTTGGATAAAAACTAGGTATAAATATTTACACAAGGATGCATCGTATATTTACAAGGGTTAGGGTTTAAGAATTTACAAGGGTAAGTGGTCAATTATATATATATATATATATGTTAATAAAGAATTTTAGTGTGATGTATATATTCCTAAAACTTATTTGAATATGGGTTTTCAAACAATTTTTTAAAAAACTATAGTCCAAAATATTTTATACAAAGAAATTTTACAAATATTTACACAAATTTAAAAATCATTTTGCAAAGGTTTTTCAAATAGTATAGATATTTTTTCAAAATATTTTTGCAACCATTTTTCAAACCATTTGCAAATCGTTTTTCAAAGATTTATTTCACTCAAAGAAAATAAAATTTTTCAAAACAAAATGTTTTCACAAAGGTTGGAAGTATTGAACAAAATGTTTTCAAATTGTTTTCAAAAGATTTTTCAAAAAATTTTTCAAACTATTTTTTAAACATGTTGCAAAAACCATTTTCACCTGATTTATTAATCAGTTGAGGAATAATAACATCTTATTATTAAAGGTTTTTAATGAATTTAAAGGAATTTTAGCCGTAATTATTAAGAAAAATATGAAAGTATGAGTTATGGCTAAAGTATATACGCAGTATATACGACCCCCCTATACTTAGCATGAGCTATGTCCTCATAGATCAGAGAGAAAAGAGAAGACATAACTCGTACTGAGTATAAAGAAGTCTAAAGAATCAATGGATGGAGAAATGAATGAACGAATAGGAAGTTGACCATCCCTCCTATACTTAGGATCAAATAATCCTAAGTATAGTAGACTGTACACTAGTAGGGAGGGTCAAGGATGGGAATGAACAGATCGTACTCAGACTATCTCCCCCTATACTTAGCGTAAGATATCTCTAAGTATAGACAAGAAGAGGATATAATGGAGAGGAGTTAAATAATAGAAGAACTCGGGGTGCACACCCCCTATACTTAGGACAAATTACGTCCTAAGGAGAGAAGACTGATAAAAAGAGGCGACACCTTTTCGTTAGAAAAAGAAGGAATATGAACACCTCGGGATGCACACCCCCCTACACTTAGGATAAAGTGCATCCAAAGTGTAACAATGATGAAGGGGATGACACCTTGTCGGTAAAATAAGAGAGGAGAGAAGGAAAAGAGGAAAAGAAGAAGAGTCATTCAAAAATGTTTAGATTTGATTTGTCTTCTATTGTCACTTCGAAAGTATTTTGTATTCACTTCAGAAGCTGTCCATTGACTACAAATGGTTGTGCGTCAAATGATACACTAGATATCAGTACGCTTCCATTGTCACGCACATGCCTCAAAAGTAAATGACCAAGTCCATTTGCCTTTCAGTTTACCTGGTAATGTCTTTAATTTCGCATTAAACAACCACACCTTCTGACCAGGCACGAAGGATTTGAGGTACATATGCTTGCCATGCCACGTTTTGACCATATCCTTGTACATCAGGTTGTTGTCGTATGCATAGTGTCTGAATTCCAATAATCTGTTCAAATCCACTTTTCGATTCTTCTCGGCTTTCTCAGAATCCAAATTATAGATGTTGATGGCCCATAAAGATTTGTGAATTAGCTCAACGGGTAGATGTCATGGATTTCCATACACAAGAAGGTATGGAGACATTCCCAAAGGTGACTTGTACGTTGTTCTATATGCCCAAAGAATTGAATCAAGCAGTTGAGACCAGTTCCTGTGATCCGGATGCACAAGCTTCTGTAAAATTATATTGATCTCCCTGTTTGAACACTCAGCTAAGCCATTGGACTGTGGGTGGTATGGTGAAGCAACACGATGTTCTATTTAGAATTCCTGAGTTAGATTTTTCACCTCTCTGTTAATGAAATGACTAACCCCGTCAGATATTTGAATCTTGGGGATCTCGAACCATGCGATGATGTGATCTCTCAAAAATCAACAAACCGTCCGATTATCGGCGATTCGGGTGGGAATAGTCTCTACGCAGTGACTCACATAATCGATAGCAAGCAAATTGTATTCATAGCCCTGGCTGTGGGAAATGGGCCCATAAAGTCGATGCCCCACGCGTCAAAGATGTCTGATATCTGAATGAACTTCAGAGGCATCGTGTCTCTCACTCCTATGGTTCCGCCCATTTTCTGGCAGTCAGTGCAGCACTTGACATAATCTTCTGCATCCTTGAATAATGTAGGCCACCAAAGGCCACTTTGAAGAACTTTTGATGTCGTTCGTCTGCCTGAATGATGTCCTTCGGAGTCTCAATCATGGCACAATGCAAGGACACTTGGAACTTCCTTCTGAGGAATACACCTCCTTCAGATGTAGTCTACCCCAACAGGGAATAGATATGGATCCTGCCACTGGTAGAAATGGATTTTATATATAAACTTTTCCTGTTTTTGTTTCGGCCAATCTTGTGGAGTTCTTTTGGATACAATATAATTCACAATATCAACATACTAGGGGAGCGAGGTGACTGACAGAATTGCTTCATCTGGGAAGGTTTCTGTGATTAATTGTAAGTTCATCTCAGGATATTCCGGCTCAGGAAGTCTAGATAAATGGTCGACCACTACATTATTCACTCCAAGTTTATCTCTGATTTCAAGGTCAAATTCCTGGAGGAGAAGGATCAATTGGATAAGACATGGTTTAGCATCCTTCTTTTGCTATAAATACTGGATGGCCGAATGGTCTGTGTAGACGATCACTTTGGATCCGAGGAGATAGGATATAAATTTTCCAAGGCAAAGACTACCGCTAGCAGCTCCTTTTAAGTGACAGTGTAGTTTCGCTGGGCATCATCGTGCGTTCGACTAGCGTAGTGAATTGCAAATGGCACATTATCTTTCCTCTATACGAGTACAACACCAATGGCATAATATGACGCATCTGTCATTATCTCAAGAGGATGAGTCCAGATAGAGGGTTGCAAGACAGGGGCCTAAGTGATAAGTTCTTTCAGCTGATTAAAGGCAAGGAGCACACGGTCTTCCGCAATGAAATCATTCTCCTTGCCTAACAACTCAGTCAATGGTCTAGCCAACTTACTGAAATCTTTGATGAACCGCGGTAAAAACCGACATGGCCCAATAATGACGTGACTTGCTTGATTGTTGTAGGTGGCTCAAGTTTATAAATTACCTCCACCTTGGCTGGGTCATCCTCCATGCCACATTTAGAATCAATGTGACCCAGGACAATTCCTTCGGTCACCATGAAGTTTCTCTTCTCCCACGAGAGCACTAGATTCACTTCACAACACCTCAGTAAGACTTAGTCTAAATAATTAAGGCATTGATCGAAGGAGTCCTTGTAGATCGAAAAATCATCCATAAAAACCTCAAGAAAATTACCCACCATATCAGCAAAAACCGTGAGCTTACACCTCTTAAATGTGGCTGGGGCATTGCATAGCCCGAACGACATCTGTCTAAAGGCATATGTACCAAAGGGACAGGTGAACGTGGTCTTCTCTTGGTATTTAGGAGCTATAGCAACTTGATTATACCTAGAGTATCCATCCAAGAAGCAGAAATATTCCTTTGCGTCCAATCTCTCAAGAATCTGGTCGATGAAGGGTAACAGAAAGTGGTCCTTCTTGGTGGTGAGATTAAGTCTTATGTAGTCTACACACACTCGCTAAGAAGTGGGTACCCTGATCGCGATCTCCTCTCCTTTATCATTATTGATGATAGTGATCCCTGATTTCTTTGGCACTACATGTAGAGGGCTCACCCATTTGCTGTCGGAGATGGGATAAATGAATCCCGCATCGCACCATTTTTTAAATTTCCTTCATAACAACCTCTCGCAGGTTTGGATTTAGTCTTCTATGAAATTCTCGGGGGGGGGGGGGGGGGTTGCTACCTTCCTCAAGGAAGATGCGATGCGAGCACAAGGATGGATTGATCCCACGGAGATCTGAAGTCTTCCAGCCTATTGCCTTACGGTTGCGTTTGAGAACCTCTATCAGACGAGATTCTTGATCTTTAGTCAGATGTGCATTGATAATGACTGGATACATGCTTGTTTCACCAGCAAGGAAGGCATACTTCATGTTGGAGGGCAATTGCTTCAGCTCTAGCGGAGTCAGAGAAGCTTCAGTGGTAACTTCAACTCTGAGAGCGGGTGGTGGTTCTTTCATCTGTTCGGTGCTCACCATACATTCTTTATCTTCTAGATCAAAAAGTGTGCAAAAATTTTCAATAATCTCCTCCTCATCGCTAGGTTCGCCTGTATTCTGTTCTTGGTCTTGAAGGCACACCATCCCCATAGGGATCTCATCATGTATGTCAGCAAGAACCTCATCCTGATCGATAAGGGTAAATTCGACTGCGTTCTCCAATCCCTCCTTGGGGTAGAGGAGTTTAAGATCTCTTTATCATCCATAAAGAGGTTGCTGACTTGAATTTCTGCCAAAAAATCACAATCTTCGGAATGATCGATCACCATTACACATGCTACAGGTGTCCTCTCTATTTGTTTTGCATCAGTCACAGTCTCTATCTTTGTTTTGCTGTCTCTGGAGCCGAAGGTGATTTCTCCAGTACCATAGTTCACTACTACAATGGCTATTCGTAGGAACGGTTGTTTGAGTATTATCGGGGTAAGAAGTAAAGGTGTGGCGACGCCCATATCTAGAATGATAAAATCAACAGGGAACCGCATTCCCTGGACCATGACGATTACGTCCTCCAACAAACCTCTGGGCCGCTTGACGAATTTGCCCATGAATTGTAGGTTCATCTTTTTAGGTTTGAGAGGTCCCATCCCAAATTCTATGAGAAGTGAAGCAGGAATGAGATTGACGGATGACCCGCTATCGAGCAAGGAACGTTTGAACTCTTGATTGAATATCTGACAGCGCACAAGAGGTGCTCCCTGATCGGGCTTCTTATCCGGGAAATTGCTGATAGCATTGACGGTGGCCATCGTAAGAATGTGCTTTTCAGACTTGCCACCCTTGCTTCTCGAGTTGTGTGGGTAAGACCTACGTCTGGTTGTACATGCATCTTTCAATCCTTTCTTTACAACGGGCATGTACTCCAAAGCCTTCATCAAAGGCATGTTTAAGACAAAATTTTGTATTATCTCAATCATAGCAGGATCAGACAAAGCATTTTTCAAAATTTTCATTTTTTTGTGTTTTTTCATTGCTTCTGAAAAAAGGTACATGTACAGAATCTGGAACAATATCATTCAAAAGATTGTCTCTATCATTGTATACAGGTAGATGACAAAAAGGTATAGAAGCATCTAAAGTCTGTGGACCAAAAACTGCAGGCTTGGCTTCAGGTGTTGGTGTTGGCTTCGCTGCAGGCACACAATTCGTCAAGGCAGGAGCTGGTTCTGTGCTTTGTGTAGGCGTCTCCAATGCTGGTTTTTTTTCTACCGAGGTTGTTGTTATATTTTTGTATTTTTGTATTTTTTTCATTTTTTGTAGTTTTTCTGTTGGTGGTGCTTCTCCAAAAATTCTTCTTTGCCCTCGTGTTGGCTGAACTAACGACTCCTTGTCAGATGCAAGACGCTTTCCCTTCGCCGTTGTGTATGGATGGAGTGTCCTACTGCTCCTGAGAGTAACAACATTGGATAATAACCATTCTAATTCGCCTGATTCAGGAGTGACAATACCAACTACCTGCTCCTTGCATCGGAAGTTGTTCGGGTTAGCTTCGACCTGAGCAGGAATGGTTGTTTTCGCAACCATCAGGTTGTCGATCTTCCGGTTCATCTAAGCCATGTTTTTCATTAATTGTTCAAGGCAAGCAAGGGCTGGATTGACTAGCACAATCTCATAAGATTCCCCCTATTGGGGTTTAGGATGCGGATATGGGGGTAAGACTACGACTGGTATCCTTGAGAAAATTGGTGAGGATGAGGGTTGGAGGAATACTGTGAGTTCTGCTGATGATACTAGGCAGCCAATTGCTGACGGTATCCTTGATTGCGATATCCGAACTGTTGTGGACCACTCTGATAGTTCTGCCTCCATGTGTTGCCCTAGGACGGAGTCTGGTGTTGATATAGGGGCTGAAAGAGTCTCACACCTAGATGCTGCTGATGATAGGTCCAGTTGCCCATGTTCTGACACATAGAATGTCCCTGAGGATGGGTCAGTTGTGACTCATTATTCTAGACAATATTAACTTCTTGAATCAACGGCGGAGGTGGAGAGAATTGCTCAGGATAAGCTGGATGGGGCTTTGGCTGATATACAACCATCTGTATTTGGGACTGCGGTGGCTTCTCCGGAACCTACACGTAATACAGGTGCTGAACAAGTTGGGGTTGCGGTGGAGTCGGCTGAGGTGCTTGATTCAGTGAAGGCTCCTTCTTCTCAGCGGACGTCTTGGCAGTGACAGACATAGAGTTGCACATGTTGGCGTTCAAGGCGTGGACGAGCTGATCCAACTGTTGGGAGATCATGTCGAGCTTTTCCAAGCCCTGGTTCCTTTTCTTAATCACTGACAAATTTTCTAGGTCATGCGACCTTTTCTCTATGATATCTACCTTGGACAGGTAGCTCCCTATGATACTCAGGTCGGAGCTCTCGTCCCTATCTTCGGCATGGGTGGCCATGTTCACTGGCTTGCTGATGGTGGCTGGCATCTTCTGTATGCGCGTGACGAGGATTGAGCAGCTTCTCCTTCAACCATTTCCTCAAAGACATTCGAAACAACGTCCTAATCCTTGTTAATGTGAGAGCCACCGAAAGCGGCATCAACGAGCTTTTGGCTTTCAAGTGTCAGCCCGCTAAAGAAGTGTTGTACGAGACTAGTCTTTGGAGTCTCGTGGTCGGGACACTTTTCCTGGAGATCTTTGAATATTTCCCACGCTTCATGGATAGTTTTGTGGGGTTGTTGGCAGAAGAAGGAAATGCGAGTACGCATCTGGTTTAGGCGACCGAGAGGGTAGAATTTATGTAAAAATATAGGTTTTAATCCTCCCATCTTGTGACTATCTTCCCCAAGTGGTTGACCCAATACAAGGCCTTATCCTATAAGCTGAAGGGAAAATCAGTCATCTTGACTACCCCCAATGGAATACCAAGGTAGTAAGCAGTGGCATAGATGCGCCCGAACTTCTTAAGATGGATATATAGGTCCTTAGTGGTGTTCCCATGGAATGTGGGAAGAAGGGGCAGAAATTACGGCTCCAGCCAGAAGTAGGAGTGAATTTGTGGAATTTGGATCCACTCAGTGATACGGCGTGCTCTAGGGTTGTATGTCTGCTTCAAAGTAGGCTTCGGTGGCTGTGGTCCTGCATCCATTCTATCAAAGTTGGGTCTTCCCACTGACAGTTCCTCACCAGCACCTCTAAGATTGAACTCTTGGTCCGGATCTGGCTCATTCTCATGTCTGCCATCTCTTACGTCAACCCTCCTCCTCAGATGATTCGGCATATCATGGAAGGCAATCTGGGCCAGGGCTTGGTTAGTCAGCTGTTGTTGAATTGCTTGTATGGAAGCAAGCATCTGGCTATTGACCTCATTCTGTGTAGTATACTGCCCTTCCCCCAGAATGACTTCTTCTTCAGGTTGGGGTTGCAGTCCCTTTCCTCTTCCACCGACCATCTCAGATACTACTTGAATTTCTGACTCGAAATTGAGTTCTAGGTATGCACATGGAAGAATGCCCCAATTAGTCTGAATTGCAGCACCATATGGAGAGAAGTATTATGTGTTAAGGCCAACACAGAATTTTGTTAAGGATGATGATGTATAAGGAGTGAAATCAATGGCCATCCAAAATAGACAAAGTTCAGGACAAGAGTAATCCTGATTTATTGAAAAAGGCGGGGAGTCTGGAGATCAATTCACAGAGTTCGAACCGGGTTCTCGGGAATCGTCTTGAATTATTGGAGAAGGCGAGCGTATGGAACTGATGTGGGTGTCGACGTAGTCTCAACCATACTGCCCATTCGTCGCCATCTCAAAGGTCAAGGGGATGATCGACGTGGATGAAAGATATAGAGGTCAACGAGAAGAAAAAGGAGTGGAAAATAGTAGAATGGCTCACAGTGAGCAAGGGTCAACAAGGTGGAAGGAAAATTGCACAATTGCGCGATGTTTTTGATCTTGACCTTAATAAACTAATCAATAAAACCTCAAAACAATGGATTCACCAACTCGACCCGTGAAGTCGTGAAAGTTCGTCAATTATCTTTATTGATTTTAGATTTGAATTCAGGCAATTTATCCTTCAACGAGTCCTTAGAGTGCTACGCCTATAGGAGAGAGAGAGTACATCTAGAAAAGTATTATGTACTTGTCCTCCTACTTTGTAACTTGTAGTCTGTACTTTTTAAGGTCCTTGTAACCATTCCTGGATCCCTACTCAGCCAAAGAAATAGAGGGAGGAAGCCGATAGGCGAAACCATTATTTCGTATCTCGCTCGCAATGAAATCACCCGTGAGCATGCAATAACCTACTCGGACGCAAGACGTGAGACAGACACCCCCGTGAAGGCGTGGTCTACGCTCGATACTTCAGATGAGGTCAACGCTCTACACAACATAGATCATCATTGTTGACCAAGCCCTACTCGTCTACTTACGATAGAAGCGCCAGTACTTCGAAAATCCAAGCTATATACAAGGCAACATAGACTGGGTTTTGGGCTCTAATCCTTACGAAGCCGCTCTCTCACTGGGAAGGAGACCTTCCTATGCAACCTGAAAACAAATGAGGGCTTTGCCCACCTAAGGCAATGAGTCAAACCAACCAATTTTATTTAGTTCAAGTATTTTTAGCTGTCCCTTTTTTAATTTTTTTGTGTTATCACTTTCTTTGAGTAAGTTCAATACAAGAGCCTAATGTTTTTAGTATTTTCATTAATTCCTATTTGATCAAAAACAGAGCGAGAAGGTCGAAAAAGCAATGCAAGGCGATACTAAGATGAAAATCTCACCTTAGTGCATAAATGATAAATGCACAGTTAGAAGACTTACGACGCCTCCCAGCTCTCTCCATGCGGGATGTAAAATAGGAATTTATAAACCTATACTAAATACCGATATGCCCACGGAAATCATCCTAAGCAGGCAAGTGCTACACATGAAGAACCAAATGCTAAGTACTCAGAAAGAATCCTAAGTCTAATCTTTGATGCCGATCGGTTCCTTCCACAACGGGTCCTACACGCGTTGTATACGACCTCTAGCGGCACACAATTTCGAGACTGAGTACTTTAGCAATTAATTAATTTCTAATTCCAAAGGTGAAGACTATAGGTACATGCAAAATAGTTAGGTGTTTGGCCTTAGATTATACGATCAAGCAAGCCTAAAAACTAAGTGCTCATTCTAAAAAACAAATAGAAAAAAGGCAGAAAGCACAAATCACGGGAACCAAAGTAAAAGAAAGTTATAAAAACTCGGGAATCTACGGTGAGCCCCCAAGTGAACAAACACCTGGAATTTGGGCCCGAATGTCCAAAGTCCGGAGTACATGCATTATTACAAATTAATAGTCAAATAGTTCTTTCTCTCACAAAAAATTAAAAATCCTAAACTATCTTCTCTCTCTCTCTCTCAAGAGCCTCCTGCTCTCTCCTGCCATCTAGGGTGGAATAGCCGGCTCCACTTTCCAAGGTTGCGTAGAATCACCTAGGCGATCCTCCTTGGTCTGTGGTCCCTCAAAAGAAGACAAGAAAGAGATGCCAGACAGTCAAAATTCATAATCAAGCAAGGAGAGATAATAAAAAATGTCAAAGCAAGTAAAGAGATAAAAATCTACTCTACAAGCCGATGCTCCCTGACAATGGCACCATTTGAAAAACGGAGATATGTGAGTCGCTAAGTAATGGATTGAAAATTCAGGCTCATTGTCGCTGAGGTGACTACTCAAATCCTCTCGTTGTTCAAAAATTAACCCACACAAGTAATTAAGCAATTAAAATCAAGAGTTAAAATTTATTATACCCTACTAAGATTGTATAATGGCAAGCAAGTAGGGGTCGAACACAGGAAGCAAAGGAGTAGAGTAGCCAAGATGGAAATCAAGGCACCAAATATCTCTAAAGCACTTAGCCAAATTACACACTTTTTGTGGGTTTTTAATTTTGTATATTTTTTTTATTTTTAGTTTTATAATTTTATATTTTGATTTTTAATTTTCTGATTTTGTATTTTCTTTTTATATTTTACATTTTATTCTTTTTTCTTTTAAAATATATAATAAGCTATATATAAGATATATATACAATGTAAGCTAGGGATGTAATTAAAATTAACAAAATAATCAAAAAAAGAACGTAAAGTATTTTTGGGTTTTTAATAAATTTATATTATTTTCGAGATTTTTCTAGAATTTTTGCAAATTATTATATATATATATTTAAAGTCCTAAAATGTCAAAATGGGATTAAAAGTAATAAGTTGAAATTAAAATGGAGATGAAAAATAGTAAATAGTGATAAAAATTCTCTAAATTAATATTAAAATAAATATAATAAAGCAAAGAAAATTTAGAACCAGAAAACACAATTTTTGGATTTTTTTTATAGATTTTATGAATTTTTATGAAGAATTTAGAGCTTTTGTATTTTTTGAGTTTTCTTTTATATTTTTTTAATGATTTTTTGTCTGGAGGTCCAAAACACTAAAATTAACAAAATACTTTTTTGATATTTTTTCAAAATGATTTTATAATTTTTATATATTTTCTTCAGCAAATAAGGGAAAAAAGTGGCAATTTTGATTTTTTATAAATAGTAAAAAACTCAAAAATGTAAAATAAAAATAGGGCGTGAAAGAGCAATGCACCAGGAAACTATTCCTATTTTTGATTTTTTTTCGATTTTTATAGATGCATGAAATAAATAGATACAATAAAGAGAAACTACACAACTTGCAAGGGTGTTTTTGAAATTAAATAAAACTGTGTGGGGCAAAGAGTAAATTTCACGGGAATACTAAATTGGATATTCAGCTTTCAGGACCAAATACAAATAAATAAAGCCACGAGGGCTTCTCTGTAAAATATCCAAACTCAAGTGTATGAACATGTGCGCCCCTTGTGGGGTTCAAAATGTAATTTCCTCAAAACTAAGGAGCGAAACTGAAATTTGTCTAAAAATATTACACATAACAATTGAAAAATCTGACTAAACGATAAATACCAAAACTCGCAAGGATCTGGATGCAAAATTTCCATGTTTTGTCGGCTGACCTAGACAAGGACTATTATGCAATTAAACTAAAGTTCCTGGGTGTTAATGAAAATATTACAGCCTACATGAATGTCCGATGAAAGATTACCTGTTGTATAATAACTACTCAGAATGAGAAGGGTGATGGCGTAAAATACCCAACTCCAGGCGTGAATCAAATGGCTCGATGCCGCTCACTTGGACACGTGTCAACACCAGGGGTTGCGATACCCATTCACGGGTCGACAGCGCAGATTAGATCCGGGGCTTGGATCAGACAGTTCTGGATAGGCTAGATCGGACGACTGCTGGATGGCTTCCAAGAACACAACCGAAATCTACAGCGGAGAGAGGCAAAGGATGAACTGGCGAAGAACACCGGCAAGATGAACTTCACCGAGCCTGATCGGCTTCCTCCGGCATTCCTTAAAGCTCCAAAATGGCTGGATGGACCCCTGCGGTGATCCTCTATATGGTGGTGGTGTCAAAAGGGGCTGGCGCCCACCGGAGCTCCTCCATGGTGGTAAGGTTGAGGACGAAGCCCAGGTTGCTCCGGCGAGGGGTAAAATCGCCTCCAGGCGATTCTTTCAATCCAAATACCTGCAGGAGACATTAATAAGGTCGGGGGAAAAATGTCCCGACCTTCCAGTGGGCAAAAAGGAGCGCAGGGCAGCTGGTCGAAGCCTCTTCGGCCAGCGACGGAGAAGAAGAGGTTGTGATCTTACTCTTTGCTAGAGCAAGGTGGATGGAGGAGCATCGGTTGATAAGAGAATGATGAGAGAGAGAATGAAGGTGCTAGGGGAGTCGGAGCATGACTTAAGTGGTCGGAATGGACCAGCGGAGCTAAGTCTCCGACGATAAGAGATTTTTGGGATTTTGCACGAAACGAAAGTGATTTGACGCTATAAAACATCTACACTGCTCTACTGCACTCTAGGAAATTCAAATGACGAAGAAGGGGACAAGAAGCTCACTGGGGGCATGTGGGAGGGGAACTCCGGTGAAGTTACTCTGACGAGCTGGACCGGTCTTGTATCAATGCCAAACACTAAGAGAAGATCCGCATGGTGCTCCTGCTGTCACCAAGAAGACGGGGGAAATCTTATAGCAGTGGAAAAGGAGGAAGAGAAATCAAAACTTCAATGGGAAGTCAGAGGTGATTTTTATACGCGTCGACGAGCGGGTCCAAAAGATGAGGGAGATCTCGCGAATCAACGATGCTCGGCCCGAGGAACCACTAGGCCGTGTAACCTTGATAACTGGGGAACAAAAGTTGTGAAGGGTGCATCATGAAAGGGTGCAAGATTTAGCCTCGAAAAATCCGTAAAGATGGACAAAAACTAGGTCCATTGGGGCAGACCGCGGTCAGAGAGTTGACCGAGGTTAACCGACAGATTAATCTGGTTGGTCCACGTGGACCAACAAGAAAAATCCTTGGCAAAAAGATTTGAAAATTTCATTTAAAATAATAAACGATTTTATTAATATATGACTATTAGATTAAAAAATGTTTATTATTTTCTGAAGTATTTTATGATGGTTTTTATTTATTTTTTTGAGATTTAAAATTATAAGTTACTTTATAAGGGCTCTACACATGTATATTTGTCTATATATTTTAATATTTTATTTTGTATTTTAATTTTATTAATTAAATTTATTATTTTATAAATTTATAACTTAATTTTATAAACTTAAATATATTTTTATTTTATTCTTCTGATGTATTATACACAATTAAATAAATAGATGTATTATTTGTATAGGTATGGATATATGTATTTTACCTATGTAGTTTCTATACATATTTTATTTTTGCATTTTCTTGATGTTCTTATTCTAATTTTAATATGTACATATTTTATACATAATATTTACAAAATTATAAAAATATAATTTTACAAAGATAATGAATGATAAATAAAATGAATATTTTAATCTGGTAAAATATACAATAGAGGTCCAAAACTCAACTATCAAACCGTAACTCGAAAAAATATGAAACCACCTTCATTAAATAGCTTATTAAAAGTTATATACAATTAAAGGTGATTTTGATATATTTTGAGTTTTTTATTTGAGAGTTATGGGTCTGGGAAGTTGCGATTTTCAATTCGTATTCAAATCATGTCTTTTTATCTATAATTATTTTTGTGTGAAATCAATTTTGTATTTTTCTACATTGAATTATATACAACTTTCATGTTCAAAGTTTCTTTATTTTATGTATAAATAGTAGAACTAAAAATAGATCCCAAAAATGAAGGAAAATGAATGAAATAAAATGGGAATTTATTGTATTTTGGCCCTTATCTCCCCCTACTTTATTCCTTGTAGATCTAGTCATCAAGATGCCTAGATCTCGAGGTTTTGGGTCATATAATTTTTCGATATTTTATTCTTTTTTCTTTTCTTTTCTTTATTCTATAATTTTGTCTTTAAAAACCACATTTTATGCAATGTTTACACACAAATGCATGAATGCTAAAATGCATGAATTAATGGTATTTATACTCATTTACTGGGTTTTTTAAGGCCAAAATGACAGAATAAAGATGATGAAACAGAGATTCATCAAGAGGATGTTGAGAGTGGTGCACCTTGAGGGGTTTAGGGGAATACCTCGAGGAATAAATGCCCTTCATCTTCTCACTAGAAGATCGATTAGAAGAAACATATTCCTTTTTAAAGTTATTTTGTGAGATGTTTGTCATCTCTCTTGTCGGTGGTTGTGAAGGCACAAAATTCGGATCACCGAAATGGTCAAGGCAATCTCAGAAGATGGTGTCCAACTCGAAAAGAGCTTCTATTTGCGAGTCCTCTATAGAAGGTGTCACAGTAGTGGTGATGCGAGCAATGGGAAATGCGGATGTGTGGGGAGTCTTTGAACCAATGGTCAGCTCAACATTCGGTATCTCAGGTGTAGTAGAGAGATAGGACTCATCTATCTCTCAATGGTGACGACTGTCAATGGCTATGTGGGTCGCATTGGGATGGAATGTGTCATCAAATCACATGTTTCCAGTATGTCCCCAATGCTGAAAAATCGATTTCACGAGTCTCACAATCTATAGTTTCCTTAGCTATGGATAAGAATAGCTTCCCAAAAATATTTAGAGACTACGTGAACTCTCCTCGATGCTCAATATCAACGACCATAAATTCCACTCTGAGTGGAGCACCTTGGAAGTAGTGAGATTGAAACAATTCCTCTTGACTGTTTTATGGATCGATCAACCAACTGAACGATTACTCTCGACTTACTAAGCGATTTGAGTTTGAGCTTATCAAACACAGAGGTCGGAAGGATGTTGATAGAAGAGTCATCATCGATTCTAGCATGGGTAAAGATGGTGTATTTGATTTCATATTCAACCCTAGGCAACTGCTTCACTCTGCGACTCTTTGTCTTTCTCCCCATCACAAGGGAGATGGCCATAGCCACTAAACGTCTCTCTATCCTTGTTCTCTTATTGCCCGACCTCTTGGGCATCAATCGACTCCTTACGAATCTTTTGAGGTTAGGAAAGTGTTCTATGGCCTTTATTAATGGAAGCTTAAAAATCAGTTCCTTAGCAATGGCTTCCCTAAGAGCAGGATTTAATTTTTAAGTCATTTTCTATTTTATGAGATTTTTTATTTTTCATTTTTTGGTATTTTTGGGATTTTCAATTTTTGTGTGTTTTTTTAGGTGAAGGAGGGGTAAGAGAATGGTCAGACTCTGGATAGGAATGTAGATGATTAGTAGAAGAGGGAGATAGAATAGACTCTAGTTGTACAGAGTGTGGAGTTCCCTTGTGTCCTCTAGGTTTTCAACATCAAATCCACTTATTTCCATTTCCACTTTCATACCCAAGTTGGCAAAAAATGAGTTTAATATTTCAGTTACATCTCTCAATTTGTTACCAGATGGTTCATTTTTTTCTATAAGTCTAGAAATGACATCCTCCAAAAAGTCCTCATGACAAATCATGGGAGAAGTCTGCTCAAATGTAGGATACTGCTGAGAATTCGAAGTTTCATACTCAACATATGTTGACTCTTTCGTGTAGTGTTGTGTTGAGTGTAGACCAACATTATGACTGATATTGGTCGGAGCCTCATATAATGGACTCGAGATACATGGGGTTTGTAGATCGAGCTCATTATTCCAATCCCATGTATGTACAGGCTCTCTGAATGTGTGGTATGAGGGCTGATCAATGTAAGCTTGATAAATAAAGTCAATCAAGTTTTGAAAATGATAATATGTAGGCCTCTCCATTCGATTTGTTCTTTCGACCATGTTATATCCTAAGGTCAAATCAGGATGTGTATGTGTGATTCATTGACATGTCCCAACATTTATATGAGGAGTGAATGAGGTTTGTTGGGGAAAATAGCTTTGCTAATCATTTGTCTCAACAGTTACTTGCTCTTCGAATTGTTCTTTGATTCTGGCAAGCGCTCGTGCATATGGTTAGTCAGCTCGAGATGAAAGTGGATCCAGAGTGTTAGAATGTGGCGTATGTGAGAAATGCAGAGAAGTGGAGAAGGTAGTCGAAGCTCTGACTTCATAATCAGGGTGGGGTGAAATTGACCACGAGTAAGGGTTTCATGCGGATGGTAGAGGATACATGGAAGAAGGAGAGGGCGAAGATGAATTGTATATGGTCGAGAAGGAGTTACTAGAGAGGTCATGGTACAGGGACCAATACCCCAACGCCTTCGAGAGGGATGAATGTAGGTGGATGGCGGTCGAAAACGTGGAAGTGCACTGAAGGATAACACATATGGACATACACAAAAACAAACGCAAGAGCAAACCCAGTTTTCACCAACATAACATGGCAATGGTCGCAAAGGTTTGATCGTTATCTTTTCGATTTTATCTAAGTGATAGAACAATCTTTTTATACATGCACACAAGGTGAGTTGCCTTATGCCCAGTGGTGCTCATGTATACTCCCAATCAATGAGGTGGCAAGCTCGAGCTTTTGGGTTCAATATCACACCTCAACGAAGACACACATGCTTACACAACCAAAACTTATACTAAGTTTGAAGGCAAGTCCTTGCAGTTCCTGAATCCATAAGAGTCAGAAATGGAGAACTAGGGATAAGTCCAGGGATTTGGGCTCTAACCTCAGTGTGTACGTCTCCACCTACTCTGTATGAAGGTGGATACCTGTGTACAATGTCGGGGTTGCTCTCCCAGAAAAAAGTTTAATTTTAGTAAAAAAAAATTTATCAAAATTGTATCAGCAGTACTGATTTTAAGTTTGATTATCTCTTAATTAAATCTATCAAATATGGCACGCCTAACAATCAGTCCCAATTTCCTTTTATCCTAATTTGTAACACCAAGGGAAAGGGATCGATAAAAGCTGATGCAATGAAAAAATCAATGATGCATGACCAGTTCTGAAGAATTACAATGATCCTCGTGCTCTACATACAGGATGCAATACAAAATTGAAAAATTTTATGCTAAAATGCAATGCAAATGACAAAACTACACCTAGCGAGAACTTCTATTAGTTGGGAAGAATATGGATTTAATTTAACTAAGTAGAATGTTCTAAGTGTGTCTTATTAAATGTGAAAATGTATGGACTAGATTTTATGAGCACAAGCAATGGACATTTGACCTAAATAAAAGCTCTAATAGTCGCAAGTGCAGGTCTAACCTACGAGCCACTCAAGTCGAGCCCCACCCTCACCAGAGAGTGAAATAGCTCTCAACACACCACCAAAAAAAGTGTCCAAATGTCCAATTACATACGCAAGATCCCAAACAAAATCCGTTGGAAATGTGTAATTACCTAAATTATTACATATTAATTACGAAAATCAAATAAATGAAGAAATAAAACCCTATGGACTCTACACTCTCTCACGACTTGACTCGATCTTAATTTTTATGCGATTCCTTCAGTCGGTGTATTTCCTAGAGAAGCTGACCTCCAATGTTCTTGAGATGCTCAACCACCTAAGTAACCACTCCATCACATTGAGTCCCTCACACAAATACAAGAAGATGGTTAGAGAGGGATACACCAAATAAAATAAAGAAACAAATAAAAAACAAAATAAATAAAATAAATAAATAAAATGTAGGAAAATAAATAGAGTAATAATTACGAGAAAAAGGTCAGGGGTCAGACTACCCAAGGGATGGAAAACCTAATATATAAATTTTCTAAAAATCAACCAAAGTCCTGCCTCCCTGACAACAACGTCATCTGATGGACCAAAAATACCCTAATTAATTTTGTGAAATTAACGTTTAATTTATTCGTTGTAGGCAGGCAATTCGAATTCAATAAAGAAAGACCACTTAATTAATCTTGCAATAAAAGTGAGTGGTCAGATTTTTATTTTACTTGGCAAGCTCAAGATCAAACTCAAGGAGGCCACTGTCTCCTTAGGTCAATTAATAGATGGTCTAGAAACTAGGGTTTTAGAGAGGCATTTTAGTATTTTTTATAATTGATTATTAAATGCAATTTAAGGAAAGTATAGGGACTAAATTGCAATTTTCAATCAAATGATATCTAGAAATCCTCAAACTTTACCAGAATGTGAAATATGATGAAATTAATCTATTATTTTTTTGGAATTTTTAGATGCAAAATGAATTTATTGTGAATTAAAAATTCATGTAGGGAGATTTTTCACAAATTAATTATAATAAATAGCAAACCTATTTATTTCTCAGAAATAAAATTATCATAGATATCTCTATGTGAGAGGTATCATGGAAAAATGTTAGATCCTAAAAATAACAGGACTATAACCTAAACTAATTACTCAAATAACCATTTAATTTACGATCTCGATATGTACGTAAATGAGTTGAATTTTAGGCACAAAATAGAACACACTTAAATCTACCTACTGTGAATTTTTGGGAATTTTTGGAACAATAATTAATTTAATATGAATTTCATATCATGCAGTGGGTAAATTATGTAATTTTCCACTAGAGTAATAGTATTAAATGAACCACCTCTCAAGAAAATCACACAATCATCCACAATGATAAATCATTAGTTATTGTACAATGTGTTATTCTTGGAATGAAAATATGATGCGAAAAAGTTGTTCAAAACAATGCTTAAGTACAATGTTCTAATTGCAAAATAGAAATAAAGTGAAATAAATGCAAAGAGGACCAAACTGCAATTATTAAAACTATGAGGGATCCTCATGTAATTTCTCTAGATGGTGCTCATGCGTAGCATGTGACCTCGCTAACAGGGGCTCTTTTGCAATTCATTGGAAGATGAAGGGGGTGCCTTGCAATTTAATTTGGAGGGTATGTAGGAACCACATGTGGCCTCTAGCAAGGACTCCTTTGCTCAATTGCTAGAAATCTGAGAGTTGATATACAAATTACCCCTCCCTTACGTGCGGGGGCACGTGACAAGGCAAGGTTGGGGCGACGGAGGGTCTGGACATGTGGCTTGGACGCCAAGCGTCTACATGGTGGGCTCAAGTTGCTTCAAATGAATACGAAAGCTTGAGGATTAGAGTTTTCAAGTGGCTCCCATGTGACTCTTCTAACGCTGCCCGCTCGTCATCGGTTGGTACCTGTAGCTTCAGTGGGGGTGGTTCACGGATGCACATACTAGATCGAGGGGTGCACCGATCGAGCGGTGGCTAGCCATGATGGCGAGGGAGCGTGGTCAAGTGGCATTGAGGGGGCGAGTAGGGAGATGAGGTGTAACACCCAAGGGGCATAGAAATCGATGGTGATGAGGGTCTACGAACAGTTGAAGTTGCACGAGGATTGTGGGGTATGCATACCAAGGCGGTGAAACAGGTTAGTTGAGGAGGTTGAACGGGCAATGTACAGTGAGGCAGAGCGGAGAGGCACAACACCCAAGGGGGTAGCAGCTGAAGAAAAATGGAAGGTGGATGGTTTCAGAGAAATTGAACGGAAGAATAGAAGGAGGAAGGAGAAACCCAAAAAAGGAGAAAATAAGAGAAACATGGTTTACTTGAGGTTCTTCACCTGGAGAGGAGTGGCCTGATGCACTTCCTCTGATTGTCATCGCCTCTAGACCTGGCGAAGAGGCTTGTGTGTTGCTCAGCAACAACAAAGATTGATGGACCTCGGATCTTTCCCAAGACGTCATCATTGATGATGACGAGGCACTATCACCACCTAGTTGCATGACCCTCTCTCTTCCTCGATGAAAATCAGAGATGGCGGATAGCCATCAATTGTGGATGGAGATGGAATCTTTATTGGAATATGGGGGAAGCAGGACGTGCGGTGGTCATGGAGTCGTGCACGGGTTTAGTCGACGTGGATCGTGGAGAGGAGAGAGGGGAGTAGTGGATGGTTCACAAAGAAGTCAAAGGCCATGAGTGCGCAGAGAGAGAGAGAGAGAGAGAGTCGCGGGGAGCTAACGTACTGCCGCTAGATGTGGGCGACGGTGTGCGGGGAGAGGGGAGCAGGAGAGAGAGAGAGAGAGAGAGAGAGATAGGATGGTCAGGCGAGTCCTATGGGGCAACAGTTGTGAAACTGCCACGCGAGGCAAGGAAAAGGGACTACAACCATGAGCGATCGATGCAGTCAGAGGTGGAGGCAGCGGAAGAGAGGGAGGAGCGACGAAGGTTGTCAGTTGGAGGCGTTGAGAGGTCGCACCGCCGCGAGGGGCGGGTGACGATTGTGGACGGGTCAGCTACAGGAGAGAGAGGAATGAGAGGGGGCACCACATGGCACACAGAGGGGCGACCGCGTGGCTGGAAATAAATTAAAAATTTAAATTTAAATTGAATTTTAATAATAATTAAAATAAACAAATAAAATTAATTAATTAATTAATTAATGATAAAATTAATATAAATAAATAATATTAGTAATTAAAATACTAAATAATAAAAATAGTAAAAAATAAAAATAAAAATAGGGGTCTTACGTGGCGGCTCTAGGAGCTACGTGTTGCTCCCAGAAAAATTAAAAAAATTAAGTCCTGACAAAAATAAATGAAAAAGTGGTCAACAAAAAAGTTGTTTGTACCATCGAGAACTACAACTTTCGTGAAGGACCCAAAACCGAAAAAAATCATCTGTAAAAAAAGTATTTTTGGTGGTACTCTTTTGATATAAAATACAACATTTTGTATTTTGCAATTTTTTAAAATTTTTGAATAAGATAAAAATCCAAATAAAGTTAAAAAAGATATAAAATATTTATAACTTATTTTTTTGGATTTTTAATAATGTAGAAAATAAAGAAATAAAATAAAGGGGATATATGTACAAACTATATATATAGACTCAAGGTGGTTTATTTTCTTTCATTTTGCCTCAATTTTTATTTGGATTTTTACATGTTTTATTAAAACGTAAATCAAAGAAAATAGATGCAAAAGAAATAAATCAAAAAGGATAAATTTTGTACATAAAATAACAACGTCAAATTAGGCATGTACAATAAGGCTCCAAAACCCAAGTTTCACATATGAACTCTGATTCATTTCAATTAGATATTGTTTTGTAGATAATTTAACGTACATTAGTTTGAAAATGAGTAGGGGTCCATAGGAATTGTATGAGTAGATATTCACTTTTTAAGGTTTTTTATATTGAACTTGGATTTTGGTTTTTTAGGCATATTTGCAAGTTAGTATTTTTTGGTATTTTTCTTTTAATAGTGTTAGTAATATGTACACTATAGAGTTGATTTCATTTTATTCTAAATTAGTCAAAAATAAATAAAAATAGAGGGAAATATGGGAAATTTTAGGTGATATTTAAAAGGGCATTTGGGCTTCTCATTTAATGTAAATATGCATGATAAAATGTCACTATTATGTACAAGTGCATGAATAATAATAATGCAAAATAGATGGAGAAATGCTTCTAATTACTCGAAAACAGAGCTCCATTTCAACTTTTAGAGTGATGAATCATAAATTCATCACTGCCCCCTATACATAGGCTCTGGTTAGCCTAAGTGTAGAGGAAGAGCAAAAACAGGGCAGTTAAGGTCAAGAGGAGAATAAATGGTTGAATTATAGGATAGGCATTTATCCCTCCATAATTAGGCTCTGAGCAACCTAAGTATAGAAAAAGGAGTGGTGTGAGAACCGATAGGGCTGGGAAATATACATAGAGAAAGGGGAGGGGGAAGGAGATGCTTGGAGATGTTGGGAGTAGTAAGGATTCATGCATTCCCTATGAAAGGATCATGGGATTCTAGAATACGCATGAATGAGGTCTTTTCAACATGGGCTAACTTCTCATCTAATCCTACAAAATGCTTCACTAGTTGCCCATTTATGAGGAACGATCGTGCACCATCTGCAATCTTTGATATCTCTACACTGTCATTTGTCCCGTCCACTTGGATTTCAACTTGCCCTGGAAAATCTTCAACCTGGCATTGAATAACCATACCTTCTGCCTTGGGATAAAATTCTTACGTCGTATAAGCTAATTGTGCCAATGCGTGATTATGTCCTTATATATCACATTGTTACCATATGCCTTGTTTCTGATTTCTAAAAGCTCATTTAGGTCAATCTTTTTGCCCTGTTGTCCTTCATGTGTGTTCTAATTCACTTTCTTTAATGCCCATTCATATTTATGTGTCAGCTCAACTGGCAGATGACACAACTTTCCATAAACCATTTGGAATGGGGAGGTTCCAAGACAGGTCTTGTAAGCAGTATTGTATGCCCATAGAACTTGGTCATAGAGTTGGGACCAACTCTTCCTGTCAGGGAAGACTAGCTTCTGTAAAATGCCCTTCACCACCCTATTCAGCACATCTACCATGACATTCAACTATGGGTGGTATGGACTAGCGACACAGTGCTCGATACATAGTCCTTTGTTATTTTTTCCATTTTTTTGTTAACAAAGTGGCTACCCCATTAGAGATGATGAATTTGAGGACCCCAAACCGTGAAATGATATGATCTTTCATGAACTTGCAAATAGTTTCTTGTCTGCGGATCAAGTAGGGATAGCTTCCACACATCTCGAGAAATAATCTACTGACAATAGAATGTGCTCATAACCGTGGCTGTTAGGGAATGGGACCATGAAATCTATGCCCCGTGCATAAAAAACATCAACCATAATGACATGTTGCATGGGCATTTCATCTTTGGGAACGACGATCCCTTCCATTCTCCGACACAGTGGACACGACCTAACAAATGCATATGCATCACGGAACAACGTCAGTCAGTACAAACCACACTAAAGCACTTTGCAAGCAATCCTCTTCCTAGAGTGATGCCCTCCTGCCTCCAAGGAATGGTAGTTGGTGAGGACACTCATGCATTCCTCTAGAGGAATACACTTCTGCCAGACATAATCCGTACCTTTGAAGAAAAGGAACATATCCTCCTAATTGTATTTCCTAGATTTCGACTTAAGTCGATCAATGCTTCTCTCGGGGCAATCATGGGGAATTGTCATAGACACTAAGAAGATGAACATATTGGCATGCCATGGGATAGATTCAACATAGTAGATCGACTCGTCAGGGAAGGAGTCCTTGATGGGGTCTGTATTAGGAGAACTATGTGACTCAAAGCGAGAGAGGTGATCAACCACCATATTTTTCACTCCTAGCTTATCCTTGATCTGCAAAACAAATTCTTGGAGTAATAGAATCCACCTAAGAAGATGTATCTCCATGTCCTTCTTTTCCATGTCGTACTTGAGGGCTTTGTCATATGTTAACACAATAACCTTTTGGTAAACTACTAAATGCATGTATTAATATGGATCCATTGTAGCACGAACACTTAGCATGACATACATAATCAAATAAATAATTTCCCTGAGGAGGATTCGACTTTAATTTTTAACCGGGGAAGTCCAGGATCGAACAAAAGGATGCGAGCAATTTATTGATTAAATTTAGATGTCAAATTTGTTAAGTGGCAATTCTTAGATTAATTAAGTTGAGCGAATGCACAACTCATAAAAAAGATGAATTTTCCTTTTTAACACATATTTTATGCAATAAAATTATATAAAAATCATAATGCACAAACAAATAGTTTATATCACTCATAATGCAATTAACAACAAAACGAACAACTGGAGTTATTGAATTAATTAAAATTCCAATTAGTTTCAAAATCAAATCCAAATAAAGATCCAACCAATAACTGATCTAGAAAGCTTTTCAAAATAATAATAATATTCAATTCACTTTGTTACTCACATACCTTTAACAAGCAATCAAATCAATTAGTAATTGATTAAAATTAACTAATCATGTCAAATATGTAAATTTTCAAAAAATCATTTTCAAACCATTTTATACAAATCTCAGTTCAAAAATGTAATACGATACCCATAACACCAATAGTGTGAAGAAAAATTTTAAAAATATATACTATGGCTAAAGTATATATGTAATATATACGGTAGACCCCCCTATACTTAGCTTTTGCTATGTCCTCATGGCACAAAGTGATAAGAAAACATAGCTCAACTAAGTATAAAACAATCCACAAGAACTGAGTCAAGAATAAGACATGTGTAAGAATGAAAAAGAATGTTTCATTGAAATTAGAGGGTAGGTAGCCCCTATACTTAGGTTTTGAAAAACCTAAGTAAAGAGATAGAGATAAATACAAAGAAGATACCCGAATAAAAAAGAAGGTATGGACAAATACCCCTATACTTAGGCTGAGAATAGCCTAAGTGTAGATAGGAAAAAGAATAATAAGCAAAGGGAATCTACAATAATAAAATCAAAATGAATAAGAATCTTTTGATAGTTAATATTCTTATGGGAATATGTCATGATGGTCTTGCCTCGTCTATGTATTTTGCAACTGAATCAATAGACACGAAGTCGATCATCTCAATAGGAGGTAACCTTTCCTTGGAAAATGCTTAAGTAACTGCTCGTTAACAAAAAAGGATGGTGAATTCTTTGAAAGCTTTGAAATCTCTACATACCATTCTCATGCACTTCCTTAACAATAAAAGGATCAATCCACTTTGACTTAAGTTTCCCGTGAAAAATATTTAACTTCACACTAAACAACCAAACCTTTAGTCCACAAACAAAGTTCTTGCATCTAATATGTGCATCATGCCACTTCTTAACTTTGTCTTTATAGATCATGTTGTTGTCATATGCTTGGTTTCTGATTTCCACTAGTTCATTAATGTTAAGGCCTCTACACAACTTCCCTAAGTGACAACTCCAATTTATCTTTTTTATTACCCATTCAAATTTGTGTACTAACTCAGCGGGCAGATGACAGGGCTTTCCATAAATCATCCTAAAAGGTAAAGTGCCAAGAGGTGTCTTGTAAGACGTTCTGTAAGTCCACAAAACTTAGTCCAACAATTGAGACTAGTTCTTCCTATCTAGACGGACTAACTTTTTTAGAATGCTCTCCACCTCCCTATTTGAAACCTCTGCCATGTCGTTTGATTGAGGGTGGTAAGGACTAGTTATTCTATGCTCAAATCCGTAGTCCTTTGATAAAGATTTCATCATTCTATTCACAAAGTGGCTACCCCCATCATATATCAACACTTTGGGCACCCCAAACCGTGAAATAATATGATCCTTAATAAACTTGCAGATAGTCCTACCATCTGCGGCTCAGGTTGGGATAGCCTCCACCCATCTTGACAAGCAATCAACCGCTATCAAGATGTACTCGAATCCTTGTCTACTAGGAAAAGTACCCACGAAATCTATGCCCCAAGCACCAAAAATATAATAAAAAATCACAGACTGCATGGGCATCTCCTCTCTAGAACCAACATTCCCTCCCATCCTTTGGCAAATAGGGTACGACCATACAAAATCAGTGGCATCTCTAAATATGGTCGACCAACAGAAACCACACTGTAACACCTTATCAGCGGTTCTCTTTCTTGAATGGTGTCCTCCAGCCTCAAGTGAATGACAATACATGAGCACACTATGGTATTCCTCCTAAGGAATACACCTTCTCCAGATATAATCTTGTCCTTCAAAGAAAAAGCAACAGGTCCTCCCAATGGTATTCCATTTAAGACTTGAGTCGGTCTATACTGCTCCTAGTCCAACCATGGGCAACTTGCTTGGAGAGAAGGAAGTTCACCATGTCGGCATACCATAGAAGTTGGTCTACAACACAAATAGACTCATCTGAAAAGGTCTCATGAATAGGCTCAGTATCAGGGGAATCCTTTGTTTCAATCCTCGAGAGATGATCAACCACTACATTTTTTACTCCAATCTTATCCTTAATCTCCAAATCAAACTCCTGGAGTAGCAATATCCACCTAAGAAGACGTGCCTTACATCCTTCTTTTTCATGAGATACCAAATGGCTGAATGATCAGCATAAACTGTCACTTTTGATCTTAGAGTCATAGACCTAAAATTCTCTAATGCACAGACTATGACAAGCACCTCTTTCTCGGTCACTTTATAATTCCTCTGTGCTGGATCCAAAACTTTGCTTGCGTAGTGAATAGCAAACAGAATCCGATCTCGCCTTTTCCCCAATACGGCTCCTATAGCCAAATCTGAAGTATCAGTCATGATCTGAAAGGGAAGAGACCAATCAAGAGACTGCAATATAGACGAGTCACGTATCTTTTCTTAAGGATCTCAAAGGCCTCAAGACACTTGTGATATACAAAGAACTCGGTGTCCTTACCTAAGAGCTCAATCAGGTGTCAGACAATCTTAGAAAAATCATGAATAAATCATCTATAGATTACGACATGCCCTAGAAATGACCTCACTGACTTGATGTTGGTTGGTGGATCAAGTTTCCTGATCACGTCCACCTTAGCAGGATCAACCTCCATTCCCTTCTTGGAGATGACATTCCTTAACACAATACCTTCCTTAACCATGAAATGACTTTTTTCCTGGAGAGTACTAGATTTATCTCTCTATACCTCTGAAGAACTCGGTCCAAATGTCCTAAGAGAAGAGTCAAATGAATCACCATGGATTGAGAAGTCGTCCATGAAGACTTCCAAGAAATCCGCGACCATTTCGGCAAATACAACAATCATGCATCTTTGAAAAGTACCTGGGGCATTGCATAGCACGAAAGGCATGCGCCTGAATGTGTATGTGCCAAAAGGACATGTAAAAGTAGTCTATTTCTAGTCCTCAGGGGTGATGGCTACTTGATTATAGTCTGAGTACTCATCAAGAAAACAGAAGAACTCTTTCCCTGCTAATCTCTACAAAATCTGATCAATAAAAGGTAAGGGAAAGTGGTCTTTATTGATCGCAACATTTAAGAACATGTAATTGACATAGACACACCACAACGTAGGTACTCATGCAGCAATCTCAAGTCCCTCCTCGGTGGTGACCATCTGAATTCCCGACTTCTTCAGGACAACATGTAAAGGTGCTACCCATTTGGAGTCAGAGATTGGATAAATAAAGCCCGCTCCACACTACTTCTCTATCTCTTTCAACTACTTTCTGTAGATTTGGATTAAGTCTCCAATGAAACTCACGGAAAGATCTAACATTATCCTCAACAAAAATATGGTGTGAATAGAGTGCGTCGTTTATACCATGAGATCCGACACAGTCCATCCTATTGCCTTACGGTTTTTCTCTAATACCTCTTGCAATCTAGTCTCCTGATCTATAACCAACCTACAACTAATGATGACGGGAAACATAGTCTTTAATCCTGTAAGGAAGGACTACTTGAGTGTAGGAGGTAGTAGCTTCAACTTTGGCAAAGATGAATCATCAGGTACATCAGGCTGAATTTCCACGAAATCTGGATTTGTGTTGCGTAGTGGAGATGAATCATCTGTAATGTTGTCCACCAACTGGATTGAAGAATAAAGAATCAGAAGAATAAAGAATCAAATCACCAAATAAAACAATAATTTGGCCAAAGCTGCATCCAACTCATCTTCTTATTCCCTTGACTGTTTCAAAGGAAGAGGAATGAACAAGTCTAGAAGGACTTCTAAGTCAACAAGAGAATATGGAGATGCATAACTCAAGAACTTTGACAATGTATCAACCATTGCTATGTGTACACAGTCCTCTCAAGATGAGAGGGCCTCATTCTGAATTGTCGGGTTCTGTGCCCAAATCCCAACTGTGATAACTACACCACAGTCATCCTCAGAGAATGAAGAGAATCCATGCTAGACTCGGAATGAGGCCGTTGCCATTTTGTCTGCTTCATCTGAAGTTCAACTTCTTTGCCTGGAGAACGGAACTTCATCATCCCTATCTACTTTGTAGTCTTTTCCCTCAATTGAGATAATGACATTCTTGACATCACCCTTAGCATTTTTCATTGATTTATCTGCAAACTAAAGTAATGCTCTAGATTGGCGTAAAGGTCCCTACTTCTATTTCTCGTATAAAGCAAAAGTTGATCGATGAGCTATCTAGGAGAGTGCATGCAAACACTATGTCATTGATATGACGTACAACATAATGTTCACCTAAATCTCTCCTTTTCTGTGGCAATTTCTGATTTTTGAGACAAAATGTAGTGGCAACCGATAGAACATGGGTCTTAACATAACTATTCGATTTCTTCCTGCTAACTCTGCTAGGTGTGGATCTCACCTTCAAGTATTTTTGGAATGCAGGATGACTAGACACATACTCATCAAATGCCACTTTAAGCATGATATTATCTCTACAAAATTGTGCAATTTTAGGATTATCTTTCTGAATCATATTAATGATGCAATTTCCTGCCGTAAGAGCATAGGGGAAAGGGAAAGGAAAAAAATGATGTAAAGACTCAGACTCATAAACAAAAACATGGTCTTTATTATTAGAAGTAACTGGGTTTTTCACAAATGAATCTTTTACATTTGGAATAACAACAACTGAAACATCTACTATAGGATGGGCAATGCCTGCTGAATGTGCATTCTCCTTATCTGAAGGTACAAGGTCCTCCGTAAACTCTGAATCTGATGCATGCTACTCTGCTCTCATTCTCCTCCTTGATCTTCTCTTAGAAGACTCCGCTCTATGGTGATCTTTTTAATGATGCCTAGCGCCATTATCCTCTAAAATCTCCTTAAGCTGAGCCTCAGAGTTGGTCCTCTCTCTGTCCGTAGCCTGATCAGGTATGATCACGATCCATCCACTATTGAGAGACATATGATTTTTCAAAGAGAAAGATCTCGTGCCTTGATTGGTGAAAATATGAGTAGTATACATGATCTAACTTTTGTTGCTACTGAGATTTGTTCAGGCTATTGGGATTAGGCCGAACCTGGGCTGGAATGGGTGTAGTAGGGGTAGTGCATTCATCATGTGAATGGGACAGACGATTTAGGTCAACCCTCAAATCCTGTACTTCATTCCTGTAGGAATGCAACTCTTCTAAAATCTAGCGCTGAAAATCTAAGGGGCTTGAAGATGCATGCTGTGGCTGTGAAGAATTCGAAGGGAAAAACGAACGTGAAGAATGGCCCTGATGGCCATAAAAAATGATGTTGCTGCTAGGTATGTTGTTGTACTTGTGGGCCCTGCTAGCCTGACTGGTACGTCTGCTGACGCCCGTACTGCTGCTGCTACTATCTTTGCGCCTGGTAAGGAACAACTCCAGAGCTCGGTGGTGTTGTAAGAGGTGTAGGAGTAAATGATGTGTTGTAGAAAGTATGGGGATGTTGGTATGAAAACGTTCATGTGTGTATCGAACACCATTTACCTCCCACACCTGGGAAGGCTCCTCAATGACTGTGTCCAAAGACAGTGGTTGTTGTTGATAAGAATGGGCTAAAGGTTGGTCCTCTACCCATGGTTGGGGTGGCCCTGACATCTGCTGCTCCTGAATATGATGAACATGGTAAACCGGAGCAACATATGCAATCACGCCAGGTACCCTCATCTTGGATACTGATAAACCAAATATCGTCATCGATCGTGTGCTCCACACAAGGTGGGAGCACAATCGTTGAGGCGACCGAAGAGATCCCTGAATTGATCAACAATTAACCCACAACATATACAAAGCCATGAATAACAAAAATGTAAGGTTAAAATTTATTATCTCTACCATAAAATGCATAGTGATTAAACATGTAGAGGTCGAACCACATAGAGCAAAACAGAAGGCCTATGGTTATTCATTTACAACCATGTGATTTATCGTGAATATACATATATCTTTTTGTGGGTTTTTGATTTGATAATTTATAATTTATATTGTATTTTATTTTTTTGTATTTTGTTTTTAATTTCTGATTTTATATTTCCTTTTTTATATTTTTGATTTTTGTATATTTTTTAGATATATATTTTAACTATATCCATAAGACTATATATAATATAAGGCATAATAAATATTATACATGTAGATATATATATATATATATTAATAGTGTAAATACATAAATTATAGTGCTTTTAGGGTTTTATATTTTTCTAATTTTTTTGTTATTTTTCTGGAATTGTTGCTAGTTTTTATGTATTTTGAAGTCAAAAATACCCCAAATAAGAATTTTAATAAATACCCAAAATTGATTTGGTTTTTAAAATAATAAATAGGTACTAAAATTGCCCAGATTAATTCTAATACGTAAATATTTATATAAAAGAAAATTATAAAATATAAAACTCAATTTTTTGGATTTTTTTATGAATTTGTAGATTTTTTTAAAGGTTTTGGAATTTTTCAAATTTTAAGCTTTTTTTTCATTTTTAGTGATTTTTGTTGATGGACATACGAGCCCACGACGAGGTATTATGCAATAAATGTTATTGCGAATATCATTCCCTGATCTGAAATGAAGAATAAATAATTTGCATAATAGGTCCCTTAGTACAATTAGGGTTATGTACCATGCCCATCTTAATGATCATACAACAATTGATTTAATAATTGAATCATAGAGGCTGGTTCTTGGATGAATATCTAAAGAGTTAGATTGACGACTCATCAAGCACCATCAAATGATTGTTAAGATGTGATCTCCAGCCTGAGTAGGAGATGGCAATCCTTTCTCACATAGGCTGATATCTAACCGACCTCTTGATCCATGTCCTCTGCATAGGAATAGAGATTCGGAGGTGTCAGATTAGTTAGGTCATAGAGTTAACTTAACGAGATCGAGATGACCAAAGTCCTATATCGTATGCTGTCACGATACAAGCACACATCCTCTGACCGAAGACAGATGTATTACTATATGTATGAGTATGTACATTTGGCAGACTAATAGGTTGATGACCTAATCAAGGTCTATACACCGGCGCGCTGGTGTGCATGTAAGGGCATATGAGTAATACGATCTCTCAAAGGGATCATACAAGTTCAGTTACTGAACCAGAAGACATGAGCTCGCTCATGAGATATTGGGAAGAATCAAATTCCGTGCACGGTTGTCTCGCTTTGGAAGCTTTATTGAATTTCTAGGTTTGATATATACTTTGGAAAGTAGATAATCAAGACCTAGGTATGATATATGATTTTGGAAAATATACGATAGATACCAACTCCCAATGATCAAATGTGATACTTACTGATAAAACACTGAAGTAGACAGTATAAAGTTGATCTAATACTTCGGGTTTATTCTGAGTCTTCCAGTATGCATGATGTACAGGTGTTGGGAATACCTGAGGGTGATGTGATCATAAACGATTGTATAACCATGACGCTTCCATTCCTAGGGAGTGATGAAACGGTTCTGGATTTTAGTGACTACTCTCAATAGAGAAGTAATCTAATCTTGGTCCAAATGTTGGACATTGATCTGAATGAGATTCAGATGCAATGAGAAGATTAGATTAGCGGTCTTGATTTAATCAAGCATCTATGGGAGGCCCGAGATCAGGATTTGAGATGTGATCTCAATATCCAAGTCACTATACGTGGAACAATACATCGCCCTATCCTTATTTCCATGTATCCGTGGAGAAAGTGCATTATCCTTGAAAGAGTTAATGGATAATTTCATTGTTGATATATGTATCCAAGCATCGATAAAATTGATAATTTAATGTGATTTAATTATCACGGATAATATGAATTTGATTCATATTATAAGGAGAGTTATCTGAGATAATAAAATGTGATTTAATTATCAAAGATATGAATAATGTGAATGTGATTCATATTATTTGGGCACATGAGAAAAGAAATCCAAGATGATTAAATGTGATTTAATTATCATGGATCTGAATAATGTGGATAGCACTATCCATATTAATCATATATATTATAAATGTGATTTATAATATATTAAAGAGAGTATATTGTGATTTATATTTGTTGATTAATTGTTAATGTGAATTGGATTCACATTGAATGATTAATTGAAAATATAATTATATTTAGTTTTAGGTTGTGAATGAGTGTCACATAATTTCAATGGTATGGTTGATATTTTCCATAAGATAATTTGGAATTATTTTTGGTGAAAATATTGTCGACAAAAGATGATGATATATATCATGAGATAATGAGATCTCATGATAATTAGAAGAGATGGACCAAGTCCACCAAAGAGAAGCGGACGGCTACAACTCTCCATGAGGAGAAGAGTAGCCGTCCCCTCTTTTAAGGAGATTGGTTTATTCTCTTCATTATCATTTCTCTTATCAAAGATGATTTAATTTGAAATTAATTTTGTTGATTTATAAATGAAAATTAATTTAAATTAAATCATTAGTTGTTGTGTTTTACAACAACATCTTAGCCATTGAAAGAAACATAAATCAATCTCAACCATTGATTGTGTGTTGTCCATGGATTGGGATCCATGGACTCCCAAAACCCTATATAAGAAGAGGCACCCCTTGCTCTTCAAAAAAGACATCAATGAGTGCTCTCTCTCTCTCCTTTCTCTCTACACGTCCACTCTCTCTATCTCTCATGTGGCCATCCACCATGGATGCCCTAGAGAGATCCTCCATCGCCGTAGCGTCGTCGTTATGCTGCCCGATCGTTTGCTTGTGTATCTCCATCTACTTCAGCATGCCTTTCTCGTGAAGAAGACGTTGTATCTCGTTTGTCAACATCAGGAGATCCGTAGCTTGGATCATCAACATGGATTGCGAGAAGCACGCGTCTCATCCACGTGCTCGCAAGCGTCTCCTCCGTCGGATCGGACTTGAGACAGGAGGTCTCTTTGTTTAGAGACTCGATCGCAATCACGCTTCAAGAAGTAATCCTATTACTTGTTTGTGGTTTAGACAAAATGATCTGGGAAGTGTTCCTGGATCATGTGGTTTCGTCACATAGAAATTTTTAATTTCCGCTGCATCGAGCAACTAGTGCGACTAGTCGCTCCCGATCGCATTCGATGCGATCCTCACGCTTCTGTGATGTGCTTGAGGATTTTTCCCATATCTTTCAAAGTGGTATCAGAGTCAGGTTTATGGAGTTTGTGGATATGGTCCATGAACCTACGAAAATTTGGGCTCGTTTGGGTTCGCGAAGATTTTGGTATTTCAATTTTCGAAGCCCTGTTTTGTGATAATTTTTCGGCCTTTTTAAAATATTTACGTATTTTTAATTGGATAATGTTCCCCATTAAATAAGGAAAATGTGAAATTTGAGTTTGCGTAATTTGGATTCCATTTGCTCAAGATATGATCGTTTTATTGACCATATGTCGACTGTTTCGAGGATGGCGATTAGAGACGTAATTAAGATGTTAATTACGATTTGAAAACGCCTGAAAATGCGTGTTTATCACATGATTTCGTTTTTAAATCAAGTTATCAATTTCTAGAAAATGATTTTGCTTAATTTGGATTTAAAATGAATGAGATATGCTATTTTTAGTTAGTGAGGGTCACTGCTGGAAATTGCGTCATTATCCAAAAACTTATGATTGTCGTTTAAGAAAATTGTGAAATTAATAGTTAATTTTCTGGAATAATTGTGGATAATATTTTAGTAGTATTAGAACAATATTTATTCCCTTAGATGACATTGCCTCAACCAATGAATGATTAAATTAGATCTAGATCACCAATTGGTTACTTGATACACTTTCATCAAACTTGTTACTTGAATAGGTTTTGGAAATTTGTCTAGCAAATTTCATTATAATCAAAATGGTTTTGATTATTACTATATGGTATAATTTCGGTTGAAAGACCGATGATCATCTCAAGTACAAAGTGATTGACTCGACATTGTTTTTTCCCGAGGCGGATATGATGTTTAGTCGGCGAGCGTTGGGGTAGCAGATTGCATCATGTGCGGTCTGTCCCACTCCCGCCGGTACTGGCCATGACAGCGGATAGGGAATGAATGATGCATGAGAGATCATGATGTATTTTCTAATTATTAAAATTCTAATAATACATACTTTGAGATAATACCAGTAATTCAAGTAACAATCAAGTTTGATGATTAAATTGGATTGATAATTAATTTAATGTGATTAAGTTAATTATATCTAATTAAAAACACTCTATTATAAATAGATGTGTATTTCCCTTTGAAGAATTAACTGCATGAATATGATTCATGATAATTAATTAAAATTTGAATATGAGGTGGACGATCACATAAGTGACATCCATGGTCTCCCGTCAAGGCGAAGGGTTCCGTCACCAGATATTGTATGTAGGAGATGCATGTCCGAAGTGACAGCTCCCGCATACGATCCATTTGGATCGAGCTCTTCTCTTCTCGAAAGAGTAAGGCCGTATACGTAGTGACCCCAATATCGAGTCCTCATATTATTGGGGCGATATTGGATTGCGTATAGCGAGTATTAAGCCTGTTGACGGTTGATTCAATTAATGACGGGTCAACATCACCGTATGGATGGTGGGTCCGGGTATTAAGGACCGAATGGGGAGATGCAAGTAAGACTTGCAAGGTGGAATGTGTTCTCGTTTCTTTTTATCGGAGTCACAAGTTCTCATATTATTGGGATGTGACAAAGATAAGGAAGGAGATCCCAGATCTTGCTTGAGATATAATGGTAAGTATATCTCTTACATTGAAAGTGATTAAGGGAATGAACTTTCAGTGTTGACAAGGCAAGACAACTTAGATCTAAAAACTCCTAAATCAAAGTAGAATATGTATATATATAAATATATATACACTTATGCAAAATTCTTATTTCAGATAATACTTCACTAAACCCACTCAATGTTATACTCAATAATAACCAGTAAAATATCATGGATTGGACTCATGATCAAGATATTGTACTTGCAGTGGGAAACATATTGTATGTGGTTGCAATGTGCAAGCTTCCTCATAATAATGAGGAATAACAATTAAATAGACCATAGATCTACAACCTTAGGGTTTGTATGTCTCTGTAGCCTTGATCTCATCGAATGTACTTTGGAAGTGACATGTTGATGATGATCGCAATTGTCAAATTAATCCGTGTAAAATCCTCAGAAGATATTTTAGCATACATATATGCTCTAGACTTTTAATCATGAATGACATGGTTCACTGCATCATGCAGAATGGTATCTCTATAAGAGATGATGTATTCAAAATTTTTGAATACCTACCTGAACCAATGTTTTGAGAGTCTAGATGGATGTAGACATGATGAGTGTCATCATTCTATTGTCTATACTCTAGTCATTCATGAAGCTTCATAATATTCGTATTGTATGAATTTAATGAAGCATATATAAATGTTGAAATGCTCTTACACTGAATTCTTTTGAATTTAACATAAGAGATCCTTAGTCTTAAGCAATGGTTGTTTATAGATAAAGGGAGCGCAGTGGAAGCATGGGTCAGACCCAAGATGAGAAGGATAGTCAAAGAGTTGATCATACTTCTATGACTTCCATATGACATCCTAAGAGTTGGATGAATGCCAATACTGCAATAAGTTGGTGTGCTGATAGTATGACTATCAAGTCTGTCTAGAATCCTTAGAGAAGGGCTCGGATAGAGCATCAAAATAATCTACATAAATCATTGAGATTGACTTGCTTATTGAATAAAATAAAGTCCTATAATTTTATCTCAATCCTCTAACAACACTTGCAATGGGTTGCATATGTTTTAGAAGACTGGAAAATTTGATCTTAAGGTTTATAGTTATCCACATAGATATTGATGCAATTGTTGCAACAATCTCTATTGGATAGATGGACTTCATATTCTCAGTGAGAGAGCCCTTAGTCTTAGATAATGTCTCTATGACCTAGATATTAGAATACACTCATTGTTTGTTTCTAAGTGTTGGAAATAAACATGAATTCTTGAATAAACCTATCATAAAGAGTTATGATGGATATATTTCAGATAGTAATCTAACATCTAGTGGACTCCACAAAATTAGAAAATTAATGAATGGTTCATTGAGATTTCTAAACTGAAAATTAAACCTTTAAAAGATCAATAGGAGGATGAAGATCATTTGACAATGATCTGACATCAAGTTTTGGACATATGTCTGTTGATGAGATCAATGGACTAGTAAGATATGAAACTTTAGAATGTATAAAATTTCAAATCTTACATACTTGTGAATATAGTATTCAAAGTAAAATGTCCAATACACCCTTCTTTGGGAATGGTGTTAGATGTCAAGGTATTCAGGATCTCATACATATTGATGTATGTGGATCATTTATATCATAATGAACATTGATGATATGTATTATCATTTAATGATTATTTGTGATATGAGATTTCTCCTATTCACCTTAGAAATCTTTGAAATGTTCAAAGATTTCACAATTTTGGTTTAGAACCGAAGTTTGAAGGAAGATAGAATGAATTTGATCTAACTTAGGTAGCAAGTACCTGTTAGATGAATTCAAATAATACCTTATGGAGATATGAATTTCATTCCTATCTCAATCCTCCTAATGCACCTAAACTCAATAGAGTTATATGAAGATACAATTGATCATGTGTGACATGATTTTATCAATGATGAATTTTAGCATAATTATCCCTTAGTTTCCAGGTATATATATGTAGTAGAGACTACACTATATATCCTTAATAAGATTCCATGCAAGTAAGCTGGAATTAAGCACTAGAGAGTGCTACTTCATTAGGAAAATAAAGGATGGTATTGGATACCTGCTTTATAATCCTGAGATTCTTAAAAGATCTCATCTCTGAGAATGTGATTCTTAGAGGTTGAGACTCTTGAGAATCAAGATGAAAATGAAGTAAAGGAACTCATTGAATCTTGAGATGATAATGAGGCTCCTGAAATAGGAAACTAAAAGGATAATTAAAGATGAAACATTAATACCTCTT